>JAQHUG010000070.1:1794294-1908905 GCA_028555095.1 Dicrostonyx torquatus | reverse complement strand
GGGGGGGGAGCGGGAGGGCCGGGAACAAGGGGAGTTAATGTAAATTTTTCTTGTAATAAAAAAAATAAATAAAATAAAATATAAAGACAATATTTTGGGTCTTTATACATAAATATGCTTATATTTTAATATAAAGATATATATATTTAAATATAGATATTTATATTTTATTATGTCATTTAAATGAAAGAAACTAAGCGTATTTATTGAATGAAAGAAAGATCATGATGAGTCTTGGTGTACATTATTAGTTTTTAAGAACAATTACAACAAATTTCACTTTGGTCAATATTGAGTGAGAATGTACATTTCTCTAAAATTTCTCAGGTAATTTTCTTTTTACTTTCATCACTAGTAGTTGATAACAGGGATTGTTTAAGCTATTTGTTTTGCCTTTGCAATGCCAGAGGTTGAATCCAGGGCCTTCCGCATGGTAGGAAGCACTATAGTTGAGGAGTTGCACTCCTAGTCTCTAGCTTGTTTTATGCATTAGATTGTGAACAGGAAGTGCTAAGATGTCAAATGTATGCAGCTTTACTTGCTTTTTTTCTTGCAGCTCAGTTTCTCCTTTCTTGAACTGTTTAGTACTCCCTGCCTCGGGAAAGGTGCTGCCCATAGTGGGCTGGTCTTCCTACACCAAATAGTCATTAAGACAATCCCTTATTCCCTCAGACCAACCTGATCTAGATAATTCCTCATTAAAACCTGTTTCCCAGGTAATTCTAGGTTGTGTTGAGTTGACAGCTAAAACTAATCAGCACAGTATTGAATCTCTTAATCTTGAATCTAGAAGATAAAAGCCTCCATCCCATCGAAAGAATGGATTATTTTTGTTTTGTTTTGTTTTTTTAAGGCAGACCTCTGACTTCTTAAGGAATATACAGTGGGACCAAGAAACAACCTGGGGATACACAGATATATCAATGATCTGGGGCAAGGGTGCTAAATTTATGTGTATATGATGCCCTTGTCCTCTGTCGTCCACCTCCATTATTTGACCAATCTATTAAGCCTTTGAAAATCCTCACATGTCGTATTCATTTCAAAAACTCCTTAAGGTATTTGGTGTTGTTGGTCATCTAGCAATGGAACTATCAGGAGTGTGCATTAATTAGTAAACCTTACTCTTCTTTCAAGATGAACTGAAATTTTTCCTCTAACTTTGTTTTCACTGAGCATCATTCAGCTACATTTTCTCTCCCTTCCAATCCTTTTCTAATTTGATGTCTTTTTAAAATTCAACTATTGTTATTAAGTAATGATACACTATTTCCTGGGATACTGAATGGTCATGTTGAAGGCCAATCCACTCATAAAACACTTAAAAGCTTATGCAGCATCTTTAGAGATCAATGAAATCCTTCCTCCACAGGTTTCATCCTGAAGAAAGAAAGCAGCAGCTGGTGAAGAGTGAGTAGTGACAGCTGTGGAGAACTGACACCAAAGGAAGATGAGGAGCCAGCCTTTCTCATAGCAAAGCTAAGCATGGCTCCTGGCTTTGCATCTTTCTACTTACAATAGTTGGGACTATTAACATGTTAACTATGAACATATTAAGATGATTCAGTTCCTCTTAGGAGTCTTTACGTTTGACCTTGACTTTGGGCATTAAAACTGTTGGTAGCATATCACATGTTCACTCATTTTCTTAGTCAGTATTTTGGGGTGTATTTTATAGACCAGATATAGTGGACATAATTCTTCTGTAAGGAAAGGCCAAGAAGAGTTTGGGAAGGTTTTGGCCTATGATCTCTATTAGCACAAACAAATTCCTAACTTTATTTTAAAAAGCATCTCTTACAGGAATTCTGGAGGAATGTCTAGTCTGATCTCTGTTCTCATGAAATTTACACATGCTTAAAACTAACAAGCAAGCTGGCAGTGATGGTCCAGCACTACTAGTACTCTGACAGTAACACAGAACAACAGTGTGGGGCTGGAGAGATGGCACAGAGGTTAAGAGAACTGACTGCTGTTCTGGAGTTCAATTCCCAGCAACCACATGATGGGTCACACCCATTATAGTGAGATCTGAGATCTGGTGCCCAGAACACTATATACATAATAAATAATTTTTTTAAAAAAAGTTAAGATTAAAAAAAAACAATAGTGTGGATTCAAGAGAAGCATTAAATCCAAAAAATGGCATTCATGATGAGTCCTGTATTGGTTAATTTTGTCTCAACACGACTGAGTTAAAAGATACCCAGGTAACTGATAAAATATTTTTTTGAATTTATCTGTTAGGACATCTCTAGGTGAGACCAACATTTGAACCAGTAGATTGCATACATAAAGATTCAACCTCACCACTGTGGGTGGGCATCATAAATCCTTTGAGATCCTGCACAGATCCAGCAAACAGATGAAACATGGGTAAATTCCTAATTGAGCTGGGACATTCATTATTTCCTATCCAAGAACATCAGAGCTCTTAACTCTTCGCCTGCAGACTCCAAGACTTACAGCAGCAGAGTTCACCCCCACCCTTCCTCAGGCCTTTAACCTTGAACTGCAGTTAAAAAAGTGGTTTCCTTGGATCCCATATCTTTGAACTTGAGCCAAATGATCCAATCAACTTTTTTAGTTCTCCAGTTCATTAATGGTCTTGAGGACACCACTCCACTCCTAATGAGGTCACTCAGCATCTCGAATGTCAAAAGGAAAGAACGCATGCCCTAGCCCAATATCTTAACGTTAGTCTGGTAGGGCAGAATGTGAGGACTGAAGAACAAGAAACATGGGACACAAGTCAATAGAGAGGAGGCTGGAGACATGGACAGGACCAGCTGAGAGAAGGCCACCACCGTGACGTGGGATTTGAACTCTCGTCCAAGAGAAATGGAAGCAAGAGAAAGACAGCTCTGGGAACAAGGAATGAAGAGGAGGGAAGTAAATCTGGAGAGAAAGATCTCATCTGTACTAAAGTGTCCTAATCTGAAAAGCTGCAGTGACAAACTGCTCCCAGGAGGATGGCTTAGCAACAAGGGGTTTATAGCCTCACAAACTAATGCTTGAAATGGAGGTGTTGACAGGACTTTGCTTCCTCCCACAACTTGAGCAAAGAACTTCTTTTTGCTTCCTTCAGCTTTTGGGTTTCTGTGGGGGGAGGGTGTGTGTGTGTGTGTGTGTGTGTGTGTGTGTGTGTGTGTTTTCGTGAGTGTGTGTACATGTGCGCAAATGTGTGGCTACCAGGTGTTGATATCAGATGTTTTCCTCCAACACACTCCGCAACAGGGAGGGCTCAGTACACCCGCCCAGGGTTTCAGGGCTCAGTACACCCGCCCAGGGTTTCAGGGCTCAGTACACCCGCCCAGGGTTTCAGGGCTCAGTACACCTGCCCAGGGTTTCAGGGCTCAGTACACCTGCCCAGGGCTTCAGGGCTCACTACACCTGCCCAGGGCTTCAGGGCTCACTACACCTGCCCAGGGCTTCAGGGCTCACTACACCTGCCCAGGGCTTCAGGGCTCACTACACCTGCCCAGGGCTTCAGGGCTCACTACACCTGCCCAGGGCTGCCTATTGCCCTGGCTGCCTTATTCACAGAGATTGTGGCCCAGAACTCCAGGTCACTACTCCTGGCTCCTCCTCACCCTGGCTACATTAGCCTTGGCCTAGGAAATGAGATCATTGGACCCTTCCTGCAATCACTCTCCAGGTTTGCTCTCATAACACTGCCTACACGGTGTTCTGAGGTCATGGCATTTCTGTTGCTGCTGGTGGTTATTCATAGCATCCATGAGACCAGGGTATCTCAAAGGGTTATGTATAGACCACTAGCGCTATAGGTTATCAACCTATATGTAAAGACACTTTTAGAGCTCAGCTCCCAAACAAACTTTTACAATTGTCACTGGCAGAAGGAGATTCTAACTGTTTAATCACAAGAGAGTATGTACAGGGCCCTGTGCAGAAGCATCACCTGTGGGGTCCAATAAATAATTGATGATGTTGATATATTCTTGTCCAAGGACATCACCCACAGAGATCTAGAGGAACATCTTTCAGATGGTTTGTTCTCCATTTACTAGAACTTGTGTCATAACTTTATTTGTAAATATGTAGTATGCTGAGGTGACGGAGCGTTTTTCTAAGCACGGATGCCTTCCAGCTATTTATAGGCAAGACCTTCTGTAGAGCAGACGTAGGTGGGAAACTCCAAGGGAATGTGTGGGCTGAAGGATGACTAAACTCGCACCTACAGTAACGGAAGAACTAAAGCCATCGCAGTAGACCAATTGGTCTTCTGAAACAGTAACTGAAAATGTCCTATCGGGTGTTTTTGTCCATTTCATTTGCCACTTTATAAGGATGGGCCACCGTTGTGGCACTGCTCACAAAGACGATGCTTCTTCTCAGTTTCCTTAAGTCAGCTCTTGCTAACAGTAATGACAACTATTAGGAACAACTAGCCTGGGTGGGGAAGGAGCTCAGTAGTGAAGCATGTGCTTAGCATGTATAAGGTTGTTCTGTCCCAACACATACACACATACATTCACACATATATATCACACACATATACACATATGTGCACAAATATGCATACATGCACACATGCATTCACACACACATGTACAATATACACATGGGTGCACTGGCACACACACACATACACAAAACATACACATTCACCAGATTGCATGAAACCAACATTTTCTGTGTCTTATTTACCTGCTCATTTGTTACATGTATGAGAATAGTGTTTAATGAGACAAGCATCAAGATATGTCAAGTGTTGTCAACATAGAGTCTTCCCCCTGGCACTAAAGTGTCCATGCTATAGACCTGTGGTGTGAAGCCACAGAGACTGGTGAAGGATTGGCTTATTTAGTCATCCTCCTTAAACTTGCCACTGATGCAGGACACCCAGACTGGAATCAGCTGCCAGTCCATGACTCCCAATATCCCCGTGGCATCTATGAGACCCTACATGGCTGTAGGGGTCCAGCTCCTGGGTGATTCACAGTAGCATGGGCCCAGAAACTTGCTCAGCATTGTGATCAGGTCTGAATACTCAGGGTCACTCTGATCTGTGGTTCAACAGTAGTGTCTTAATAATCTGTTTTCATACTATGTCCTTAATTCCAAATGTAAACCCATCTCCTGATTTTTCTGCATTGTTACAGGTAGTTCGTTTTCCTTTAGGGGAGGGATGATAGGTGCTGGGGGTTGAACACAAGGCCTTGAGCAGGCTAAGCATATATTCTGTGGATGCTAGTCTCCCATCCCCTGCAGTCTGTTGTTGATGCCAAGGTGAAGGTGTTTTGTAATAAGAGGCAAAGCCAGGAATTGTTGGCCCTCTGGCTCTACCAGACACTGGATAAGATGATCTGGATAAGGAGTCTTGACTGCTGCCATCTCGTCTGACATTTGTGCAACACTGCACTGAGCTTGTGCCCTCTGTATGCAAAGCCTATTAAGGCTTCACTTAGAGTCTCAGGTCATCACTGTCACCAAGTATCCACGAAGTTAGATGTATAAGATGCTGCCATTATCACTGTTCCCACTCCACTTCAAAACACTTGCTTTACTCAGGAATTTAAATACTGTGGTTGATTAAAGTCATTCATTTTAATGTTACATTATAGAAGAAGAATGTGTTTGGTTAAATGCAAAAGGAAGAAAAAAATCCAGGCTTAGTCGTATGGACCTGTTATAACAAAAGTAGCAGCACTAGGCAGGTGGAGGCAAGAGGATCAGGAAGGAGTCTAAGATCACCCTCAGCCACATAGCAAGGCCAACCTGTGCTACCTAAGGCGGGGGGTGGGGGAGTGTGCAGACACAGACAGAGTACAGAGAAGGACAGAGAGAAAGAGAATATGAGTAAGGTTCTCAGTGGCCCTCTTCATGGCGACTTCCACGTGATGTATAAATGGGAGTGTCTTTGTCATGTTTTGTTGTTGCTGTTGTTTCTTGGTACCCGAGACTAGGCAACTTACCCAGAAGAGAAGTATATTTCTGTAATGGTTCTGAGTTTAAGGAGTCCAAGGATATGCCACTGGCAGTTCAGTTCACCAGTTAACTCTGGTGAACTGAATTCCAGCATAGCAGAAAATGGGAAGACTAGAAGGAGCCAGCCAGGAGAGAGGAAGACAGGATGAGCTATGTTTAAGGGACTCTAGCAATAAGTGGCACTCTTTTGAGACAACATAATAAGCTGATTATCAGGATGGAGCTCCCATGCCCATTTACTGTCTTTTTAAGC
Source organism: Dicrostonyx torquatus (assembly GCA_028555095.1). Lineage (NCBI taxonomy): Eukaryota > Metazoa > Chordata > Mammalia > Rodentia > Cricetidae > Dicrostonyx > Dicrostonyx torquatus. Next base: position 1,902,700 of record JAQHUG010000070.1, on the reverse strand, counting down.
CCCATCTCCCTCCAATGCTACACTGGGCACCAAGTTTCCAAAGCACACATGAATCTGTGGGTTGTCCACCTCAGTTTTGAAAAGATGCCTTTCCTCTTCTTGCTGATTGCACACCTTCCAATCCACAGTTCTCTGGCTCTTTACTCTCAGCCTTACAAATGTAAACACAGTGCTTTGATGGGCTTATGTGTGGACCCCAGGTAGACCCGGTCTTTCATCTCCCACCATGAAAGTGCTCTCTGAAACCCAAACAGAAGGTGAGAAAGCTTTGATCTTTAACTCCATCTTTTCTTACACATATAAGAGTTTTTGTTTTTAAATGTTACAGGTAGCCTGAGAGTCCCAGGCAATATAAATAACCATAGGTTCCAAATAAACATAAATTCAACTACTTCCTCAAAAGATTTCTTGGGGGCTGGGGAAATGACTTCATGGATAAAGCACTGGCCAAATTGTGAGGACTGGAGTTTAGATTCATAGCATCCCCAAGAAAGCTGTTAGGCAGCCAGATTAGGCTCCCCCAAATCCCTGTATTCAGGAGGTGGGGATGGGGGAGATCCAAAGCAAGCCGTTTAGTTCTGGGTTCAGTAGGAGACATTATTTCAGTAAATAAAAGTGGAATATGATTGAGAAAGGTACACAATGTCTACTTCTGGTCTCCATGTACATTTATTTACACACGCACCTGCACACACATGTATCTCCACATGTGAACAAGTGTGCACCATACACAGGATTCCTTTTTTAAAAGTACTTCTTAAGAAGCAGAGGCCAGTCTCGTGAATGTGTCTAGGTCTTCATCTGTATACAGTCAGAAAGCAGCCCCACTGCAAAGATAGCTCAATGCTTGCTAATCAAGCATGGGGACCTGAGTCCAGATCTAAGCCCTCACAAAATGCTGAGCTCAGCTGCACTCATGCCCATAACCTCGGAGCTATTTGTGGGTTGGCAGCAGGAGGATCATAGGGCTTGCTGGTGGCTGGCCTAACTCTGGATTCTGGAGAGACCCTGTCTCAAGGGAATAAAGCAGAGAGTGATAGAGCAGGACACCTGATGTCTTCCTCTGGTCTCTACGAATGCACAGGTTCAAGCACCTGTACACATATATGCACATATGAACACATACATGCACATACATGCACGCACACATGCAGCCATAACATGCTGCTAAAATCTATATTGGATGCACAGAACTTCTGAGAGGCAAGCAGAATGTTGTTTAACTTCAAGATCAAAGCGCCTGTTTCTTGGTTGAAGAGTGTGTTGCTGCTGTCACTACAGGCTATGCAAGTACATGATTTTGATCTGATGTCCATTCCATTTCTTTTTCTTCCAACGACATATTCATGCTGAGCTAAAGTCGAGTTCTAAATGTGCTTGGATCTATAGAAAATAAATAAAAGCAAAGGACCTTGATGCTGATTCCAGGCAAACACCAACACCAAGAACAAGAGCCACAAAACTGGCTCAGCTCAGCTTCAGGTCAAGCTCAATTCAAAGACAGGCCATGAAACCACGCAATCCGAGTACAAACTGCGTTCAGTAAGGCAGCCTTTTGAGTGTTAGTCTGAATTATTGTAAGACAGGACGATTTATGGCAGTCTCCCCAGCCCACTGCCGTGGCCTTTGTCAGAAGAACTCGACTATCATCTGACAGATGTCCAGTGTTACAGAAGAATAAGAGCCTCGTCCTACAAGTCAGCACCCAAGCATTTCAAGATGCAAAGAAGCAGCAACCACTGTTACTCTAGAGCAGTGGTCCTCAACCTTCTTAATGCTGTGACCCTGTAATATGGTTCCTCATGTTGTGGTGACCCCAACCATAAAATGACTTAAGTGCTACTTCCTAACTGTGATTTTGCTTGTGTCATGAATTGTAATGTAAATGTCGGATATGTAAACCCCAAAGGGGATGCAACCCACAGGTTGGGAATCACTGCTCTAGCAACTGTGTTGATCCCAAAGCTGGTTAAGGAGTGTCATGTAGAGCTGAACTGATGAGTGTCGTGCCTATGACTAGCAAATGCTATTAGCTGACAGCAACATCTTCCCACTAGTAATAGTGGTGGTTAGAACACAGCCTTTGAGAAGATGGAAATATTTTTCTTTCTCTCAATTCTGTCCAAGGAGAGGTGAATGTCCTGCGCTAAGTGGGTGGCTGTGTTCCAAAGCCATATTGCTTTGGTTTTGCACATGCCCACTCTGTATAAACATACATCACCTCAGGACTGATGGTGTACCCACCACTGGTGCCAGCTCCTATTCCAGCTTTAAGGAACAAGAAATGAGAAAGTAGAAGGCAGCCTACTGTCTCATGAGCAAGGACATCTCTAGAAACTCCATGTAGCACATTTGCTTGTGCTTCTGGGAAATAGCATTCTAACACTGGATGGACAATACAACTTAACAGCATCCCTGGTCAAAGGACAATGGATACTGGGACCTACCAACATTCTTTCCCGTAGTAGTTAAGGATCATAAAGTTCAGAACACATGCCCACATGTTGCACAAGTGCTCATGTATGAGCATTCTTTAGAATCGTTGGGTGCTCACATGTGAGATAATATTACTTAGACCAAGAGCAGTCCTCAATGTTAAGGAAAGCTAAGTTTGATTCTAGCTCTCCTGATTATTATATCTCTGGATCCTGAAATCATGAATTTTCTTAACTGTAAAAATTTTTTTACCTGATAATATATACTTTGAGGAGAAAAATGAAAATAATATTTACTTTATGAAAATATAGGATTTACCTAAAATCTTTGAAATTTCCCAAGAGACCGAGCTTTATATACATGAACCCCTCCCCAGGTCATACATGAGTTTATAGTAATGTAGAGGCCGATGATGAGGAATGGCTGTGAGGAAAGCTAGTCATGTATTAGAGGGGAGGCCTTTGAGTTCGGTTATAAGTCCAACCTTCTGACCTCTTGGGAGGGGAGGGGCTCAAGATTGAATTCAGTCATGGATTCAACTTCCGCAACTCCATAGGTCATGATGCCAGGGCTCAGCTGTCTTCCTGGATAGTGAGTTCATTAGTGTGCCTGGAGAATTCCACACCTGGTTCCATGGGGACTGTGTATGGGACCTCCCCACTTGAAAGCCTCCAGCCAGTCTCCAGTTCTGCACATCCCTTCATTTGCTTAGTCCTGATTTGTATCCTTTATAATAAAATCATGGTCACAAACACAAGGCTTTTCTGAATTTCTGCTATTCTCGTGAATTATCAAACCAGAAGGGGTCGTGGGAACCCCCCAGTTTGTAGCAAGTCACCAAGAAGTGTTGGCAGCCTAGGTCCTCAAAAGCAAAGTTAGCATCTGAATTTGGAGGAGCCTTTTGGAGAGGTGAACCATCATTTTGTTAGTTTTGAACCAATTTTTGGTGTCTGAAATGAGCTGCAGTGCCCTGATTGGTACCAGAATATATGTAAAATAGTTAGAGACTATCTACCTCATCCTTAATATCAACTGTCAATGTGTCACTTAAGAAATGAGCTTCTGAGGGCTGCTCTCTATATGTGGACATGCCCATGAGGGATATTTCGATCAGGTCAATGAACCTGGGAAGACCATCTTTAACTGTGGACATTAGATCCCATTCCTTGGGTCTAACTAAGGCCCTGGGCTGAATGAAAAGGGAAAGTCAAATGGAGAACTGGTTTGTTCTGTTCACCCCTGAGAGCAGATACAGTGTGATTATGCTACCTTGAGTCTTCTTCACTTTGATAGATTATACCCTTCTTTCCTTAAGGTGTTTAAGGTCAGGGAATTTTGTCACAGTAACAAGACATGTAACACACATGATGAGAGCTAAGGAAAAGCTACATTCTACTGCCATGTTTTGTTATTTCCATCATCGTTTTATCCATCAAGTTATCATCACTTGAGTAAAATTCTGGAATATGCATTTGATGTGGGATTCCCCTCTGTATGCTGTGAATACCATTGGTTAATAAAGAAACTGCTTTGAGCCTATAGCAGAGCAGGGCAGAACAGAGCTAGGTGGGGGAAACTAAACTGAATGCTGGGAAAAAGAAGGCAGAGTCAGAGAGAAGTCATGGAGCCACCAGAGACAGACATGCCAAATCTTTGCTGGTAAGCCACAGCCACATGGCACTGCACAGACTAATGGAGATGGGTTAAATTAAGATGTAAGAGTCAGTAAGAAGCTAGAGCTAATGGGCCAAGCAGTGGTTTAATTAATATAGTTTCTGTGTGGTTATTTCGGTTCTGGGCAGCCGGGATGAACAAGTAACCTCCTACTACATACATTGAAACAATATTTCACTATTATCTGACACCCTTTTAAACCAGAATTTTATGTAGCATCTCTCAGCTCTCTCTAGCAATAGAAAATGAGGGTCTGCCCTACCCAATTATGGAACCAACCAAACCTACTATCCTTGCCTTGGCTGAGCAATAAACAGACTCTAGTTGAAGGGTCCCACCTTGCTCCCTTTCCAAAGTACAGAAGGGATGAGACCTGTCTTTGCAGTCACTGGTACAAGTGGATTTTCAACCAAGCTGGAAATTCTAAACCTAACGTTTAGAATCTGAGGATTGTTACCAAGACAAAGGGCAGGATTCCCCACCCCACCCCCCGACACACACACACTCCTGAGCTCATACTTGCCTAGCTAGTCAAGGCATGAGCTTTATAGCAAAGAATAATTATCCTGATCTGGGCAATACAGTCCTAGGGAAGCTTTTTCAAATGTGTAAGTCTAGAAGAAATCATAAGGGATTTGAAGTCTGACAACACTGTGTTCATAGCCAGTCTGTCACTAGCGAATTACATAATTAACAGTAAGGTTTTCTCACCCTCTGAATTGCAGTTTTCCTCTTCCGTAAAACTGGACACTAATGAGCCTTCCATGAGATTGGGAAGAAGCAATGAGACAACAGTAGGGGCCTGCCCACCGCAGTGCCTGGTTCCCTTAGAAAGCAACCAAATGCGTTTGCCATCTTCCTTCCCTTCCTGGAGAGAGGCCATGGAGTGGGGGTGGGAACAACCCTTCTCCTCACTGTTTTAAAAGCCCAGAGCAGAAAGCTTTCTGGGGTCAGGTTACCACTTATTCCTTTCCTGAAAGGAGAGTCTTGGGTTACAGTTACTGTAAACATCTCTGAAACACTGCAGGCAGAAAGATCAAGGAGATTTGCAGCTTTCAGAAGGACCCAAGGTGTCAGCCAATGGTTGAATTTCAGGACCTGACTGCAGTCTCTCATGGGTAGGGCTTCCTTCTCCATGTACCTTCTTAGAAGATGATCTGACCTTGACACTTGACTCCCCCAATTCATCTTTTTGTACGAGTAGCATTTTTTTTCTGTCACTTTGGTGCCTGGAGAACAGTTTTGTTGAGTATTTACCACAAGGAATGGGGCTGGACTTTTCCATTAATAAAAACATTTATCTAGTCAGAGCTTTCAGTCCTTCTTCCCCCATCTCCTAAATTCCTAACTGCAGGGGAAACGACTGAGGTAGAGGTGGCTGTAAAGTACAAGGTCATGTTCAGCTCTCTGTGATGTACCACAGGGTAGAGAAAGGAGAGAGCCTTCAGAGGAGTGTGACCATGATGCTGTATGGTTTACTGGACTCAGAAACACCACTAGACTAACACTGGCCAGCCAATAACCATGTATTTGTATTTAAGAATGTGTGCAAATATTAATAATAAAAATGCAATTTTCCCACTACATAGAAAAAATCAGAGACAAAATGAGTATACAACCCACAAAGAACTCGTTAACTTGAGTTAGTCAATTGCTTGCTGGGCAAACATGAAGACCTAAATTCAGATCTCTAGCACCCACTTAAAGAGTCTTATGTGGCTGCCTGTGCCTCTAAGCCTAGTGCTGGGGAGGTGGACTCATTGGTCAGCCACTCTTTGGCTCACTGAGAGACCCTGTCTCAAAATATAAGGTGGAGAAGAGATTAAGAAAGACACCCCAAAACATTCTCTAGCCCTTGTATGTATGTGTGTGCTCATACACACACACATGCATGCACACACACACACACACAAAAAGAGAGAATTAGTTAGATGTTGTAGTCTATGTTATAGATCACCATTTAGTCACTTAGCGTACAGCTGTAGCCAGGTGTGTCTGTGCTCACTGACAGCCTCAGCACTTGGGAGACAAAACAGGAGCAACTCAAACTCAAGACCTGCCTGAGACACATAGTGAGAATTTGTTTCCAAACAGGCCATCTAAAATCATTTAAAAAAAAATAACTGCAGAAGGACATTTACTAATACATTTACATATTAGCAATCTATATGTGTAAAACATAGAGTGTAAAATTATATGTGGGACAGTCTCATTTTTATGAAAAGAATGAAACTATATGTTTGTTTTATGTACACTATGAATACAATAACAAAAATATCTAAAAGAACATGGCCAAGATGCAAATGAAAGGTGGGCACAGTAGCACATGCTTGTGCTCCCCACCGTGGGAAGCTGACACAGTTCCAAGTTCAAGGTCAACCTGGGCAACTTTGTGAATATGGAATCCAAGGCTGCAGAGCACGACTGTTTCAAAATTAAAAATGGCAAATTATACAAATAGAGTTGGGTTTGTTTTCTTTTTTCCTGGAACATGGTTTCCATTTTTCGGTCATTAGTTCATATCCTTGCATGGATTTTAATTATTTGGAAAATAATAACTTTTTATCATCATGGTAGGCATGATGGAAAAAGAAATAGTACACAGGGCGGCAAAATAGGACAAGAGACAGAACGGGAGAACAAACCTCAGCTAGGATCTGTGCGCAACTCACCTCTGTGTAAGGAATCACGGGCGAGCCACATACTTTCGGGTGCGGTTCTTTTCAGTGGATGTCTTTCCACATCTCAATATGATATCATTAAGGTTGGGTGCACAGCTCGGATATACTCCGGGTCACAGCAAATCTCAGATGGTGCCAAAACTCTGGGTTTCCACTACTAATTGAGCAGTGGGTTCGTTGGAGTATTTATTTAGAATTTCTATTTATTTTGCTATTATTAGATTTTATTCTGGAAATCTTTCCATGCATCATGGAGAGCGGATTCTCTGTGGGAACTCCAAAATTGGTAATCGTTTCCATCAGGGCCAGAGGGGCCGTTTGCCTTTTTGTTTCTCTGTGAAAGTTGAGGTCTTTGACAATTGCCCCTGTCATTCACTTTTTCAGCACAGGTTTTATGAAAGCAAGAATATAGCTTTTGCAGAGTATGGCTTCTGGTCATAGAACAGTGTAATTCACTGGAAAGAGAGCTAGGGGCTTTGTAATGGCCTTTAAGACAGTGTGTTGGTCACAGAAGAGAAGTTATAAAATACAGCTATACCCAAAGGTTGTGCAGGCTGCTTTTCGCCTTGTCTGGCCTTTGTAACTCCTCCATGCTACTCCACAGCTTATGCTCAAACCTTTGCAATGCCTAATGACATGGGAAAATGTTCATCTAATCATTTAAGAGGTATAAAGGGTGATTGCTATCCATTGTTAATTCAAATTAATCAACCTGGCATGGAGCATCTGAGACTGAATAAGTGGCGATGCTAATAAGCTTACAGTGTGCTTCTGAGGTTCTCCTCCTGATTAGTTCTGCTCCGTGCACGCTTCCACATCCGCAGAAAACTGGAAAGCTCAATCTGGGGCTCGTTCTGAGAATCATTGTCAGGTGCCTAATTAGGTTGCATTTTCAATCTCAGCTTAATCATGGGTTAAGTAGGTGGTCCTTGACTTGACATTCAGTGCAAGCAAAGCTCTAAAAAAAAATAAATAAATGGCACACGGGTCTCCGCAAAAGCCCCTGCCTGACTCCTTTGTATTCATAGCTTGCAGTAGCTATAGTAACCAGCATTTAAGACACAAACACACAAAATCAAAGACCTAGGCTGATGTGACTGCTCTCAAGGACTTTGTCCCACATCTAAGATTTCCCTTCCTCTTTCTGCATCCTATTTCACCCCAAAGCCTCAAGGTGGACATACCAATATCTATAAGAACAAAAAGACAGAGGCAGGCTAGAGACAGGCTGCATTGAGGCTACCTGCCTGTTAGAGAAAATAAGAAAAAAGATGCCCATGTCCATTGTGGCTCAGAACACTCAGCTCACTCTGCATTTTGCTGGCAAAGAAAGAGCCCGGCCTGCAGCTGAGGTGTGAGAAGTGCCCCTCCGTAGGCAGGGATGGAGTCAAGTCTTGCCATTGACTGGTCACAAATTCAGCATAACCATTCTGAGGTAGTCAGGGGTGGAGGGTGACTTCTACATCTAGGCTGAAAGAGAACAGATGAGTTTCCAAGTATGGACTTCTGCACGAGCAGAGAGGATGAGAGCAAAGGGGGAGGGGCACCAAGCACAGGAAATGCACTGGGGCAGCAGTTTGTAAACATTCTACTTCATCTCATTTATTTCAACAGCAAATGAGTGCAGCATGTTCAGACTGAAGAAGTGATTGGGGATGACGACCACATTTGGGAAGTTGCATTGCTCCAACATAAAGGGACCCTGGTAAACCCCATCCGAGGCTCACTCACAATCCTCATAGCACACTCTCTCAGCATTCCAGTGATTGAGAAGGAGTTGCTCATCTCCCAGCTCAAGGAGACGGCAGACTACTCCTCTAGAAATATCCCTCTTGAGACACTAGACATGCAGTTACATCACAGGGCATATTACCTAGGCTGGGATATTATTTTTTAATTTAATTTATTTAACATCCCGATCACATTTTCCCCTCCCTTCTTTCCTCCCACTCCCCGCCCCCTACAGTCCATTCCTCTTCTGTTTCTGTTCAGAAAGGAGCAGGCCTTCCATGGGTATCAACAAAGCATGACATATCAAGTTGTAGCAAGACTAAGCACCACCACCCCTGCTCCCCCGTATTAAGGTTGGCCAAGGCAATCCAGTATGAGAAATAGGTTCCCAAGAGCCAGGCTTAAGTGTTAGGGACAGCCCCTGCTCCCATTGATAGGTATCCCACTAGTAGACCAAGCTACACAACTGTCATATATATGCAGAGGGCCCAGATCAGTCCCACGCAGGCTCCCTGGTTGTTGATTCAGACTCTGTAAGTTCCTATGGGACAGGCTATTTGTTTCTTTGCGTTTTCTTGTAATGTCCTTGGCCTTCTGGCTTTTACATTCCTTTCTCCCTCTCTTCAGCAGGATTCCCCTAGCTCTGGCTAATGTTTGTCTCTGCATCTGTTGGCATCAGTTAAGACTCTCTGGTGGCAACTGGGGTAGTCAACGATCTGATCACAGGAAACAGCCAGTTCAGAGTCCATATCCACTAAGTATATGAACTTTCAGGTGAATGGCAAACTAGTCACTCTCAAAGTGTTTCTTTAAAAAGGTAATTTGGTGTTTTGGCTAGCATATGTGCCCAGAGGAAGTATTATGTTCATAACATTTGCTTTTAACGTGGTCCCTTTCTTTATGAAGTCAGAATGTTTTGTGGCGGATTAAATTCACAATTTGAAAAGGGAATGAATACATTTGAGCTTTTATGACTTACTCTGTCAAAAGAATACCTTTAAGAAGCCCTGAAATAAACCCTGTTTCATGCCTGAGGGAAAAGTTGAATGATTAATGGTTTGAGAAAAATTGTTATGTATAATTTTTATAACATATAAGACAATAATTCATTAATTAGATGTGGGAACATGCATGATGTCACTTAGCAAAGATCTTAACTGCAATCCATTTAAAAAACAAGTTGGACCAAAAGCCCTATAATGTAGGAATAAAAAATATTAAAAAAATATGATTCTCAAGGCAAATGCTCCTGAGTTCCATTGCATCTATGAATGAGAGCTCTGGTCCAGCTACATGGAGATACAGTTTCAGAAAAAAACCTCAAGTTTTAGAACTTTCCTTAATGTGTTACTTATAACACTTAGGCCTGCAAAGTTGCATGTGAATTTAGCTCCCTGGCCAATGCCCATGTAAGGCCCAGGTAAGGTGAGGCACCAAGGGGTCCCATTCTGTTTCCTTCATCTGCTATATTGGAATAAACTCAGGAAAATAGTATCAGCAGTTAAAGAAGTATAGCTACAGACAATGTTTCATCTTTTTTTTTTTTTAACTGTAGTCAGTTTGTAGACTAGTTTGATGATACTTCTCAGCGTGAATTAAGACGAATAGATGCCACTGATTGCAGCCTTAGACAAAAGAAGGTATGTCTATTGGTCACTGCAGCTCAGAACCGTGCTCCTGAAAAACGAAGTTGGTGCTGGTTGTGAGCACTCCCTTAATCCCACTGAGGAGGCAGAGGCTGATGAATTGCTGTGATTTTGAAGCCAGCTTGGTCTACATAGCAGTTTCAGGCCATCTAAGGCTACATAGCAAGACCTTGTCTTAAAAAAAAAAGTAAATAAACAAAAACTACAAGGTTGACATTATAAGTTACTATGCCCTAAACACTCAGACGCTTACCAGGGTGGAAACGAATCCATGTCAAGGACTTCACTGACCAGTGATTTTACTGAAACTGACTCTATAGAAAGCCTGGCCTCAAACATGAACTTCTCACTGCGAAGAATGGGGAGTTGGTGAGCCAGGTACCGACTGTCCTCTAGAATTGAATATTACTTTTTTGTTGTTGTTCTTTTCAGACAGGGGTCCTCTGTGTAACAGCCCTGGCTGTCTTGGAACTATTTGTAGACCAGGCTAGCCCATAACTCAGAGAGTTCCACCTCACTCTGCTTTCCAAGTGCTGGGATTAAAGGCGTGCGTCACAACCACCTGGGGAATGCTAACTATTTGATCCTCCAGAGAACACCAAAACACAAGCTTGGGGTTCAGAAAGACCTAATCCTAACATGAAATTGTGATCTTAGATGAATTACTTAATCTCTCTAGGGTTCAGTTTCTTATCTATAAATCAATGGATTTTTTTTTTTTTTTTTAGAAACGACTCCAAGAATAAAAAGTACCTATTTAGCACTGGGCCAGGAACATGCTAAGCTTTCTTCCTTGCTAATCAATCTTGATCCCCTGCCATTTACCTTTTTGCTTTGGATGGACATATAAATATGAAGATTGTTCTTTTGCTTATCAATACTTGCTGAATATTTTATCAGTTTTTTTCTGATCTTTGCACAATAGAAAAAGAGCCATAAAACAATGACATAGCATTATTGTGAGGATATAAATACACCATTCCTATAAGACAGTTGGCTGAGTTCTCTGACTAAGTGGAGAAATGCAGATAACGTACATACAGCCTTTGTTTGTTTGTTTTTCAAAACAAGGATTCTCTATAGCTTTGGAGCCTGTCCCAGAACTAGCTATTGTAGACCAGGCTGGCCTCAAACTCATAGAGATCTGCCTACCTCTGCCTCCCAAGTGCAGGGATTAAAGGCGTGCACCACCACCGCCCGGCCATGCAGTCATTCTTTACAAAATTAATCATTACATTTCCTTTGGAAGTTAAAATTTTAGAATCACAACTACAAGAACTGAGAAAAAGAAACAATCTAAAGAGATAAAATAATCTTGCATTATGGCAAAAGTGAATGAAGCCCATTCCAATGACATAGAACCTCATGTTTTCTTAAATATCTACAGGTGAGGACTATGCCTAAAGCCCAGATAGCTGACAGTGAGATTCTATGGGAAAAAGGGGTGGTGATAAAAATACAAAGACAAGACTAAATTCCTTTTCATCAATCTAGAGAGGAAAACTGCTGTCTCTCAAGCACAATGTTATATGACCAAGGAGTGTGGGGTTCTGTGTGTGTGTGTGTGTGTGTGTGTGTGTGTGTGTGTGTTAAAGAACATAGAATCATAACTCTCAAACTCTCATATGAATATATAGTAAGCTCATGAAAACATCTATTTAACTCGTGGTTTAATGAGGGAACCAGCAAGATACTACAAGCAGTTAAGTAACATTCAAACTACTGTGCACTTATAGTGAGACTTAGGACTACAGAAATGATCGTTTGGTGAAAGACTGGATTCATTTATTTATTTGTTTTAAAAAAAATGTCTTTATGTATTCTTGAAAATTTCATCCATATAAAAATCTATTTTGTTTGTATGCAGCCGCAACTCCCCACTTTTCACTGTCTGAAGGCACTCTCAACATTTCCCCCTCCCACTTCATGTCCTCTCGTTTCCCCTCTTGGTCACCACTGAGTGCAATTCACGCTGTCTATTGGAATGTTGGCAGTGCTTATTGGTTTGATCTTATGCCGTTCTTATGCAGTAACTGTAACTGCTCTGAGTTCCCGAATGCGATGACCATGCCTTGTCCAGAAGACAGCATCCTAGAAATGATCTTGAAGGGCAAATCCAGAAAGCATATTTTGTTTGTCTTGGTGTATAGTACCTGAATGTGAAAACTAAATAGCTATGGGCTGTGTTAAATTGTATTCTTGTTTTCATTTATGATATAGGCCTCTGGATCTTTTTAATCATGTTTCTATCTATGAGTGATTTATATTTTGTCATTGCCTCTACCTTAGTCAGGCTTCCCAGGGAACTAGAACCAACAAGATACCCCCTCCCCCAACCACACATACACATTGTAAAGAAATGACTCACAGAATTCTAGAGTCTGAGCGGTCCCACGGGAATAGAGTGTGAGCTCTGCCTCATTCAAACACTGTAGACGGCAATATATTTTACTTCCTTTACCAAGTCAAACATGGACATTTTCTAAATATACCCTGTCAGATACACCCATGACAGTATTTAACCAAGTAACTGAACCAGATGGCCCAGGCAAGTTGACACATAAAATAAACCATTGTGTTCATTTTGATTAGATTGACAATCAAGTATTTCTCAAGTACACAGTCTTATTTTAACTAAATAACCAAATCTCCTAAAGTGACTTTGGTTTTTGCCTGTCCCAAAGTGGACTGGCCCTTGATAGAACTGGTAAATGGATGCCCCCTCACCCCTCCAACTCCTTCCTCTATATTCTTATTTAGGCAAATGATTTTCAAGGATCTAACACCAGAAAGTGCTTGTGCATTGCTGTACACTTGTCCTGCACAGGTAATCCAAGTGCTGAAGGTATTTCCCGCCCCCAATTCACCTACGAAAACTGCCTGTCTGTGTTTCCTTCCCTGTAATTCCTATTGCCTTTTACTTGGGTAAACTGGTTTATTATAACAAGTAATGATGTTCTTTTTCCAAAGATCATTTGCATTTTAACCTCAGAAAACAATGGAACACAAACGGCCCTGAGCTCCATTCTATGGATGAGCTTGCTCTGGTCCAGCTACATGGACATACAGCCTGGGGGAAAACCTAAGTTCTAGAACTTTCCTGCATGTCTGAAGTGTTACTTATAACATTTAGGCCTGCAAAGCTGCATGTGAATTTAGCTCCATAGTCAATACCCAAATAAGGCCCAGGCAAGGTGAGATACCAAGGGGTCCCATTCTGCTTCCTTCATCTGCCATATTAGAATGAGCTCAGGAAAATAGCAACTGTGGTTTAAGAGGCACAACCATAGAAACATGTATGTATTGAGTACTGTTTTGGGTTGAGCAGAATCAGAAGTGTCCGATTCTGCAACCTAACATGTTTACATTGTACTGAATAAAGTTGGTGCGGTGAGAGCCATGGTGACTTTACATAGAAAAGTCCCAGAACTCCTTATCTCTGTGTCCAGTTGATTTTCAGGAAAGGTAGCAAGTCAATTCAAGAATCATCACCTGCTGGGCATCGCACTGATTGCCTTTGATCTCAGCATTCATGAGGCAGAGGCAGGTAGATCCCTATGAGTTTGAGGCCAGCCTGTTCTGCATGACAAGTTTCAGGACAGTCAGGGCTATACACTGAGACCCTGTCCCAAAAAAAAAAAGGAAAGAAAGAAAAGAAAAAAAATCATGTTAGCAAATGATATTGGAACAAATGTGCATTTACAAGGAAAGAATGAAATTGAACTTCTATCTCATACCATACACAAAAATTAACTGAAAAGCGATCTTAATGTAATAGCTCAAACTGTAAAACTCCCAGAAATCACAGGAGTAAGACTTCATTGCTTTGTGTTACCTTTGAAATTCTCCCTAAAATCTCAGCCCAAGGAATAGCACTGCTCTTCCCATGTCAATTAACCGAATTGGGATAACCCACAACAGGCATGCTCAGAGAACAACCGAAGCTAGGTAATCTCTCACAGGTGTGCTGGAGTCTTGTGTCCTACAGGATGCCAGAATCTGTCAAGTTGATAACACTAACCATTACAAAGCTGTAATTCCTCCTCTGACTGCATTTGGAGCAGAGCCTTTAAAGAGAAAAAAAAAAAAAAAGAAATCAATGAGCTTGTAGGGTGGAGCCCTTATCTGAAATGATTCTATATAAGAAAGAACCTCCAGAGATAACTTTCTGGTATGCACACTTGGGCTCTGTGAGAACAGAGTGAGGAGACAGCCAAGCCACCTAAATGCCACAAAGAAGGGTCATAATCCAAACCCAACTCTGCTCTAGCATCTTGACCTGGCTTTTAGAACCAAGGAAAAACACTTTTGTATTGTGTAAGCCTCCAGTAGTTTGTTATGGCATCCCAGAAGACTAATGTCTTAGGTTAAGCAAGGCTTCTTAGTTACCACCACAGCAGCAAAACAACCAAAGAAAAAATAGGTAAGTTAGACGTCATTAAAATGAAATAGCTTTGTGCTTCAAAGGATGTCATCGAGAAAGTGAAATGACAAGCCATCCGATGAAAGGAGAGGGATTGGGAGTCACATAGGTCTGACGAGGGACTTGTATCTGGACTATGTAAAGAACGCTTGAATAGACATTTCTCCAGAGAAGACATCTAAATGGTCAATAAACACATGAAAAGATGCTTGACCTTCTCCAGTCATTAAGGAACTACAAATGAAAACCATACTTCAATACCCCATCTCATGAAGCAGCATCGCTCTAATTTTAGAAACAGACAATAACAACTCTGGGGCAGGATGTGGAAACACTGGAGCTTTTGTACACTGTTGGGGTGGGGGTGATGGAAACTGGTACAGCCACTCTGGGGAGCTGTGGCAGTTCCTCAAACATTTAAATGGAGCTGCTATCTGACCCAGAAATTCCACTCCTAGGTATTTACACAACATAAATGAAAACATCTGTCTAGACGAAAACCGTACACAAGTGTTTATACTGACAATGTTCGTTATAGTTCCGAAGTGGAAACCACCGTGATGTCCATCAACCGGTGAGAGGATAAACATGCCAGAACATCTAAAGTGTTGAGACTTGGCACAGCACAGATGATGGACCTTGAAAATACTATGGTGAGTAAATACAGTCAGTCACAAAATATCACATATTGTAAGATCTCTCTTTCCATAAAATGTCTATGATAGTCAAAGCCCAGAGAAAAAAGTAGATTGGAGGTTGCTGCTGGGGTAAGGATAACAGAAAGTCGGCAGTGAGAGCTAATGGGGATGGGACTTACCAAATGCTGCCAAATTAGACCACAGCAATAAGTGCATAGCTAAAAGCCACTCTAAGCATGAAAATTTTAAGTTCTGTGTGACATTTCTCAATAAAAGTGCATTGTCTGTAAGTACCAGAAACAAGGGGCATGTTTGGATGAGAAGTGGGCAAGCTTTACAGAGAAACTGACGTTTGATCTGTGTGTTAAAGCGTGGAGAGAAGAGTTTCACATAAAGAAAGATGAAAGGGCTTGGCCTGTGAACTCCCTGGTGTTTGGGAGACACGTGCCCAGCATGTGATGTAGCTGGAAGTTTAGCACAAATGGGACCAGGAAGTAAAATGAAGGCCTGAATCAGCCAGAGTCTTGGCAGCAAGAGAAAAGCAACTGAAGAGGAGAAGCTTGATTGATTGTCTACAGAGGTGTGAGCTGAGTTCTGCGGGCCCTTGCCTAGAACCAGTAACATCCTAGGTCATTATGATCCATTGGCCTGATAGAACTAATAAAAGAGAAATGGCCAGAACTCAGTAAGTACTGTAACTGCAGGGAAGAGCCCAGTCTGTATGGGTCTTAGGGATGACACCATTGGGAAATACCAGAAGCAAGGAGCCCAGGGAAGATAGATGATGGCTTCTTTCTCACCCACCATCCCCTTCTTGCCCTTCACAGAAGGCGAAGGACCTGTTGACAATGTGCAAACAGATCAGCATCCCGCAGTAAAGAGCCGAGGAGTCAGCGGAATCCTGAAGAGTGGATCTGGAGAAAAACAGCTCAAGGTCAGAGCATAAAAGACTCGAGTGTCTTGCCAACAAGTCTGGACTTTGTCCTGTAGACAGGAGGAAACCATAAAAGGACTTAAGCTGGGAAATGACTGCAGTATGATGGTTTGCGGGGAGAAAGTCTGAGCCACTGATTCTCAAAGCCTGGTCCCCAGGCCCAGCAGCATCTGCAGCGTCTGGAAAGTCGTCAGCGCGGCAAACCCTCGGGTGCCACCAGGACCTGCTGGATCAGAAGTCATGGGGCTGGAACAGACGAGCTGTGTTTTGGCTAGACCTTTCTGGTGATTCTTATGTGCCCTGGAGTTAGAACATTGTTCTCTGAATCACAGGATCAGAAGGATTACTGGAAGACAGAAAGCACACGTGATTTGATTGCTACCCTTGGGTAGACTCGGATGGATGGTGACTGGTGACTGAGGACGTGGGGAAAGGGCAGCAAATGCTACAGCCCCAAACCTTTACCTCACCACTCAGAAGCACAGAGTTAGGCCATCCAATATGTCAGTACTGATGCACACTCTCAGTTTGGTGCGTGAACTGGCACTTGCTGAAGATAGCCTACTTTCTCTCTTTGAGAAAGGACTGTGTGTGAAATATCGCTTGCCCTGTCCAGGAACCAGACATTCTGGCAAAAGTCATCGTATTTTAAAAGAATTTAGATGCTCAAAATTAAGAGTTTGGCTAAACAAATGATGGCAAATTCTTAAAAGTAGTATCATGCAAATGTTATAATTAAGATTCATTAGAAAGCGGCCGCTTAAGCATCAAACAATACATTAGCTTCTGTGTTACAAACTTTATAAAAGCCTGGACATAAACTGGGGAAACAGACATGAAATGTTGATAATTATCTCTAGTTGACAAAACTACATGAGCATTATTTATTCTTTTAATTTATTTGTATTTTAAAGTTCTTCATAATGAACATTCTTTTTGAGAAAAGAAATAAGAGTTATTATTAAGCCAAGCATGTAAACACAGACCTGCAGTCCCAGCTATTGGAAGTTGATGGCAGAAGGATGGCAAGTTTAAGGTCTTCCTGGGCTCTAGACTAGGCTCAAGGTCAGTCTTGGTAAATTAATCAGACCCTTTCTCAAAAGAATAAGTGAAATTGGAACTATAGTCCACTGATAGAATTTACCTAACCTGAATGGAGTGCTGGGACAAACATGTCAATATCTAAGTACCTAAATATGAAGCTATGTGCTGATCACATATAATAAAATTGACATTAACAGAATTAAAAGAAAAATAAAGCGGAAAGATATATGCAAATTATCTAATATACTAAGTAAGTAGAACAAAGTAGTATATAGAAGGAGAACATAGCAAGTAGAAAAAGAACTTCTCAACATAAGATTGGCTAAGGAGGTGGCACACAGGGTAAAGGAGCTTGCAGCCTCAACCAGACAACCTGAGTTGGAAGCCCAGAATGCACAGTGGAAGGAGAGAGCCAACTCCTGAAGGTTGTCTTCTAGCCTCCAATGCACGATCTCACACATGCATGCACACCTGTACTCATACATGCATGCACACTAAAGATAAATTATTATTTAAAGTACTGTGGGAGCTGAAGAGACAGCTCAGAAGTTAAGAGCACATACTGTTCTTGCGTAGGTTTGCAGCTCCCATGCTAGCCAGCTCTCAAATGCCTATGATCCAGCAACCTCTTCTGGCCTCCACAGGCACTGCACTCATAGGTATACATTACCACGCACAGACATGCACATGCAAACATCATTAAAGATGAAAATAAAATATTTTTAAAATGTTGCTAACATAAAGTGTGATCTATAAAGAAAGTGTGACTATATTATAAATAAGTAAAAAACTAATCTTGCCAGTAAATATGAAAAAAATCAAGCAGCATATACTTTTCACTTCTCTGGTCAATTTGTAATAATAAGATTAAAAATGAGTAATCAGAGTTTTGTGATAACATGGAAAATAAGTTATTTTATCATGGTTTTACAGGATAAAAATAGTTACCAAAATTTTTAATGGAAATTTCTAAACATTTTTTGAAACCTTTAAAACGTAGTCTTTGGCCTCAAAGGAACTATTTCTTAGATTAAAATTAGAAAATTATATATAGAAAGAAGTATATATTTAGTTAATAAAAATTGAAAAACTCACTTAGCCTCATTACAAATCCAATAATGTAAAATAATATGGTATCTTTTATCTAAAGTTAACAACTTTATTTTTTTAATAATAAACTCTGGAAATAAAATATAGATGATTTATACTGCTGACAGAAAGCTACATACACAGATTGAAAGATAAATATACCATCTATTTTCAATTGCTGTATTCAACTCTTTTACCCAATACTTTTGTCCTGTCATTGGGTGTTTAGGAAAACATGCATTCACAAAGAGAAAGACAAATGACGTGCACATCGAGCTTAGAGAGATGTCTCAGTGGCGAACTGAGATCTACAGTTCATGGGGATTCAAAGCCTTCTTCTGAACTTCAGGGACACCAAACACACATGTGGACACAGATATATGGGCAAACAAACTTTCACACAGAAAATAAAATAAAGAAGTTTTTTTTTTTAAAAAAAGAAGATATCTTAAAAGGGCATGCGTATCTGCATATCACTTGTAATATATGAATCCATATATTACATTATATATGTGGAGGAGGGGCAGGTTAACTTTCCATATGTAGGAAATTGATAAATAAGAGATGATAAAGTCATGATGTCAGGGGAAGAGATTGACTTATAGATAACTGAATGAAGATAGATTTGAAAACATCACTTATAGGAGGGGCTGCTTATTCATTTCCCGACTACTCAGACACAAATAGTCACACAGAAACTAAATTAATTACAACACTGCTTGGCCAATAACTTAGGCGTATTCCTAACTAGCTAAATTAACCCACTTCTATGATTCTGTGTATCACCATGAGGCTGTGACTTATCGCCTTAGGTTGCAGTGTCTGTGTCCTTCTGAGCAGCTACATGGCGTCTCCGTGACACCACCTGCTTTCTCTGTCTCTTCCAGCCTGCCTCTATTCTGCCTTGCCATAGGCTGAAGCAGGTTCTTTATTAACCAATGGTAATAAAACATATTCACAGCATTCAGATGGGAATCCCACATCAATCACTGAAAAGAAGAACAAATTACAGAATGGTGTAAGTAGAACAATATTTTAAAGAGTACGAGGTGTTCCTAAATGTTTTAACACATATATTGTACAAATACAAGGTTTGGGGCTCAGTGGTACTGAACACACTTTTAACATGTTCCAGGCCTTGGCTTAACTCAAAGCATCATTAAAGCGAGAAAAAGTTGTCAAAGTTCTAAAACAGAGGGTTATTTCAATTATACCATAGGAAACCTGTAGCTAAAAGAACATGGGGCAAGGGCTCTGGCTCAGTAGGTGTCCTGGCTTCCCTGCTGCTGCTGTAATAAAGCACCTTGACCCAAAGCAGCTTAGGGGAAGAAAGGGTTTATTTGGCTTACATGCCAAGGTCATAGCATGTCATGGAATGAAGTCAGTGCAGGAACGTAGCTAGGAGCCTAAAGAAGAAAACCTAAAGTGCTGGCTCACTGTCTGGGTGGCTTACACTCATATTCAGAGTCTTCATTCGGCCCAGGACCACCTGTTGTACCACTCACCGTAGCATAGACCCTCCCACATTGCTTAACAACTAAAACAACCCCTCATGCAAAACCCAACAACCAACAAGATTAAAAAACAAAACAAAACAATTATTTAATTGAGACTCTGCGGTGATTCTAGGCATTGCCAAGATGACAGGGGATGCAAATGAGGACAGCAGGTTACAAAAAAGCTACTTGCCTCTCAACCTGATGATCAGAGCTCACTCTCTGGAGCCCATATTACAACAACAAACAGAGACAGTGGGATGTATCTGTAATCCCAGGGACCCAAAGGCAAGACGAGAAGTATTGGCAGAGTCACTCAGAAGGTTCTAGGCCAGCTAGCCTGGAGAACACAGCACAGCTCAGCAGCAGACAGCAAGAACACCCTGCCTCAGTGAGGTGTAGAGTGCCAACCAGTCTGGAAAGCTGCCCTGTGACTTCCACACGCACATGCCTACACACGTGCGCACACACATGCACACGCCTACACACACGCACACACATGCACACACGCACACACGTGCACACACACGCACACGCCTACACACGCGCACACACATGCACATGCCTTACACACATGCACACACGCACATGAACAATTTAAAAGGCAAATAAGTTACAGTAAAGTTTGAGGTAATTATTAAAGTTTAAGAAAGACAGATGCAAACAACAGTTATATTAGGGAATCACTCAAAAGTGAGCATTTCTGAGGAATTAGTGTATGGGTAACTTGCGGTTTCTCTGTATTTTCTAACACATAAAGAGAGTTTTAGCAATGAAAAATAAAAAGAACTTGAGTACGCATAGAAAAGAAAGTTCAGGAGCAAAGGTCACCCCCCTGACTGGTGCTTAGTGTTTCCATTCAGTACACACACCGCTCTCATTAATCTCATTTCATAAGCGCTTGCCTGAGGCTCTTCCTTCCCACAAGCAGACTGAATTTCATGCTGCCCAGGCGAATCCTCCAATGGGCAAAAGAAACTGAACACAAGTTTGCGGTAAAATACAAGGCCAGGCGCAAAATTACAGGCACCACGTGCGGGAACCTGGCCTCCAGTCCTCACCAGTATTTCTGAACTGTAAATAGGGAGGCCGCTTGGCTCAGAATCAGCAGAAATCTGTGCTAAACATGAGCCTCCACGTCAGGTGTGGTGGCCCAAACCTTTAATCCCAGCATTCAGGAGCCAGAGGCAGATGGAGCTCTGTGAGTCTGAGGGCAGGCTTATCAGCACAGTGAATTCCAGGCCAACCTGGGCTAGACAGTGAGACCCTGCTTCAAAAAATTAATGCTGTTGATGCTAAGAAGTGGGAGATGAAGAAGAAGAAAAGGAGGAGGAGGAGGAGGAGGAGGAGGAGGAGGAGGAGGAGGAGAAGTTGCTCCAGTGGGCACAGCAGTGCACACCTCCAATCCTAGCACTTGGGAAGCTGAAGGTAGGATGATCATAAATTCAAGGATGCCTGTGTTACACAGAATACACAGTGTCCCATTAGGTTTCTATTGCTGTGATAAAGACTTTAACAAGGAAAAGTTTATTTCATTTCCCAACGGGCTGAGGGAAGCTAGGGCAGGAACTCAAACCAGGGATCCACAGGTCGGAACTGAGGCAGAGGCCGCAGAGGAATGCTGCTCAATGGATTGCTCACTCAAGACCCCCTGCGGAGGGGCACCACCCACAGTGGTTTTGGCTCTCTCACATCCATCATTAATCAAGAAAATGCCCAACAAATTTGTCTACAGGCCAGTCTGATGGAGGCATTTGTGCAACTGAGTTTCCTCTTCCTAGACTGTGTTACTTTCACAAACAAAACCAAAACTAACAGCCAGGACACACATGTTCAAGACTGCATGAGCTCCCAAAGATGCTGTCTCGGGAATTAAATGGGATGAATTAACTAATAGATTATTTTGAAAACTGGAGCTCTCCACAAGGCCTGGCCCCAGGTCTCGGCACCCTCACAGATCCCTTCGTATCCGGAAACTTGGAAGCCTTTGTCGGAGAGTAGCCATCAGATACCTGCCTGCACTGTCTCATAAACGCAGGCTTCTCCTTGCGGTGCCAATCTCAGCCGACCGCAAAGCGTGGTGAGCAGTGGTGCCTGACAGCTGTCTGGGCAACAGGAGAGATGGAGTTTACTGTTCTGCCTTCCACTCTTGAGGAAGAGCCTTGGCCTTTTAAAGAAGACCAGAGGGGGAGGAAAAGTTCCCAGAGCACGTTATTTCAGGAGGTCCCATACAGAAAGAGTAGCATTGATTGGAGAATTCCTCTCAGTCCAAACCACAGAGGGGACGGTGCAGACAGCCAGGCCCAGGCCTCTCGAATGGATGATGAGCCTGAGAGGACATAAATCAGATTCCCCAGAATGCAAAGAATGCTTCTGATCCATCACAGAGAAAGCCTGCCTTTGACAAAGGACCCCTTTGAGTCCCTAAATTCCTTTGATGATGACAAGGGTTGCCTGACCATTCCTTGGAAGACTGAACATTTTTAGGGGTTAAAAAAACTGGTCCCTTCCTCTCTGCCACCAGTTTCTGGCTATGGCATGTGGAAAAGGAACCGTGAAATATCTCAAATCTTCAGGAAGTGCGAGTTGTAGTACACACAGTGCCCTCTGAGTTGACTCTTCTAGATTAGTCCCGCTCCTCATGGCAACACTGGCCTCATGTATTTATTGATCCCCTAATAAGGTTAGTCTGGAGTGAGATATGTTATAAATATAAAATATGTGTCGATTTTGAAGACTATATAAAAAGTGGAAATGATCTACTTATTAATTCTTAAATTGTTAAAATAATATCATGCATATGGCTAATTAAATTGTTAAAGTTGAATTCTCCTGTATTCACGTTTTCAAATTAAATTATTAGCTTATTTTAATTATGTCTAATTTAAAACAAAATCAGTTTAATATTAGGGCAAACTTTAGATATTTGTTGAAGCTAGAGAAATAAGCTGCAGTATTAGATTTTTATTTATTTCTATTTTATGTACGTGAGTGCCTTTTCTGTGTGTATATAAGAACATCAATATACCCAGTACCGGCGGAGCCTAGAAGAGGGTGTTGGATCCGCTGGAGCGGGAGTTGTGAGCTGCTATGTGGATGCTGAGACCTGAACTTGGAACCTCCGCAAGAGCAGCTAGTACTCTACTGAGCCGTCTCTCCAGCCCCAACCTTAGCTTTTGAAAAAAACTTAAATCTATAAACACATCAACTATTTGCACATTAATGGGCTACCACATAATGTTTGCCTGTATGTACAGGCTGTGTTGGTTGGTATCTCCTTAAACATCAGTCCTTTCCTTTAAGGAGAAATTCCTTATTTTAATCATTACATATGCATGATGTGTGTATGGGGTGGGCACATCAGAGGAGAGCATTGTAGGCTTGGTCCTCTCCTTCATCCTCTATGTGGGTTAAACCCAAGCTGTCAGTCTTGTTGAGCAAGTCCTTTACCCTCTGAGCCATCTCCCCAGCCCAGGTGTGATCTCTTGGTAGTGAAAATTCTTCCCCCCAGCCCTTGGTGACGCATAGCGTGTAACTGTCTGTCTCCACTCTGCTGTGGCACACTAGCTCTTGGCGCCTAACCTCAACCTAGTGTCCACTGTCCAACAACTGCTCCCTCACTCCCTTTGCACTGTTTCAGATGTCACTCCTCGGAAGGCTCGAGTCCACAGGCACCGGCTTATCTTACATTTCTAGATCAGAGAGTCATGCTCGAAGAATGGAACGTAAGCAGGTGCCGCCCAGCAAACAGCTATTGTCTTTTGATCTATTTTAAACAGAACAGTTTCCATTTTCAAAATACCTTTCTCTAACTTTCCCTGAGGTGGCTGAGGGATTTCTCTGTTGGAGTTCCTTGTGGCATAATGAGAGGGACTCTTATTTTGATCTTTTTAGTCTCTCAGTTCCTCAAGGTTGGGGCTATGTTCCGTCCTATGATTTGCGTGGCGGCTTGGTCACTGTGGAGCAAATACCTCTAGCTTCCTTTGGAGATGATCCGTAGCGCTGCCCATGAATGCCAGCTCCCTTCCGCTGGCTACAGCTGGTGGCTGTCCATCAGTGTTTATGTATTTTCATTAGTGTTCATGTTTGTAGACGGACTATCACTCATGGGTGAGCACATTACTAAAGAGTGAAGGCTGGCCTCGGGAAGACAATAGAGTTCTGGCTGTCCCTGAACAATGCTGCTAAAGGCAATGCAGTATCAGAGAAAACCTCAAGGAGTGTATTTTCTTAAAGAAAACGGAGCAATGGAGTTATAATCATAAATAAAATATGTGTTCAATATTCACCACAAGGAAAATCCTTTGCCTATGAAGGGAAATTTAGACAGAACAAAATTGAGATGTGAATATAGACTTATTTATTTTTTATTTGGTCTCATATATATCAGGCTTAGCCCCTAGCTTGCTATGCAGCTAGGAACGGCTGAGAACTTCAGATTCCCATGCTCTTCCCACAGAGTGCTGGGATAACAGATTCACATAACCACACCTGTTTTATGCACGGCTGGGGATGGCGCTCAGGTTTTATGCAAGCCAGACATGTATTCTGCTAACTGAATATGGACTCTAGAGCCCAGTAAGACACGAACTGAACTGGGCAGTACTAGAACCTGTTAGGACTCTAGGTATGTTTGACTTCAAAGTGAGCATGCATGCATACATCTGTAATCTGCCTCCAGCGTTTGTATGTACATACACAATTTCATTTAATCCATCCTTTGTGGCCAGAAGCTTTCCAGCGCCTTCAAAAGAAAATCTTTGTGGAGAATATGGGGATTTTAACATATAAGCCTAAAAAGGCTTATGAGATTATAATATTTAATTTTGAAATACTTCTTCCTCTGCTGTTGCTTGTACCAGTGGGTTATTATGGATTAGCTAAAATCCAGCTTTGGTCAGTTATAGAAAACCCTTGGGTCAAAGGGAGGAATTTGTTAAAAAAAAAACAAAAACAAAAAAACTCACAAACACATTTTGAAGGATTAACCAAGTCTCTAAAAGTGTGACTCTAGGAATCCTTTACTTTTCTCTATTCCAATATTCTTTTCCCCCAAATGCTTTGTGAAATTCATTTCCGTAAAACAAAATGTAATAAAAAGATAAACACCATAGTATAATATTCTGGGAAAATCACAATATTTCATTTGCAATGTTTAGCAAAATCTCAACATATTTCATTACAAAAGAGCACTTAGAGGTCTAACGGCTGGATGAGAGAGGTGCACGTCTATAATTCTGGGGCTCAGGAGTCTAAGACAAGAGCAGAACCTCAAGTTCCAGGCCAGCCTGACTTACACAGTGAGATCTTGTTTCAAAAAAAAAATGAAGCTAAGAGCCAAAAAGATGGCTCGGCAGTGATTGAGTCCTTATTGCAGAGGACCCAATAGTTCTATCCTGGAATGTCGAGTCTAGAAAATGATACAGCCACAAAAAATATGAAAATGACATTCATATGGGGCTGAAGAGATGGAGTGTTTGTTCTTCCAGAGGATTAAGGTTCTGTTCCCAACAACCACGAAGAAGTTTACAACCATTGGTAACTCCAGTTCCAGGGGATCCAACGCCCTTATTGTGACCTCTGTGGACACTAAGCCCACATCTGGTACACATACATACTTGTAGGCAAAATGCTGAAGCACAAGAAAATTACTACTACTACTACTACTACTACTACTACTACTACTACTAATAATAATAATAATAATAATAATAATAATAATAATAATAATAATAAACAAAAGAAAAAAAGAACAAGATTCAACTGGTGAAGGCGCCTGTCAAGCAAGCCTGGCAACCTGAGCTCAATCTCCAGAGCCCATGTAAAGGAGGAAGAAGTGAATCCACGCCACAAAGTGATGCTTTGACTTCCATGGCACACATGCCCCCATGCTTACATCACACACACACACACACACACACACACACACACACACACACAATTGCACACATGAACACAATATTAAACAAGTAAAATCAGTAGCAAAGACATTGAAGTGCAAAGAAAGGGACAGAAGGGGATGAAATAACACAGTGACGGCATAGAGTGAAGATGACCTGCCCTAACAGCTATGAAAGTCTGTGAAGGCTTTAAAATCTCCTGTCATATTGCTAGTTAAGGACAATTTATGTCTGCAATATTCCTAAGATAATCAAATGGTTCTGGAAAACTAGGCACTTGTCATTCAAACATTTGTATAAGTTTGTTCAGTTGCACCTAAGATGAGCCATGTTGGAAGAACAGATGGGTGAGCTATGACTTGAAGGGAGGGAGCGAGCAATTTTGAAAACTTGAATGTGTACTGGCCTACAGGGGGCTATAGCGGAGGATGCTCAGTGCTATGACAGCGGGTCTCTAAGAGTGACAGGAATGGGGCTGTGAAGCAAAACACAAGGACCAAGTGGCCATTTCCTTGGTGTTCAACCAGGCTGACATTACCAAGTGCTGAGAAAATAAGCCATAACACAGGTAAGAGAGGTGATGAAGGCAAGCTTCACCTGACTGAAGTTCCCCTGGGTGCCATCTATTGTCTCAAGTGAGGGCCAACCTAAGTCTTCCCCTTGACCTCTCTCTCATTCCTTCAAGGACAGACCTGTTCCTGCCAACGGACTTCCAAGGTAGCCAAATCAATACTAACACCTCTATTCCATTAGGGGATGTATTTTCTTTTCCAGTCTGGTCTGGGAACTTGACTGCCACTTATAACATTGATATTTTTATTTTTAAAGAAAGAAGGGAAATAATACAAACAGAGGGAAATGGGCTCAAAATGGACTTTGGGGAAACAATCAATTTTAGGATAGAAACTAAAATGGATGATAGATAAATCGATAGGTTCACCAATAGATAAATAGATGATATAACTGCATCCTCTAATAGACTACAACCTCTTGTAAAGTTGTTTTATTCCTCAAGGTAACTAGCCTGCCCCAGTAAACAAAAGTCCCTTATGGAGAAGCATTTTGCTTGATAAAACTCTCCCACTCTTGGTCAGTCTTTGTACACTAATGAAACATTTCTAAGTACAGCATGGGGAGCCCTTTCCTAAGCTGCTGTGCGAGCACACAGTTCAGTGAGTTATAATTATTTCAGAATTCGTTCCATATCCAGTCTGATACCCACCTGCATCACACCCAAGCTGATCTGCTTCTCGATGGCTGGTTCGAAATCAGCAGCCTCTGCTAACCTATCGCTATAGACTCCCTTTTCCTGTAAGAAGATTCTGACCTTCCAAATGCAGTGAGGAATTGGGCTCTCTTGGTACATAATCTAACGCCACCCTTTCTTCCGTCTACATGTGTCACGCACGGCGACACACTCTTGGAATCTCCATTTTTGCACATCAACAGCAAAATGAAGTCATGAGCGAAAAATGCAGATAATGGCATAGCAGTAAGATGAGGTTTAGACTCTTTGTTAGAATGTTGGGGATGCAGAGGCCAGGAATGGTAAGCATTGCATCTGAGGGGAACCCTGACTTGTAACATTTACAGATTTCTGTCCCAGTCATGGTAGAGTCTGTACTCCCAATGTAATGTCACTGAATGTAGAGGTGACTATTTCTGGGAGACTACCACAGCACATTGTGGATCTATCGTCATCATTTCTGATTCAGAAGGAATGGCAAAAAACATCGGTAACATTTAATGCAGTAACAATGATCAAGCGGCAACTTTGGAGTATCCCTTACTTCTGATTTTGATAGATGTAATTTCATCATCATCATTATTAGTGTGTGTGTGTGTATGCATGAGTGTATACGTGTGAAAGGAGGCCAGTGGGCAATGCCTGGTGTTGTTCCTCAGGACCTTTCCATTTGGTTTTTGTTTGGTTTGCTTTGAGACAGAATCTCTCTCTAGTCTGGAACTCACCAAGTACTCTCGACTGCCTGGCCAGCAAGACCCAGGAATCAGCATGATTTCACACCTCCCTAGGACTGGGCTACAAGCCCATGCAATTTTGTTGTTGCTGTTGTTGTTTGTTTTGTTTTAAACGTAAGTCCTAAGGATTGAACTTAAGTCTTTGTGCTTAAAAGGGGTACTGGTTAGTTTTTATAGTCAACACTATGAAGACCTGGGAAAGAGGGAATATTAGTTGAGGGGTTGCCCGTGGTGATAACTGAGGAACTGTCTCCACTGATTATTGATGTAGAGCCCAGTTCACTTGGGCAGTGCCATACCTGGGCAAGGGTCCTGAGCTATGTAGAAAAGCTAACTGAGTGGACACCTGACAGCCAGCCTTACAATCTCCATGGTTTCCGCTCCATGTTCCAGCCTTGAGTTTCTGCCTTAGCTACTCTCAGTAAAGAACTGTAACTTGCAAACTGAAATAAACTCTTTCCTTCCCGAGTTGCTTTGGGTCGTGGTGTTTATCACAGCAACAGAAAGCAAACTAGAACACAAGACTTTACTAGTGAGCTTTCTCCTTGCTCACCACCACCACCACAACCACCACAACCACCACCATCATCATCACAAAACTGGGGATTTAAATCCCAGGCCCATGAAAACATTCTACCAAAGAGATTTCACTTCCTTTCCATGATTTCCGTTAAAGACATGGTCTTACTATTTAGCACAAGCTGGACTCAAACTTTCAGTCTTCTTGCCTCTGCCTCTTGGGTACTGGGATTACAGGTATGTGTTATTACTTGGTTATTTGTTTAATTTTGATTTTCCTTAGTGACTGGTTCACAAACTTCCTGAAATTTGACGACAGCTCTTCATGGGCCAGTGCCATGATAAACCAGTGGTCTATTCACACCAATCTGATTTGAACAGGGGGTTCTCTTACCATCACATTAAGTAGGGAATCTGTGTTGGGAAAGACTTCCTAAAATGATGACTGGATAGAATCTGTCACTCCCAAATCCAGGGCACAACCAAACTTTCTTTAAAACTCCATCCTCATCTCTGAACCATCTGGGTTTTCTTGGGAAATTCCCACCCTAGTGTTGACCTTACTCAAAGCTACCAGACTCTCCAATGCTGGTAGGCTCATCGCCAAAGGTAGCACAGCTTCAGATGTAGTTAACATACATGCAGAAGTCAAGAGGGAGATGACCCTGTTATTCCGAATCACCGGTTCACATATGCAAAAAGTAATGAGGTTGTATTTTGCTTGATTTAACCATATTTAGATTTAAATAAGAGTAATTTTCTAAAACAATAACATAAATCCCAGAGAAGAAAACCTGTCACTTGCTGCAGACAGAGCCAGAATAAAGCATTCCAATGCCCGCCCCTTCCTCTTTCTCTGGATGGCTAGTCTTCTGACAATCCAAAATATTATTTTAGGAGCTTGAGACACAGGGAGAGGGCATAGACAATCCCAGGAGGAAAGGTTACAATCACAGTTTGGTGAAGAGAAAATACTCTCACGATGATAATATGCTGTGACATATTGTATTAAAGTGTGGCTTGTCCATGAGAAATTTCCCATCATCGGGTTCTCATGTAGGAAAGGACTAAAGTCGCCCCTAATCTTCAAATCCAGTGCCTAAATGCTAGTGTGACCCGCTGTGAAACATGGCTCTCATACAAATCCTGCACACTGTAATATTTCTGTACAAAGCTGAACACATCTGCCAGGATAATTCCCAGCAAAGAGAATTAAAAAAACCAAAATAAAAGTAAACAGAATTCTTTCTCTCCTCTGGAAGCTCAGCCTATCCTTAACTTGATGCCAAGATCTGCTTCACACAGACTGTCCACGTTAGGGTTAAAGAACTCCTGCGGAGGCTAGATGCTTAAAAAGAAAAAGAAAATGAAAACTGTATGACACCCTCGGCAGGGGATGTTTTGAAAGCTAACTTGGAATGGTTTGTTTAAAATGTACAGCCAGGGACTTTTCACCGTTAGAAGCTCAGCTGAGCTTCATCTGAGGATTCCTGACCAGGGGTGGCAGGACTGTGTACCTGGAAGGGAGACCTCCACCTTCAGACCCTTCACACTCAGCTTTCAGCTTCCACATCATCTGGGTGCGCTGTGCGTTTTCCCTTTGTGTTATTTATGAGAAGTTTTAGGTGGTTGTTTTCTGACTTTTGATCACATCCTACTTTCTGATAAGACTCTAGGGCTCGAATGTCTGTGTGATTATACCATTGTGATTTGGGTTTATAGAGTGTTGCAGGTTAAATTCTGTCCCCGTCTTAGAAAAAGAATGACCTCATCTTGAATAATAAAGGTACTCAAGTTCAAGTAAACAAATACAATTAGAGTCATGGTAAGAGGAGTGAACTTGGCCACAGGGACAGAAACACATGCATAGAAGACAGTAGGATGAGACAAATAGAGGATATAGCCAGCACCAAACCAATGAGAAAGGGCGAAACCTTAATGGTTCCTCACGCCCTCAGGACGAGCTATCTGTAGACAGGCGTTGACTGTGGGTGGCAATATTACCTGATGTTTTGTTTCCCAGCCATAGCAAACTAATACACCCTCAAGGTTGAGAGGGCCATGAAACCAGGCAGTATAAGGAATTCTTCCCTTTCTCCTGGACATCTGTTTCTTCCCAACTGTTCTCTCAAGTGCTCAACCACATTATAACTTGTCTCAGCTTATGTTTCTTCTGGGACATAACTCAGCTCTTTCAGAGAGGATGCCGAACCCACATGGAAGGTAATGGGGCATAGCAACCTTCACATCCATAAATAATGTAGCGAATATCTGAGTATTTGGGCAACAGAGCTTTAAAGTGAAATACTTTGCTGATGCTATTCTGTATCTCCACTTCGGAGGTCAAAGCATAGCTTGATACAGTGGAACATGTCTGTGACCCCTACATTTAGGAGGTAGGAAAAGGAGGATCAGGAGTTCACGGTCATCCTTGGCTACATATTGAGCTCAAGGCTACCTGGGCTGCATGAGACCTTACCTTAAAAAACAAAACAAAAAAGACAAAAGAGTTGATGTATGATACATACCACAAGTATCGATAATGTCTAAGAGTTAGAAATAGTTCATTTTATAAGAGATGACCTTCACATACTAAGATGCCATGTAGGGGTCAAGGACTAATTATATTAAATTCAATGAAAGGAAGGGAGGACATATTTCTTCCTGATTTGTAGGCTTAAAGCTTGAGCAGTAGTGCTTTCTAAATTCTCTGCAAAGAACACAAGTAACTATTGTAATTAGAAAAACCCAATGAACAAGGATCTCAAAATGCATAAAATATTTTTTTGTGCACAGGCAATCTTTATTTCAAACATTTACTAAAACACCATTGTTAGCTCCAGGGACAAGAACTGAGATCATCTTCTGCAGAAACTTGGGAACTGTGTACAGAATTACAGGGGTAATTGAAGAGGGTGAGTTCCGAGAGACTCAGACCCAAGGGCATCTGGGCCAGGAAAGCCAGAGGCATCTGAGGAGTCTCAGCTGCTGTGAGGGCAAGTCCTGTGGAGGTCACAGAGCACCACAGGTACTGGTTTTAGGAAGGCTTGGGTACAACACAAGGATTCCATTTGCCTACTTGGCTACCTCCCCTGGCTGAGGTCCCATAAGGCCAATGCCACTAAAGTCCTAAGTGTCCAAAGTTCTGCAGCAAAGAGTATGAAAGCAAGGATCAAGAGTCTTGAAAAATCATTCCTATGCATGGCAGTCCAGTAGATTTCCCTGAGACAATCTTTCTCTTTGTCTGGAATTTGGGGGCCTTTATTTTCCTGATGGCAAGACTTACAGGTTCTCTTGGACTCTGCACATGAAGTAATTTTCTTGTTTTTCTGTTCTTCCTGCTCTTGCCCCTCTTTGTGCCCCTATCATTCTTCTACTACCCCCTCCTCCTTCTCCTTGACAAGGTCTTGATGTATCTCAGACAGGCTTTGAACCTGTAATTCTGGTTGAGTCTTCCAAGGGCTGGGATTACGGGCATGCCACTATACCTGTCTTTTATACAAAGTAATTTCCTGAGGGAATAGTCTTAGAGTAGTCTGGCTTAGTTTTACTTTGTGCAATGTTTTATTTTCATATAAGGCACATACATAAATGTGGATAAGCCGTAAGTGTACAGCATAAGGAATTTTTACAAGACATAAACAGCACTCAAATGACACTTAAAAAGTTTCAGCATCCCAGAATCCTTCATGCTCCTGCTCTATGCACTCTCTGAAGATAGCTTTACTTCTTCATATTGTTTTGTTTAAATCCAATCATATTAATATGTAGCCTTCATTCAATATCACTTTAGAAGGTTGATCCATAATTTTCTTATGAATATCGCTTGTTAATTTTCAATTTTCATTTCTGGATAGCAGGGCTTAGTAACTATGTCTTGTAAGACAGCCCATTATTTTCAAATAAAGCTTTATAGTGCATATCTAAGCTTGTTCCTTTATGATGTCAGTTTGCCTTGTGTATTCTCCAATTAGGTCTTTATAATTCCCAATAATCTTGAGTGCCTTTGAATATGTATAGCATAGAGGCATGCATGTGGGGTGTGTGTGTTTTGCCTGCACAAAATCACTGGCCATTTTCCTTTGGAGTTATGTGTCTTTTTAGTGATTTACTGGCCAGTGATTTACACATGGTATATCTTAAAATGATAAACCGGCTGTGCAGTGGTGGCACACGCCTTTAATTCCAGCACTGGGGAGGCAGAGGCAGGTGGATCTCTGTGAGTTTGAGGCCATCCTGTCTACAGAGTGAGTTCCAGGACAAGCTCCAAATCTACAGAGAAACCCTGTCTCAAAAACCAAAGGGAGAGGGGAAGATAAGCTGGATTTTTTCCTTTTCCTCCCCTCTCCATTCTCTTCTGTCTATCAAGAAAGAGGAAGGGAAAGGTAAATTTTAGTGTGATAATATTAAAAATTTGTGAATAAAGTACTGTAAAGCAGTGTTATTCATTTTAGAAATGATGAGAATACATGTTAGGTCCAGTATAGTAGCTGCTGGCCTCATGTGCTGATTGAGAACATGAAAGCATGGTTATTTTATTTATTTATTTACTTACTTACTTAGCAGAGGAACAGTTTTTGTTTGTTTGTTTTGGTTTGTTTTTTTTTTGTTTTTTCGAGACAGGGTTTCTCTGTAGCTTTGGAGCCTGTCCTGGAACTAGCTCTTGTAGACCAGTCTGACCTCAAACTCACAGAGATCCACCTGCCTCTGCCTCCCGAGTGCTGGGATTAAAGGCTTTCGCCACCTCTGCCTGGCTCCGAGGAACACTTTTAACATTTATTTTATATGTATGTGTGTTTTGCCTGCATGTATGTCTGTGCACCACATGCGTGCAATGCCTACAGTGGCCAGAAGATGGCATCAGATCTCCTGGGTCTGGAGTTTCAAAGGGTCTTTTATGTGGGTGCTGGGAATTGAACCTGGGTCCTCTGGAAAAGCAATCAGCACTCATAACCACTGAGCCGTTTCTCTAGTCCCTTTAGTCAATTTTAATTAATTTAAAGTCGTCATACAGGGTCAGTTGCCAAAAACTTAAGCAGTGTCGGCTTTATAAATGGGTCAGCCAGATATGAAGCAGCTAGCAAGAGGGGACAGCTGAGATATATGAAGGGTGTGGGAAGGCAGGTGTCTCCCCAAATGTCCTGGGACCATTCAGAGACTGATCATGGGGTTTTGGCTGCCTAAGCTATTTTCTCCTCCCTCTTACTGTGCCTGGCGGTATCGCTACAACTGCTCTTGCCTTTCCCTGTGATTACATTCCCCTTGATCTGTCCTTCAGCCTTTCTAGTTCTCCATCCTCAGTGAGATGAATATTTTCCAATATTCAACCTTTTAGAGGCGAAATTGAATTTTTGGCTCAGAACATTACGCAGTCCTCTTCCCTCGAGAGGAACCACATTTTACTGTAAAGAGGCTGACAGGTTTGCCAGCTTTATTACACAATGTCACTTGAAGTTATTACGAGGTTTCCAGTGCTGCTGGCCTTCTGGGAAGGCTCCCAGGCGTGCAGAGACAGGCCCTGTGTTGTCACATCGGAGTCACACCATCTCCTTACTATAGGCGAGGTGCTAGAGTAAAATCATGGGTGTCAGAAGCAGGTAGAGTGCTTGTGAAGGGCGGTGGTGGCTGGCGGTGGCATTTCTATACCTCGTGAGCTCGGAGATGGTGACAGTGTTGTTGCTCTGAGGATCCACACCTTGAAAACCATGGCTGTGGGTAGTAAGCTAGGGATAACTGCCCTGAGACTGAAAACCAATCAGCCCCACTCAGGAATCCTAGTCTGGTTCCTGCTCCTCCGGATAAACATCGCTATTCTTTCTCTTACATAAGCTACCCATAAGGAAATTTGTGTTGTCTGTTTCCAAAGAAACTTTAACTAAGACATGAGAATATTAGCATTTCATTAAAACTCTCAAACAATTGTCCTTCTTAAAACTAGAGCAATTATGGAACAGTGAACTGTAACAAAAGACCTCAGAAGGCTAAAATGGAGCCAAAAAATCATCAGTAGGAGGCCATCCTCATTCCTACGCTGAAGGAACAAAAGGAGAAAAGTATTGTTAACCCAGGCCAGGGTGACCTAGAAGAAGCTGGAACTTTAACAAAGGAAACACCGTGACTTCCCACAGAAATGTCATCCAGAACTTCTTCGGGGAGGACGAGGAGAAAGGGTGAAGCTCTTCCTTCCTTCCGCCTCCAGTCTCAGAAGTGCCTCTCCTCGCTGGGAAGCCTGGGGAAGGCTCCACCTGAGACCGAGGACAGCTCAGCCCCATGCGGGAAGAAGTCACAGATCTAAGAATGGGCCAAGGATCAGCACCATTCCACCGTCGAATTCTCTCTCTCAACATAGGGTGTATGTATAATTCCTAATCATGTGTTGTCATGAATAAGGACTGACTTAAACGAGTTTTTATTAACTATTTCAACATTAGGTACGGCATAGAAAATTGTAGTTGACTGTAAGAACTAAGTTTTTATAGTTCTCAGTTTTTCTAGCACCCCTCTCTTTTTTTATAGAAAATAATTGATTTCATACAATATATTCTGATCAGCTTCCCTTCCCTCATCTCCTTCTGTATCTTCCATGCCTCCCAACCTTTCCAACTCCATGAAGTCTCTCTTTTCTTTAGAAAACAAACAGGCAAAAAACAACCAAACAAAAAAATAACAAAGAAAAAATACGAAAAATAGATAAAATAGATATACATGTAGACAGGCAAACACACACATACACACCATAAAAACCCAAAATTGGAAACCATACTATACAAGCAAAAGACCAGTAAGGTCAAAATGCCCGAACAAAGCAATATGAGATAAAAAGTATACAAAATACCATTGAATTCGTTTGGTGCTGACTATCGACTGCCGGGCAAGGGGTCTGCCCTTATATGTGGTTTGTGTCCCCAGTGAGACCCTATGGGAGAAAACCGATTTTCCCTTGCAAGCTGGTGTCAAATAGAGAAAGTTTCTTGGTTAGAGATGGGAGGTCACGTTCACTTCTCCTTCTCGGTCCTGGAGCTTTGCTTGGCTTGGACCCATGCAGGGCCTCTCCATGCTGCCACAGTCCCTGCGGGTTCATATGTTCTTCAGTCCTCTTGTGTCTGGAAGACTCTGTTTCCTTGGTGTCACCCATCCCCTCTGGCTCTCTTTCTGTTTCCTCTTTCACGTTGTTTCCTGGGCCCTGAGGGGAGGGGTTTCAGAGAGGACAGCCCATTCAGGACTGAGTGTTCCAAGGTCTCTCACTCTCCGCTTGTCGTCCAGTTGTAGGTCTTTGCATTATTTTCTATCAACTGTAGGAGGAGGATAATGGCTGGGCGAGCCCCTGATCTGTAGGTTTAGGACTCATTTTATTGCCTTGTTCCTTTAACAGAGTAACATTAGTCATTAGGAGTCACTTTATTGCTATGAGCCTTTAGCGGAAAAACCGTTTGGTTTTCCTTTGGACTATGGCCCAGCTAGTTCCAGGCTCATGGCCACCTGAGCAGTTTCAGGCATGGGTTTCATCTCACCGTGTGGGCCTTTAATCCAATCAGACAGTGGTTGGTCACTCTGACAATGTTTATGCCATCACTGCACCAGCACAGCCTGCGGGCAGGTCATCGCTAGAGACAGGGGTTTGTAGCACGCAGAGCACCTTCCAGATCTGTGAACGTTAATCAGTAGATGTGAAGGTTCTCCTTAGACAGCAGCTTGGCTTCCCTGTGTTCAATGAGACGTGTGAGTGTTGTGTCTTCGGCAATAGGCCCTTATCATCAGCTTGTGGACAGCAGCCAATAGCCTGTGGCAACTCTCTATTGAGGATGTTGCACTCACGTCTGAGTAAGCCTTGGGTTCAGCTGCTCTTTATGAAACCCAGGCCCTTGCTTTCAGGTGTGTCCTACTCTCTTCTGAGAGACTGCCTTTCTCTTAACCCTCGTGCTTAAGTGGATTTTAAAACATCTTTAACACCCAACTCTGCTTCTCCCTCAAAAGAGTGTTTCTACATGCCTCATCTAGTACCCCAAAGCATTCTTACTAATTCTATTGCACAAGGGAGGAAACCGAGGCTCAGAGAGAATAAGTTATACATGTAAGCAAAGTTGCAGGGCTGAAAACAGTAAAATGACCCAGTCCCAAACCCAGGCTCAACATAAAGCCGTAACTGCTGTGAAAAACCAAGCTGCTACATGGCAACACATGTAGGTGATAAACAGTCCCATTCTCTGTTGGTGTCTTATTCCCTCCCTGAAGTAAAACCTTGTAACCAGAGACTGGAGATGCTATTTCGAAACATCAGCAACATGCCCCATGATGCCTTTGTCTCCCACCCTCTTCATAGAGACAAGTCTATTTTCAATGGCTCCAAGTGTTCCT
Organism: Dicrostonyx torquatus; assembly: GCA_028555095.1. Classification (NCBI taxonomy): domain Eukaryota; kingdom Metazoa; phylum Chordata; class Mammalia; order Rodentia; family Cricetidae; genus Dicrostonyx; species Dicrostonyx torquatus. The sequence continues at coordinate 1,866,154 of JAQHUG010000070.1, read as the reverse complement.
AATTAATAGTCGGTGATTGTTGGGTGGTGTGAAGTCTTTGTAAGATAATTCTAGGAGAGGATTAGTTGTTTAAAAATAATAGGGAGAAAGTAAAGAAACCTATTTTGGCTTGGAATGTAAATTAAGCTAGAAAGAATGAGGGCTTTTCATTGTTTTTGAGACTGAGTCTCACAGAAAGAATTCAATGCAGACATATACAACGAGTGTGTGAAAGTGTGTGTATATGAATATGAGATCCTCTATGCCATCATGGAAATGTTTAAGCTTCCACTGATTTCAGGTCTACAGATGGCATTTCTGATGCTAAAGAGCCATCTTGTTTCCCTTGGTTACCAATGCAACAGTGTGCAGAGATCAGTTTAAATCCTCACCACTCACAGAAAACCCATTTCAAATACCACGCCGTCTCTCTGTTATCTATATTTAGAGCTGATTGATAGAAATCTCACATCTAACACACACACACTTCCCTGTTTTGTCTTTTGTGCAGACTCTCCTTATATATGTGGAGATCAGCTATGCCACATGACACACCCTGTAACACTGTTATAGAGAATGGATCCTTTTGCTTTGGGCAAGAGTCTATTCCTTTTCTTTATTGCTGAGAGCCAAGAGAGCTTGCAGGAGAAAATTATTTCTCTGAGTGTGCCTTAACAACATGCTTTCATCCACAAGGGTAAACCTTGCCTGATAGAAAGGCTCCAAGTTCAGTTTATTGACCCAGTAAATTTCAAGCTCACTGCCTGTTTCCACCTAAAAGCTTTCCACATTTATAAAACTGGGGGAGCCTTTAGAATCATCCCAGGTCAGATTTCTTTCTGAATATCTTCCCACAGCGAACTGTGCAATCCATTACGTCTACCCATTAGCTAGAGCATCACTGCTTGCTCCCTTGTTCTGATGGCCAAGGGAACATTTGTGTTGTCTGGGTTCCATTTAAGATAATATTTGAGATGGACCGAGGAGATCAGAAGAGCAACAGCGTTATCCTGCTTCAGCGGAGGAAAATAGTCTGGTGTGTATGGAACAGGCTTGTCAAAAGGAAATGGGAATTCGGCAGTAATCCTCCTCTTTCACAGAACACTTCCCCTCTCCTCCATGACCTCATCCAGTTCCAAGAATGTATTTCACTTGAACCTTACTGTTTCGAGATGAAAAGAGGGAGATGAGTGGTGATAGTCCACGGGCAATTAGGTGAAGAGTTGTTGGAAATTTTAATTGTCAGTCTTCATTTCCTGAGATGTGAAATCTTAACTTTGCTGGTGAAGTAGGGATGTGAGTTGATCACAGCAGTACCACTGAAAGTTGAATAAATGCATTTTTTTAATGTAAAAAGACACCCAGAGATTTGTGTCCTCCCCCAACCCCCGGTTAAATTTTCATGTTTGGTTTTCATTGAACGTGATAACGACCCTGAGAACTTTTATGTATTAAAACTAAAATCTGCAAGGGTCAGAATTCCATGCCGTTTGAATATGCATTTAGGTGTCTGAAGATCGGGGCAACCCTTTTAGGACACTGTTTGCTTTAAGGTCCTTAATATTTTTGTATTTTTAAAAGGAAACGTGTGGGGAGCGACGGTGGAGGGAGGGTTGTGGATTTTCAATTTTATGAATGCATAATTAACTAAAATTTTTAGACATGCATGCTGTCTTCGGAAGAGTTGAGAGCCACCAGAGCGGGAAGTCCCTTCAGGGACGAACAAAAGCATGGCTGTGCGATAGTACTATCTCCACAGTAGCAGGCTCGCGGACGCTGGGTTGTGGTGACTGTTTCTGTCTTCTATTACACTGCACTTCCATTAGTGACAGCCGCCAGTTTTTCTGTCAGGTCAGCCAACTACACTATTCTCGGCTTTCTTTTTGGCTACTCAGTCTTGGTTAAAAAGGGGGAGAAGGAAAGAGAGAAGGAAGGTGAATTGAAGCGAGTGTGCTGCAAGGGGATTCCTCCCTTCCATGGCTGGCGTTGCTTGATCCCTGGGGACGGGGGGGAGCGGGGAAGGGGAGAAAGGATACCGGCTCGGTGTTCAACCCAGAACCCCTGGAGTCCTGTGAATTAGTGGCTTTGAGTAGGGAAGGCAGAGAAAGGCTTTTATGGACCCTTCCCAGTTGGGGGCAGGAGAGCTCAGCCGCTCAGAAGTGCCCAGTAGGTGTGCGCGAGTTCAGGACGCCCCTTGGTCCCGCAGCCTACCCGCTCGTCGGCAGAACATAGGTCAAGTCAAAGGGCACGGCCGCTGGGTGCCCCTCCCTCTCGGCCAAGCTGTTTGCTGCTAGACTTCTGAACGACCACCGCGGGCACTGCTCGACTGGAGGGCGGGGAGGGGGCGGGTCTGGAGGGGCGGGGAGGGGCGGGCATAGCGAGGAAGAGAGGCACCTTGGGAATTGTAGTTCTTGCTGGCGAGAATGACAAGGTTATTTCGCCTATGTCTGCAGGATGGAGACTACAACTCCCTGAATCCTAAAGGCCCAGCCAGGGCGTCCATGCGCAGTGGATGCCATATTGTATCCTATCAGACGAGGCGTGGGTGATGTCACCTGCGAGTTGGTAACCTACGAACGGCTGTGAAGGGAACTGTTTAACCGGATCCCATTGTACCGAGAACGCAGAGCGGCCTTTTCAGCATGCAGCAGCTGCTCAGGTGAGGGGACGCTTCGGCTTGCCCGCCCTACTCATTCATTAGCGGCATCGCACCGTGGCGCGGGGTGGGCGTGCTTGTTCCTCGCGCTGTTGGCGGCGCTCCCTCGGGCTGCTTCCCGGAGCTCCCGGGCCAGTAGGTAAATATTAAACTCGTCCTTCAGGTTGGATCTGGGTGGGAACGGGACCGAGACTGCTACGGGCTGCCAAACTAGGCTTTGGAAAATGGCTGCAGCGCCGCACGGAGCGAGGCGAGCCTGAAGGAAGGCATCCCCGAGGATGGGGTCCCTCCCTTCTTTCTTTCCTCGGCGCTCTGTGGCAGTGGAACCGGCCGGGTATAGCTCGTCTCCCGGCCGAGGTTCCCCGGGGCCAGGGCTGCGGGAGATGCGGCAGCGGGTGGCGTTCCTGGGCCGCTGGCTCTGTAAGATTGTGGGCACTGCGGTGGCCGCGGGTCCCCCACTATCCCTGGCACCTTCATGTCAACACGTACTCTTTAAAACGGAGGGAGTGACTGTAATCCAGGCAGTGTCCGTGCTTACTGTGTGCCCAGAGAAGAGGAAAGCCTGACATTGCGGAGGCCGAGAGCCGGCGGCTGGCTGCGGCGCGGGGAGATACGCCTCCCGAGGACCCGACCGGGTTCCCGGCGTCCTGCTTTGGAGGGCGCATCTCAGTCTTAGCTCTGCCATATCGAGTCCTGCAAAGGACACCTGGGCGGGGGCTTAAACGCCCTCCCTAGAACTCTGGGGGTGACGGGGTGGCCGGTAACCTAATGATAAGGTTCGTTGTGGGGACAGGAGGCTGGATAATCGGGTTTATCCAACTGGTGCCCTAAACCAGCTATTTGTGATTGGCTTCTCTCCTGACTGGAGACTGGAGCGAGGCGAGGCCCGGTCCGACAACTCTAAAGTCCTCTGGATTTTCTCTCCCTTTTCTCTGTCAGCTTCATTCGTTCGTTTACTCACACATTCATCAAACCTTTCTAAGATCTTTTGCACGTTGCTTACAGGCAAGGCTTGGGGCGTTGTGTCCCCTCCCCATAACATGTTTTACTGTGCCCAGGAATAGATTTTTTTGCTCTCCAGTCCTTCTCTCCCACCTTCAACCTCCATAGAGCATCCATAGCAAATGCTGCCCGTGACCATTTTGCCCCCATTGAATTGGTAGTTTCTTGAGATTCGAGCCGGACCTAGTGAATTGGAGCATAGTTTGTCTGCAAGACGAATCCGGTTGCCATGGCTACTTCTGCCTTCGGAATCTTAACTGCTCCACTGGTGTTTCAATTCGTTGTGGCTCTGCGGGCAGCTGGGAGGGCGTGGCCGGGGGTGTGGTCAAATGTTTGCCCTAGGCCCAGCTGCTCCCTCTTCCTCATCCTCTGGCATTTCTGGGACACCCCCTATTCTCTCCTACATAGGTTGGACATCGTTCTTGGACCCCTTTTCCTCCCTCGTGCCGATGCACCATCTCAAAAGGAATTGTCTGGGGCTTTTGTCTTGAGGTAAACTAAATTTGGAAGATGTCTTTCCTCCATCAAGTGAACTGTATCTTTCCACCATTATCATAGTTAGTGTTGGAGGTAGTTTTCTTAACGAGGTCACTCTGTCCAGGCCTACACAGCTCCCTGGTCAGAAATTAGCCTGCGGTGCCATTACCTGAAAATGACAGGGCAATTAATAACTGAAGTTGAAGTGTGGGAACACAGTTGTCGCAATAATTTTCATAAGATCTAAATGCCAGCTGCGGAAGGTCTTTAAAAGTGAAGCTCTGGATGCTGAAACTAGGAGCCCTAAGCCCTGTGCCAGCTCTCTGTGTGCTGTACCCTGCCATGGGTTAACCCATTACCTCATGGTTAACCCATGCCCTCTCATTGATAGTGTGAACAGGTGAGTTCAGAGAATTCCTAACGTTAATTCTAGGTTTAAAGTCTTGCAATTCTGAAAATGACCCCTCCTCCAAGTAACACAAGGTGTAAACCCGGCTCTGACATTGTAGCGTTGTTTGTGTTGCTGACCCCAAAACCAAGATCCTTGGGGTACTTTTTTTAAAAAAAAAACAGACAAGTACTATTTTTAAATTTATGATATACTTGATACGACTATTATCTTAAGCATCTGGACTTTTATGTACATAGTCACAATTAGTTGTTTAGAGTTTGTGGTTTGCGACTCTTGATGAAGGCAATTAAATTCTAAGATGTTTGTTTCCCATCACCTGCTTGCACTTTATTCCAAGTGCATTATCTCTCAGAAATGGGGGATGGCACATACAGGAGTGTCTATGCAAGCGCATTCATGTGCGGGGTTAATGCGTGGGCTGTTGTGCCACGTGGGTAACACTCAACACCTTGTCTTAAGTAGGTGGGTACATCCCTGTGAGACAGCACCAGAAAAGGTTATCAGTCTTTTATTTATTATGTTTATATGTATGTAGTTTTTATATTTGTCCTAGGATTTATCATAATGGGAAAATGTCCTTCATTTATTAGCGTATTTATCTTTGCTTCTCTGTGCTAAGCTTTTTGAAGGCAGGCTCTTTGTCTTTTCAGTCTTTCCAGAATGTGGAACAGGTCTTCTAATAAGCATTTGTTAGATGAATATTAAGGAGGATTGGAAATCCAGGGTCTGTATTCTATCTCCTGATAGTTATATAATTTGTTGTAATAATTCCCCTGCTGGTTTTTGTCAACATATCTTGCTACAATTCTTTTTCATGAGTGTAAAGATGATATATTTTGTTATTTTATAATTGTTTTTTGGAATACATTCACCTACATGGGTTATTGTTTTTCTTGTTATAATTTCTTAGTACCTTAAACTAGATACTTTTATTAGTTGTACTCTCCTTGGCCCAGATAATTTTCCCAGAAGGTGTATGGCGGGAAGCTGAGGAGAAAACCGAAGGCAAAGATAACTAGAAGCTTTTGTCAGTCCACCAGCGGCTCCTTGTCATCTGGGGCAGAATTGTTCTAGAAACAGGGTCTGTTCCAGGCCCTTCCTAGGAGAGGACATCTGTCTGGTGTCGGTAAAGGTGTTGTGATGTAGTGGGCAAATCTTGTGGGTCTGGAGCGTGCACCATCTTGAGTAGGGTGATAAACAGCATGGTGTGTCAGTCACATCCCTGAGTGGAATTTGAATCTCGTCTTTCTATCCTTGGCAGATAGTTCTGAGTGTTGAGAATGTGCTTTTGGATAGTTTTATTTGAGCTACTTTGTTTAAAAAGCTGCCTTTAGTGTTGGTAATATGGTTCTTGGGACAAACAGGTGTTTAAAAACAAAACACAGTTAAGACTGAAACAGTTTCATTTTGTAAATATTTAGAGTTTAGCTTTGGCTTGAGACTCTTAGGCTCTTCTGTGAAAACATTTCAAAGTTATAGCAACATCAGAAGGAACAGCCTTTCCCACAAAGCAAGGTACCACTGAGACTTTCAGGTGTTTGGTTCAGAAAATGATCCACAGAGCTTGTCATTGGGGTGGGAATCTTCCCTAGCAACCTATAGTCTTGTGCTTCCAAGTCTTAAGTCTCTATTCTAATAGTTCAGGAAACAAACCAAAACAAAACTTTGTCAATTTTGATTGCCAAACTTATTTTCGGTACAGGGCACTTCAACTTCAGTTGAAATACCCCCCCCCACACACACACCTTTGGCCCAGGATTATGATTGATGTTACTAGTTCTGGTGCTAACTCGGAAATGCAAGAAGGCTTCCCAGTTAGTATCTAAGTTAAATACTCACAGCATCCTTTTTTAGGTGCTCAAAGGATTGCATAGGTACCATTTCAGTGGTCCTTCATTTCTCTTTGAGACTTGTGAGTAAGTCTGTTGGCAGAACAGCTAGGGCAGGCAGGCTGAGATGAGATGGATCTATCGATTTTGAAGTTACCTAGTGAGTGCACTGTCTTCTATGCATATTGCCATAGAGACCATGTCCACAGCTCATTAGCATCCCCATTGAAAGGAGGACAGATGAAGATGAGATGGCAGCTGATCTCAGTGACCTATATTCCACCTTACAGACAGCAAAGAAAGATATTGTCCACTTTTTAGTTTCTGGTATCCTTCCCGCTGTCTCAGGAGCAGAGAACAGAGCGTCAACAAGGGAGTTTGCTTTCATAGTCTAAGAATGGATTGAGTTTGTTAAATCCTAAGAGCATGGCAACAGGGGTCCTGTGTCCACCCCCTCACCTCTGTGCCCTCCCCCCGTTTTTGATAAAGGGTCTCATGTATCCCAGGCTGTCCTTAAATTTCTGCAGTGGAGGGCAGGCTTGAGATTGTGATTCTCTTGCCTGTCTCCCAGGTGCTTTGCTAGAGGCCTGCGCTCCTACAGTTGGTTCATGCTGGTTCAGCCAGGTATGAACAAGGCCTTTGTGCATCCTGAGAGGCAGGCGCCTTGTCAGCTGAGCTAAAACATTCAATGCCACATTTAGTATTTGAATGATAAAGCTTTTGAGTTTCCTTTTTTGCTATATTTTATAAAAACATGTATATTTCATGTAGACAGAGTATCTGAAAAAAGGAAATATTTTATATTCTATATTTAAATATATTTTTGGAGATTGTCCAGTTTTAGACCCTATTTATGAGGATAATTTTTCACTGGATTGAGTTCTTCATCTGGAAACAGGCTTTTCACCTAGTAAAGGGCAACAGAAGCCTACTTTAACAGTTAAGAGGGCCCCAACATCTCTGTTTCCTTCCCTTTTAAGGTAAACTTTGAAAGCTCTTTTAACAAAAAATAATAAAAACTTGAGCAGTAGTTAAGCATGCAATCTGATATTTAACATCCGTAGGCATTAAAATAACCCTTTCCTGCTCCCCCTGCCTCAAAAGAGAGACTCATAATGTAGCAAATTCGGAGCCAAGTAAACAGCTGTAGTTCTTAAACCACAGCTACCATTGTGAATTAAATGTGGAAAACCAGGGAAGTGTGTTTCACTTCCAGTGTGGTTGGTGTGACTTCCTGACGCTCTCTCTTGGCATCGAACTCAATATTGTGCAACATTGACAATATTTGATGTAGACAATTGACTAGAGGAGAAACTTGGCAGTTTATGGGAATAATGGGAAAGCTGCACTGTAATGCAGAGATTGCCAGGAAGAGAAACGCAAACACAAAGCCTGTTTGCCATTAGGCTACTGAAACATAATCCTCCTTTGCCAGACTTGGGGACCCCCCCCCATCCATCTTGCTGTGTTTCTTAAGTATGTCATTCACCTTTAGCAAGAACCCGAGCTCATTCCTTCTATAAACTGCACCAGGTCTGGTGTTGGAAGTTACTTGTATTCCGGCCAGGCATACAGTTAGGGTCACCTATTAAGCTGGTGTTTGTCCCTCTCACTTCAGAAGAAAATACTTGCAGTGCAAATGGCAACACTGCCCGTCTGATGGGCACTTGGAATTTAAACTTCCAAAAGTAGATTGCCCAGGTCTTAGCTTTGAGCTTTGCTGGGGGGAAGCAGATGCCCATCTTTCATGTTTTAAAGATGGGCTCTTATTAAAGTCTAGCTGTAGGTACAGGCCAGGTCTAGAATATGGTTAGATTCACCTTATTTTTGAGCCGTGCACCTGTAACTCTAGTCATGGTGTGTGTGTGTGTGTGTGTGTGTGTGTGTGTGTGTGTGTTCGTCCTTTTGGCTACAAAGGAGACTAAGACCACACTGTACATCACAGCCCTTTACAGCACAGCCATCACTGCCAGGGGCAAAAGGAAGTGTCATATTATAAAACCTGACAGAGTTTAGTTTCCTCAGACCCTGTAAGCTAGAGGCAAGGGTTGCCAGTGGTTTGCCAAGGAATTATGGTAGCTGTCCTCTTGCACAAATTGGGTCAGAACTAGAGAGAGCACATTAAAAGTTTGCCAAGGGCCACAGTCTGCATTTTTCCTTTCCCAGGGAATGACAGGTGTTAACAGTATGTTTTGGTGCCGCTTCTGGGCTTTCCCTCCCCCTGAATTCCCTGGGCCTGTAGAAGTTGCCCATCACACCCTGTTGTCCCGTAAAGCTCCTGCAGACTTGTACAAGAGAGGAACTGTGTTTAGTGGCATTTACCAGATGAGCTAGACTGTCCCTGTGTGCCTAGACTTGGATACTGGTGCTGAAGCAGCTTGACACAGCTAAGCAGTGAAATGTTAGGCACACGTTACGTTGAAGTCTGTAGCTTTGCAACGGGAAGGACCCTCCTGGATCCCGAGAACTTACTACAAACTGTCGTTGAGAAATATTTTTTAAAAGACTGGACCCGTGAGGGGCTCAGTGGGTAAAGTGCCTGCCAGAAAGCCTGAAGCCCTGAGTTCCATCCCTGGGACACTGGGAAAGGAGGATATAGAGAGTGCCATAAAAGAGTGATCTATTCATGTTCAAGGCTAGCATTTAGACAAAAAAAAAAAAAAGACATTGGATTAACGGCTATAATTAATTCAGTATTAGTGGCTTTTGATTTAGGGTGATGATGGCAAAAAAAAAATCGGACAGTAACTTCTGTTTTATTTCCCCATCCTGTTTTGTATGTGGCAATCTTATTTTTACCAGAGTTCTCCCTGCATTGCTTAGCACTCAGTGTAAGGGAACTAAAAGTCAGGAAGGATGAAGAATAAATGCTTGAAATTGAAGCCAGTGACTGAGGATTAAACGGACAGGCCTGCTTTTATCCTTTTGTACTTTTAATAAGAATCAATGAATCTGTTTACGTGTGCCTGCATGAGCTGATATGCACCACATATGTATAGATGCCTCTGGCGTTCAGAGGCAGATCCCCTGGGACTGGAGTTTCAGATGGTAGGGAACTGTCATGTGGGTGCTAGGTCCTCTGCCAGAGCAACAAGTGTTCTTAACTGCTGAACCATCTCTACAGCCCTGTTTTTGTGTTTTTGAAATGAAGAATAAAGACTAGATTGAACTAGAAAAACTCTGTGACCCAGTTAAGGCTTCATATTCTGTGAGTAGGTAACACTTGTAACTATAGAACTCCAGGTCTGTGGAACTGCTTTGCCTGTGACATTTTCTGTCAAGGGCTGATTGAAAATTAAAATCAGGCTATCTATCTTCTATCTATCCATATCCATCCATCCATCCATCCATCCATCCATCCATCCATCCATCCATCCAGTTTCCCCTTGGCCACAATTGTCCTATTCTGAAAGACATGGGGCTGCCTTCACAGGGCCTGGTTCAGTATCAGGGGAGCCACAGTCCCTGATGTTTTGAGAAAGTCATCCTCCCAAACCCTGAGCCATGCAGCCCAGAACAGGGAGCCGTGTGGCCTCTGAGAGCACAGCTCACATTGCAGTTCTCTCACTAGTGCCCAGGTTGTTTTTCTGCTGGAGCAAGATGAGGGAAGTAGGTGGAGGAGAGGACCAGGAGTTATTGGATTTCACTTATCTTATCACTGGTTTCCCTCTGGATTGCCTTTATTTACACTGTGTTCTTGGGCCAGGAATTCCTCTAACAGAGAGCAGCACCACATTCTCAGGGATATGCTGTCTTCCTGGAGATGCACACACTCAGGGACAGACATCCCAGGGCTCCCAACAGAGAGGATGCCATGCGCATACTCAGGGATCGATCTATAGGGGCCAAAGGAAACAGATAACTATAAGTAGGTTTAAACTTAACATCTATATATGGCTTATATTTGGCAGGAATTCAGCATGAATGTTTGATACCTTGAATTGAATCTTTTTACTTTCCTTGTGCTTTGCTGTCACACAGAGTAAAAAAAAAGAAATGCCAGCTGGTGTGGCATTCAGATTTGGGTGATCCCAGTGAATCCTTTACACTTCTTGGGCCTCCTTTTCCTCATTTGTACAACAGCGTGTTCACATGGAACCCTCCTGGGAGGAAATTATACGCTGTTAGGAGTGGAGTGTCAGCAGAACAGTAATGACCTAATTTCTATGGCACTGTGTAATATTGGCTTAATAACATCTGTTGGGCTTGTCTGTTCAGTTTCCCATCCTGCCTTTTGCCCTGGGACATGGACCTGAGATCCTATCCTGTTCCATGCTGGACAGAGCCCACTCCTCTGGGGCGAATGCCAAACTCTTAACCACAGGAAATTCCTTAGGATATAAAGGATGAGGCTAGGCAGTGTCTTTGGGTGATAGTCCATTCTGTTTAAACTGGTACTCTCTTTAAGTGAGAGTAAGACCAGCAGTTCTTCACAGGCTAATTAATGCTCCTGTGAATGTTTTAGCCAGTAGTGTTTTTCCGCCTTCTGCAGAGGGTTGGTTCCTGTGTCCCAAGCTGGCCTGAGATGCCTATGTAGACAAATATGGCTTTGAATTTCATCCTTTCTCTACCTCGGAAATCCTGGATTACTGGGCTATGCTACCTCTCCTGCTTTACACAGTGCTGGGGACCAAATGCACGGCTTTGTGCATGCTAGGCAAGCACTCTGTCAACGAGGCTGCGATCCCAGCACGGAAGGACTTGGGCATCTGTTCATTATCACAGATCTCACCCTGTGCTTGTGTCTCGTGCATGGCCATTTACCATACAGTGATACCTTTTTACTTCCTTGGCCTTGATGATGTTAAATGTGTAACTCTTTAAAAGTGTCTTTACATTGTTTATTGCATGTGTGTGTTGTGGTTTGTCACCTGTTACCATGATAACCATCATGACCAAAAACAACTTGGGGAAGAAAGGGTTTGTTTCATCTTCTAATTCCATGCCATAGTGTGTAGGGAAGTCAGGCAGGAACTCAAGACAGGCACTGGAGCAGAAACCATGGAGAATGCTGCTTCCTGGTTTGCCCTCTCCTGCTAGTGCTCAGCCCGCTTTCTATCAAACCTAGACCACCTGGCTGGAGGAGGTGCTGCACACTGCAGGCTGGGCTGCCTACATCAGTTATCAACCAAGAAAATGCCCCCACAGACATGCTCACAAGCTAATCTAATAGAGATGAGACTCTAATCTCCTAATCGAGATCCCCTCTCTAACTCCGGGCTGTGTCAAGTTGACAGCTGGACCTAGCTGGAGAGAGGAGAGAATGAATTTGAATGCAAACTTCATCATGTGAATGCGTGCACATGGCGGTCAGAGGACAGTTTTTGAGAGTCAGTCCTCTTCTTCCATCATGTGAGTCCTGGGGTCTGAAAGCAGTCTCGGTCTTAGTGGTAGGTAGCACTTACCTACAAGCCTTCTTGGTGGCAGACAGCTTTTAGCTGTGGAGCCATCTCACTGGCACTGAGATGAGTTTCTTCAAAGGTTTATCCAGTAGTATTCTGGCAAATGGTCCTGTCTTCTTCTCTGATCTCTTTCTCAACCTGAGCACAGCTGAAGACTGGCCTGGATAATGCTGTCGCGAGGGAGGTCTGCTCTGTGCACTGTTCAGCAGTACCTCGCCATGTGTCTAGCACTTGCCCACGGCACCCTTCTCCACTGTTGCAACACAGCCCCAAATGTCTTCGGACACAGCCAAGTACCTCCTAGAGGATAAACTTGCCCTTGTGGAGCAAGAGTTGCCAGATTTTAGATGGTCCGAGAGCTTTCAACTTTGAAACAGGCTTTCATGTTTAGGGATAAATTGATTTCATTTGGGAATGGAGCTGCCCCTGCTGGTTTTATTTATTTGGGCAGTTGGTTAAAGTCAAGTAAAGGTCAGCCGATTAGCCCCATTGGGGTCATTTCTCCATTCTTCCATGACCACAGCCTGGGAAACCAGCCACATTTTAAGGCAATGTCCTTAAGCACAACAGGGGACTCTGTGAGACACTGGTGCGGTGTCAGGGGAAGCCCACCAGAGCCAGTAAGTAAACGGCTTTGAAGCCCATGGCCTGGGTTTGTAGGCCAGTCACATTATCTCTGGGTAAGGAAGATAAGGCTTTGGGGAAAAGAGAAGCCAATGCTGTCATCATTGCCAAAGGCCAAGGTGCTTTAAAGAAGACTTTAGCCTTTTGCGACTGCAGCTCTTCGCAAGGTAGGAGGAGCCCTGGAAAGAATTAACACAGCGATGTTCCTTTTATAATTTTCTTCCTCAGCTGAGATGCCTTTCAAACTTCACTGTCCAGCTTGGACTGTGGCACCTCCTAAACCTGTCATTCGGAGCACAAAGTGAAAAATGCTGTCAGGTTTTAATGAACTGACCCAAGATCCTCTCTTGGGCAGCTAAGGTGAAGATAATGTGTGAGGGGCATGCTTTCAGCTAAACAATAAGCCAGGGCTTAAGGGGAAGACTCAGGATGATGGGCATGTTGGGCAAGCCTGGGGATCTGAATATCTACACCCACCTATCAAGGCAGACACCTGTGGTCACAGCTGGGGAAATGGAGACACGTGCACTCTAGATTTAGTGAGATTTAAAATAATGAGTTGGAGAGCAGTGGAGAAGGGCAAGTGACCTTGACCTCTGCCTTCACACACACACACACACACACACACACACACACACACACACCTGCCTATCTAACCACATGGACAGGTGGTGCACATACCCAGATGAATAACTATGTATATGATACACACAAACCACTCACAGAATCAAAAACAAGTCAACCATAGTTCCTTGTCAGGGTTAGGTGGGATTTTTGAGGTCTTCTGTACCCCTCCTCAAAGTCTACTGTGTCCATTCTTTTAGTTCTAGGCATTAGAATTTTCCACAGTTGATTTGAGAAAGAGATGCACTGGGAGACTGACTCAGGACACCTAGGGGCCCAGCTCCAGGACTGTGACATTCACCCCAGGTAGTCCTAACATGAAAATATGAGAAGATAGGAGGATCTTGGGTTTGGGAAGAGTGGGTCTAGTGTGTGCCATACTGTGTGCCAGGCTATCTGTCTGTCTGGTTAAATGTCTAAGAGTTTCGCATTCATTTTGTATGAACATTGTAAATTTTTTTATTTAGAATTTTGCATTTGTGAGGAAGGTTCTTTTTGTGGGTGTTGTAGTGCATATTGTGTGATATGCTGGACCCACTGCTTCTATTAGGCTTGGAGCTTTATGGTATCTTGGAAGATGTGCCTGAAAAACCTGTAAGTACATGGAAGTTATCTTTTCCCCAAGATGTTTCCCGGGGAGGATTCTGTGTCCGCTTAATCCATTGTTAAAGGAAAAGGTAACAGAAACCACCTGGTTACAAGTGCCTAACACTGGGCTTCTTTGAAATAAAACTGGGCAGGAGAGTAGTCACAAGTCACTTCCTCGCCTCTGTTCTAGAAGAGGCTCAGAAGTAATCTCCAAAGGCGCTTAGTCATTTTGGAGCTTGCTCCACAGAGCAGGGCACATCTGGCTCTGCTGTTTCCTTCCAGAGCTGGTGCCTTCCCAGCACCACATCCCCATGGAAGAGCTTGTCTTTGCTCCGGGTTATAAGAACCAAAGTGTGTGGTGTGTGTCGGGGAGCATTGATTGATTGGTTGTGTCTCTGGGTGGGGGGGGGCACATGCATGTGTGTGCCATGGTACGCATTGGGAGGTCAGAGGACAACTTGTGGGAGTCAGTTCTTGCACATTGTGGCTCCCAGGGTTCAAATTCAGGTCGTCAGGCTTGATGGCAAGCAGTTTAACCCACTGAACCATTTCCCTTGCCCTCAAGTGGCTTTTTAAAAAGATAATTTTCAGATTCAGATTCCTAAGCAAGCATAGCAGAGACAAAGAAACAATGAACTTTTAGGAATAATAATGCGTAATAATTTATGGGCCCCATTATAAACTGTAGAAGCCACACCTGAAAACATCATCATTCTCTCATGTAGAACATGTCTTTGGTATTGGCTGTGGCTATTTCAGAATGCTATTTTATGGTTTTATTTTTGTAATACAGAAGTCTTGCTCTACTTAATCAAACCTATGGTTTCTAAAATAAGCGGATGACCTTGTGTGGGAGAGCATTTCCTAAGTGGAAGGATCGTTTCCACTCTGAGAAGTCTCATGTTTTGCCTATTTGGAACATTTCCAGCTCTTCTTTTTACTTATTTCCTCATTCACTTGCTTCTTTTGTGTGTATGTGTATATGTGTGCCGTTACGTGTCATGTGTGAAGGTCATAGGACAGCTTGCAGCAGTTGATCCTCTCTTACACTATCAGTGCCCTTACCTGCTGAACCATCTGTCTGGCCTACATTTCCATCATTTCAAAGGAACAGCCACGGCAATGTTTGTAGGCTGACTTCTTTTATGGGACGGCCAGCCTGCAAATAATGACACGGAGACTTCTTATTAATTATGAAAGCTTGGCCTTTAGCTTAGACTTGTCCCCAACTAGCTCTTATAACTTAGTTAATCCATAATTTTTAATCTATGTCTGCTACATGGCTTTTTTCCCCCTGTCTATTCTGTATGCTTGTTTTGGGCATCTCCCATGAGCCTAGCTTCACCCCTCTGACTATAGGAGACTATAGTCTTTAATCTCAAATCAGGTTTTTAAGTGTTTTTTATGCTTGCAGTTCTTCCACAATGGTGATTGAGACTTGCATGGCCAGGATTTTCTAAGGAGATTTCAAGAGGTTTGTTAGCATGACATGGCACTTGAAGGAAAAATGACAGCTAAAAAGAGCATGAGGCTTCTTCTGGAGGATGATGAGATGTTCTGAGAATAGTAATAGATGATTTATCAGTACAGCAAAAACCACTGAGCTAGGACATTTCAGGGAATGCAAATTCTATCACAATGAAAGTCTTTTAAAAGGCAAACTAGATTGGGGGGGAGGAGAGAGGCGGGGAGGGGAGCAGAGAAAAATGTAGAGCTCAATAAATATCAATAAAAATGTATAAAAAAGGCAAACTAGAAGCAGTTACATGAGGAGAACCTCAGAGAGTGCAGAGATACTACTTAACGTTGCCATTGTTAAATGTGTCTTAATGCTTTCTCTAAGCAGGTACATACCATGGGCATGAATAACTGGTAGCTTCTGAGCATTTGTAGATCATCTGAAGTATGAAAGGCTGCTAGGAAGACATTTTTGCTGTAGTGGGACCTGGTCTGTATCTTCTAGTCACTGTCTGTCTCTCACCTACTGCAATGATGAAGTTGGTGATGTATTTACTTTAGTGACATTTGCTTTAAACTTGTTCCGTCTGAGTATTCTGCAAGAGTTTTCCCCCGTGGAAATTTCACACTATAAAAACCATTCAAGTAGGAACTCTAACACATAATGCTGTGTGTATCGATAAGATATATTTCATTTGTCAGAGATCATGAAGCTCAAGGTTTCTTAAATTTGGATTCATGACCCTTTGAGCAACTGCACATTAAAAACTGACAAGATGTTTGGGGAGTTACTCTGTGCCACTGGAAATAGAGTCCATGCGCAGAGGTAGCTCTCAAGAGACTGTGGTGCTGCTCAGCTTAAAGTTGTCCTCAAGGCATGTTGGTTTTGCTGCTGCATAATAACTCATGCAAGTTTAGTGACTTAACCCAGCACTCATCAGGAGTCCAGGTCAGGCAGGGCTGATGTTTTCAGCTGGGGTTTAGTACCCTCTTCTAAGCTCACTGGTTATTGGCACAGTATATTTTCTTGTGATAAAGGACCAAGGACTACTGGCTAGTTCTGGTCCTCTTATGTTCCATGGCATGCAGGCCCACCTTGGCAATTCACTGGGAAGCTGCTTGCTTTCTTCCATGCCGTCAAGGACAAACTTCTCTGACTCCTTTCTTTCCGTCCTTCCTTTCCTTTCCTTTCCTTTCCTTTCCTTTCCTTTCCTTTCCTTTCCTTTCCTTTCCTTTCCCTTCCCTTCCCTTCCCCTTCTTTCCTTCCTTCCTTCCTTCCTTCCTTCCTTCCTTCCTTCCTTCCTTCCTTCCTTTCTTTTCCTTCCTTCCTTCCTTTTTTAATCAAGCCAAAGGTTGATAGAAAAAGGGCTCAGTGATTAGGTCAGGCCCATCATGGAGAATCTCCATGAAATTTAGCACCATCATGATAGTGACAGCTACTCATGATCACAGCTTCCATCTCTGGAGTCATGGAAAGGAGGCTTGTGGACTTAGTAAGTTCTGGTTTTGGCTAGCAGAAATCATGGCAATATACTCTTTAATATTATGAAAATAGAAACTTACAATTCAAAAGCCTCCACTGACTTATTTCTAGACCTTCTCTGTTTTCTCAGAAGCTTCTCTTTCAGAGCTGCTGCTTCCCATTGCTTCTCTTGTTTCAAATGGGATGAGCATGAAGATAAGGTATCAAAAGAGTTTTTTTCTCACACACGTGCCCAAATGGAAAAGTTAGTATAGGTAGTTTGCCAGTCTGTCGTAGGCACAGCTTAGCTACCAACTCAAGGTTAATCTTTTATCTCTATCCTCAAAACTTCAACTCAACATAAATTCTATATATCAAATTATAACATCTGTAAATAGTTTTGTATTTTTGAATACATGTCTAAGAGTTCAAGACAACCACCCCCAGCCCCACCCCACCCCCCACATACACACAGTGGCCATGCTCATGTATATGGAGGCCAGAAGCCAATGCCAGGTATCTTAATCTTTCTCTACCTTATTTTTGGGACACAAGGTCATTCACTGAGCTCACCAATTTGGCTAGACTGGTTGACCAGTGAACTCCAGAGAGCTGTCTTTGCTTTCTCAGTGATGTGGTTTCAAGTGTGTGTTGTCACACCTGGCTTTTATGTGGGTATTGGGGATCTAAACTCAGGCCTTCATGCTTGCATGCAACAAGAGTGGTGTTTCCAACTGATCCACCTCTACCATCCACATGAATCTTTAAAAACAGCTAACATCCATTATCACATCTAAAGTTATACTTAAGATAATGCATATTAATTCTTAAAAATCTGCAAACATTTAGTCAGTTCAAAGTTTTTCTCTTTTCGAAATATTTATTCAACTCTGGAGTCAAACAAGCTGTGTGTGTGTATCCGTGTCTTCGTCTCATGTGCTTTTTTATTTTGCCACTTGTGAGAACTTCATTAGCTGTTCTACAGAATTTCCCTTTCTGGAACTCGTGGTTCAGTCTGTTTCTGTTACCTCTAGTTCTTGTCAATTGGTTAAAATGAAAATAATTGATGCCTTGAGCCATCTGTTCACTATAGAAGTGGGAAAGCTGCTTGCTGAGCATGGTGGGGGCATCACTTCGAGGTTCATGTGTAAACAGACATTTAGAGAAGTGAGTGCACGGAGGAGGAAAGCAAACTCGCCAGGCCCCTCCTCCTTCCCCCAGGTTCTCATTTTAAAGGTTATATGCGGATGGTATAGGGATCAGTTGAGAATCTTCCAGTCTGTCATGGGGAGATGGAGGGATATTTCTATTTTTTCCATTTGCTTAGCTTAGCTATTTGTTTTGCCCAAATATATATATATATCAGACTTTAGCTTCTTGATAAGGGAATAGAAAGTCTTCCAGCAGAAAAGATTTCAGATTTGAGTACTGCAAAGGAGCTGGGTCTTGAATGATGGGGTCATACAATTGTTGCTTTTTAAAATTAACTGTGTCATTGCTTGCTCTTGTATATCTGTAAGTTCTGCAAACACACGTCCTTTGTTCTCAGGGACATGACAGATACTTACTTTTAAAATCACAGCATTCATGTTAATGGACTCATTTTATATGACAGTCACTGGAAGATGAGGCAATGCAATTTAAACTTCATTTAGGAAGAAAATAACCGTGAGTTGAGGTAAAGAAGAGCTTAGACTAGAGAACAGAAAGCTCCCTGTGAAGGGCAGCTAGTACATATTTTAGGCTTCTTAGCCTGTGTTGGCCTTGGCAGCTGTGTAACTACCGTTGCAGTGCCAAAGTGCCACAGATAATATGTAAACAAATGGGTATGGCAGTGTAGGTGATGGCTGGATTGGGCTGGAAAGGAGTCTGCAGGACACTGCCTTAGAAGACTGTGGACTCATTTTAGGAAAATTATGTTTGCTGTCCCGTGACTAGTTGAAATTATGCACACACACACGTATGTATGTTCAGTGTTTTATCTGTAATCGTGAATATTTAAAGGTAGGGTCTTTAAGGGAAACATTATAAACTTAAAAAAGTTTATCACTGTATAAAAATGCAGCCAATAATTCAAAAGACAAGCATCTTTTAGACTAATTTGGCAGTATCTCAGTTTGTAGCACACTCCCAGTGTGCTAATGTGTGAATGCTTGCAAGGCCCAGCCTCCGGGAGACACAGAGCGTGAGGGGGAGGAGGGATGGAGGGAAGGAGGAAGGAGAGGAAAGCCTTTTACATTCCGTGATGATGCAGAACCCAGAGTGACCCCAGCTTCTCCCAGTGCCTGTAAGGTTTGCTAAATTTTTGTGCATCTGGCTATTTCATCTATAAAATAAGATACTGACATCGTTCTACTCTTATTCTAATAAATATTTTTCAGAAAAGTAGTAATAAAGATTAGCGCTACCGGAATGCAAGCTGTTAACTGCAGAAACTTACTTAAATCAAACTGCTTCAAGGAAGAGACCAGTAAGGGAGACCATCCCAGCCTTGTGATGACTCGATGTGCATAGTTTTGACTCTGTGATAGTGTAAAATCAATACACATTTAGTAAAAAGTGTACTTTGAACTTTGAATGTTGATCTTTTTCCAGGCTAGCAAGATGTGCTGTTCTGTTTTCTGCCCATGGTGTGTAGTAGACATGAACCAGAGATCCGGGGCCCCCATAGGATCAGGCACAACCTGCATTCTCTGGTGTGTGTGTTACTCAGTCAGGCACTTGTAGGCGCTGCATAGCCAGTGCATTTCAACATACAGTTTTCCCTCTTTAAAGGGTTTATCAGGGCAGCACCTCATCAGAGGGAGTGACACTTGGTGAAGTGGAGTCTTGGTTCCTAAGTTTTTGATAATTCAGTTTGTACTATCTTCAGTGTGGTCAGAACAAGATAGTACACCTAGGAGAAAAGTAGAATTTTGACTGCACCTTGTTTGTTGAATGAGTAAAACTCATTGTCACTGATAACACTTATTTATAAACATAATTTAATCCATGATCTAATTAGTTCCTCCCCTTAATTTTTATTAGTGTTACAGCCTCTCAAATTAGATCTACTTGTAGTTAGCTAGTGAGAAAGAACAATTTCCAGAGAGCGAAAGAAGAATTCGATTCACAAAATTGAAAACACATGCTAATAATTTTGTTTCGCTTACTGATTAATGAGGCAGCCAGTAAGACATTAGGAGCAGGTCATGAACCATTGGATAAGCAGGTGTATGCCTATCTGTCCATTCAGAAATGCTGAAGTCTATACAAAACTGGCTAATAGCCTAAAGCGTCATAAAATGCTACAGACAGGACCCATTGTGTTACTATGTCTTTTTGTAAGTCAGTTCCTGTCCCTCTAGAGCTGTGAAATGCCTGGTTCGGCAAATTCTCAGGATTTTCAGTTTTAAGAGTCTTTGACCCTATTAAAAATTGAAGACTTCAAATAGATTTGCTTTTGTAATATAAATATCTTGTTAGACTAGACAGACTTTTAAACCATGCAGTTATTTACTTTAAGATACCAATAATGAAATCCATTTCATGATGTCATCTGAGTGATGACTTAATCATGAGCACTGAAAGTTCTGGAAAATTCTGTGGGTCTTTGTTTAGAGAATGAAAATTACAATTACAAATAGTGGTCTTGTATTGTTATGTAATTAATTTTGAGCTCACAAACAGTGAAAAGGTCTGTCAGTCTCTAAGAAGATGCTTGGACCTGGAAGTTATGAGCATGAGAGAGCTGTCCCCATTACTCATCTGTCATGTGGTGGCATGGGCAGAGGAGAGATGCGTTCATGTCCATTCCCCCCACCCCTCCTCACCCCCCTGCCACACCCATCAACTCCTGAGGCAGGTGGGAGAACTGTCCCTGTCCCTCATCAGCTGCCTCTGGAGAGTGGCCCCTATACCATGCTTAGGCAACACTGTAGAGCTGGCCCTGAAGGTATGGGAGAAGTACTCTAAGGATGTGTAAACAGGAGAGCTGGCCCCTCCCCTGCTCATCACTGCAAGGGGTGAACTCACCAGGGCAATGCAGGAGGGCTCATTCTGTGATGAGGACAAGGAAGAGCTGGTGGACTGATCGACCCTGCAACTACCCAGGCCCCGAACCAGGATCATGGGTTGGCCCACTCATATGTCCACCCCATCTGTGATCTGCTGGGACACATGAAGGAACTGGTTCTGCAGGATCTCCAGGACACAGAGCAGCAATAGGATATCCAAGAGGATCCTATGAGGGCCAAGCATCAATAGTGTAGCAGAAACCAGAGGCCTTGAACCAGACCAACAACACTGTGTAACGGTGTATGGATAAAAGGGTTTACTGTGTGACTCACTGTGTCACTCTACAGCTTCCATGATGAGATTGATTATTTTCTTTCCTTTTTTTCTTTAATTTTATTTTGGGGCAGGGGAGGTCGCAAAAGCAGACGGAGGATACAAAGGGACAGGGAATGGGTGGGATGGAGATGCGTGCTGTGAAAGACACAAAAAATAAAAAGGTAAAAAAAAAAGATCATGTTTGGAGACCACTGGTCTCATTAAAAACGAAAGTGTCAAAGGTAACTGTGGGAGGGTGCATTAGACCACAATCTACTCTCCCTGAGAGAGTGCCCAGTAATTCTTGTCTACTTATAAAGTTTTTCTTTTCTTCCTAGTCGCCCCTTCTCTGATAAATGTTTCTTAACTAAACATGGGAAATTTTCAAAATTAACCTGAGACTAAGTGGGAAAATTACTTTTAATTTTTGTTATAAAATTAATGTATGCTTACTGTGATCAAAAGTAAAAAAAAAACAAAACCCAAAGCCAATTGTTCTGGCATCCACCTGTAGTTCCAATATGTGGATGCCAGAGGCAGAGAGATCAAGAGTCCACAAGGCCATTTTTAGCTATATTATATATATATATATGTATATATATACACACACACACATATATATATATAATATATATTTAGTGAGTTTGAGGCCAGCCTTTGACTACAGTAGATCCTGTCATAGCAAAACAAAACAAGAAAGTGAAGAACAAATGAAAACACATACATCTAGAGGCCGTCTCATGTTTTTGTGGCTGTCTGCACTCCTCAGGGTCTCTCCTCCAAGTAAAAGTCAGAAATACGTTTCCTGTGCTTGGAAAGGAAACTTTTGAGGGAAGTTTCCTCTGTCTGTAGCGTGCCTGGCGGTCCTTGCTTTCTTGGGACAAGGTCTCCCTGAACAGTCCTGGCTGGGCTTGAACTCAAGGCACTCCTCCCGCCTGCCTTCCCAGCGCCGGGACCACCATCTCTGGCTGCATGTTTCTTATTCAAATTAATTTGTTTCAACCTTTAGTTAAATTTTTCAGAACAAACTTTTAGAAATGGAACACAAGGCTCAAGGGTTTGAATATTTTAAATTCCTGCTAAACTATTTTTCAGGAAGGTATTATCTGTTGATAACAGTAGGGTGTGAAATTGCTGCAGTTGCCTACAGCACATGGGTATCTCACAGCTGTCTGCAGTTAACAACCGGCAAACACTTCTACATTGTATTTTAATTTCCATATAAAGCTTTTGTTAAATAAAACTTTCGTAAATCATTTATATTTTTCCTTTCCCAGATTTACCCATTTATCTATTGACTAATTTGCCTATTTAATTAAAAAGAAAAAAGCTGTTTAAAAAGTCATTTTGGGTATTGAGAGTTGAACCCAGAGCCTTGTGCCTTGCACTGAGCTAGATCTTAAATCACTTTTGTGTTTTCTTTGTTGAGACAGTCCAGAAACTGTGACCTTGTGATCCTCTTGCCTCAGTCTCCAGGTAGCTGAGATTATACTGCTGTACCAGGAGGCCCAACAAATCTCAATGTTTTAAAGCTGATCATGAAAGAGATTAATTTTTAACTTGTCATAAATGCATAAGCATAATCCTGAAATCCATGGGAAGGATACTTACAAGATGTCTGCGTACTCATAAAAGATCTAAAGTATTTTCCAGTGATGAAGGGTCTCAGGCAGCAGTTTTCTATAATTAGTCATTCTCACACACTCCTTCCTGTTATCTGAAGGGTAGCAGGCCAGCTCCTGGCGCTCTATCACCAATATGCATTTCCTGGAGGCTGCCTTGGTTTCTTGTTCTCAGCGGTTTTCTGTCGTGGAGGATGGCCACAAAAGGCTGTTCTGAAGGCATGGCAAGCTGGGGGATGACATATAGTTTTTCCATTGGACTGTACTCTGGACAAATAGGAGGCAGAACAATGAAATAATCCAAATATTATGAGGAGAGAGGGAGAAGTTTATATTACAATGGTTTATGTGATAAAAAGAAATGTTATCCTGCTACACTTTGTTTAGAAACGGTGTTGTAAAGCAGATACTCACGTGCGTCGCTAAAAGATCTGCCATGTTGTATTTCATCACCAAATGTCACAAGGTCCTGGAGCCATCAGCGTTGAATGACCTTTCTGTCAATACATCATAAGTCAGTACCATGGGGGAAGGGGTTTCCTCGTACCTGAAGTCAAACAGGAATATGTCTTCTTCCAACCACAGGGAAACGGACTTGTTTTTTTCAGTATTGACATTCTGTTTAGATACTGTTATTTGACTTTATTCTGTTTCTGTTAAAAAGAATTAAAGAATGTGCGTTCTCCCTCCCTTTCTCCCTTCCTCTCTCCCTCCTTTCCTCCCTCTCTCTCTCTCTCTCTCTCTCTCTCTCTCTCACACACACACACACACACACACACACACACACACACACACACACACACACAAACACATACACACACACTATGGCTTTGGGAGGTGTGCATTGACTGGCACAGTGGTTGTTACCCGAATATTCTTTGGATTAAGAACTAGGATGTCAAGGAGCCGGTCATGCCTGCATGTTCCTCCTGAAACAGTAATACATCTTCTTGGTAACCAGAGGGACTGGACCCAGGGAAGGTGGGGCAGATGTTTCTCCCTAACCAATCTATTCCCCACTCACATCCCAGGCGAGCCGCAGGCTTTATAAAGTTACTGTGGCAGCAGAGTTCTCAAGATTACCCAATGCTGAAGTGAAAAAACAGATAGACATTGTACTCACATCCTGTGAATAAACACAACCGCCATTGGGTGGGACCACAGAATGTTTTACCTTTCATTTTTATGTTCTCCTGACCTGCCAAAGTTAGAGTCTTGTAAACAGCTCAAGTAAGGAATGAAATAATGTTTGTCTTTTTTTTTTCTGTGTGTGGTAAAATTGTAGATTAAACCATTATTTTTTCTTACTCAGAATAGAAATCTCAATCTCTTTCCCTCCCTCCCTCTACATTCTACATGTGTCTCTCTTACTGTTTTTTTTGGGGGGGGAGGGGGATGGGGTAAAGAGTGAGCCTAAGGTCCTGTACTGGCTCATGCCAGGCAAGCATACTTCTGTTAAGCCTAACTGTAATGCTTATTACACAGGCCTTCCTTGTTTGGAGGAATGGGGTAGCACAAGAAAGTAGGTTTTATTCTATATAAGCTTACAATTTTATGAACTTGTCAACGAAACAGATATAAAACACTTGTCTGTCAATTTTCGATTCAAATATCACCTGTTAATTCTTATTATAAAACTTAAGGTAATGCCGGGTGGTGGTGTTACATGCCTTTAATCCCAGAACTTGGAAGGCAGGGGTAGGAGGATCTCTGAGTTTAAGGCCATCCTGGTCTACCGAGTGAGTTCTAGGACAGCCAGGGCTACACAGAGAAACTGTGTTCTAAAAACAGAACAGAGTGTGAGTCAGAGCTCAGGTCGCCACTGGCCCTCCAGTCTTGGATGGTTGCTGGACATTGCCTGGCGTGTCAAACACGAGAGACACGTGGCGCTTCTCCGCTTTCTAGTGCCCATAAAGCCCTTGTGACCCCTGCTTGCCAGACATGACATCCCGCCCCAGCTTTAAGAGGCCTCAGAGCCCTTCTCTAAGCACATTCTGAGCCACAGCAAGTAGGGCAGTGACCTCCATGATTTGGCATTAGCAGTGGCAAACTCTAAGGTTTTTTTTTTTGTTTTTTTGTTTTTTTTTTTTTAAAGCTGCAAATGGGGTAAGAATCAACTTACCCCATTTAATCCAAGAGGAATATTGTTTCTTTTTATCAGCCATTCCCAATCTTTTAGAGTAGGATAATTCTTTTTTAATTAAAAAAAGTCAGATTCCCACATGGTCATGAAGTCAGTAATACTTTAATGCATTTTTATTTTTACCAATCACAGCATATAAATTTATTTGGAAAAATAAGCATTCTTCTGTGTAGAAAATATGTTTATACATATGAATGCAGAACCTCTTTTAATGTTTTTTAATTAATGTCTCCTCTTCCACCATCCCCTAGGACTGGGATTAGGAACCACTGCTTTTTACCACTTGCTCATTTTCCCTTGGCTTCAGTTACAATTCTAAAGAGTGTTGTACTAAAAGCAGCTGAAGTTTCCATTTCAGAGATAAGGTCAGTGTTTTCGTTGCCTGTGCTGTAGAATCTCAAGATCCTGTCTAGGAGATAGTTCTAGGGAGACCAGACCCTTCCTTCCCCCCGGTGTCCAGCATAAAGCTGCTTGTAGGCTTTAAATTCATGTCTGTCTGTCTGTCTTATCTATTATCCATCTATCTTTCTTTTCTATCTATTTATTTTGGGGCTTCTATGAAATTTCATGTATGTGAAGGATTTCACAGCAAGACTTAAAAAAAAAAAAAGAGGGAGGAAGCAAGAGCATTAGAACTGACTGGTCATCCTCTCTGGTTGAATGTAGTAACTGGAGCATTTAGGGGTTACTCTATTATATAGTCTTGAAGCCAGAATTATCTGAGTTGCAGCCACTATTTCTTGCCTTACCTGCTGCTGTTCCCAAGACGACAGGGGGATGTAAACTGACCCTCACTCCAGCTGTGCTGTGAGAGCAGCAAGTACTTAATTAGAACAACTGTCTGTCTTGGAATGTCAGGGAACTCAAACCTATTTCTTTGCTTGTATCAAGGGTTACAGGGTGTGCGTACCCTACTTGTAAATGTCTATCTTGTCTGAAAGTACTCTTCTTTCATTGATTAGGGTAAGTGGATGATGGTGAAGCTTAGTGTTATCTTTAAAAATCTTTTAGTTTCTTTTAAAATAGTGGAGAGCTTGTACCATCTCCCCAATGTGGCCTGCCTTCTCCATTGTGCTTGTGACATAACTTGGTCTTGTCTTGATTTCAGGACTCAGCAGGAGCTCTGTACTGGAGTCAGGAAATGGTGCTGCCACAGGACTTTAGGACACCTAATGTACTTTGGGCTGTCTTTCTTTCCTGGCATGCTAGCACAAAGCCAAATATTCCTGGGACATTCACCCCATTGCTTGGGTTGTTTACCTCGGGAGACTGGGCCTGCACATGATCCAGGAGGATCCCAGATGTCTGGTCAGGATTTACAAGAGTGCTCTGCTAGGTGGCTACTCTTCAGCAGGTTGGGGGGGGGGGTTCGGGGGACACCTCCTCTCTGTGGCTGCTGGTTCGTTTACCTTCTTTTGAAGTCGTGTGGGACGGTAGTAAAAGCTTTCTGTTTAGATTCTTGGTCCTTGAGAGCCTTGGCAGTCAAGGTGGTCACCTCACTTGTAGAGAGTCTTTTCTGTTAACTGGTCAAGCAACATGTTGCCTTAAGGTAAGAGTTTCAGCTTTATATCCAGTCACCTAGTTTGACAGATTTGCCACAGACCCGTGCCAGGCTCACTAATATGCTTTCTATCTATGTGAATTGACAGTCAAGGCCATTTTTAATAAATGGAGTCATGTAATATGGGCTCTTTGTTACTAGCCTTTTTATCTTACCTTTTTGAAGGCTCATCCATGGCCTGGCATGGATCAGTACTTCATTTTTTAAAAATATGTTTGTTTGTTGATTAGTTTGTTTACTTATTTTGTGAGAGAGGATCTTATATAGGGAGTCTTCATCTGTCCCACCTGCCAGCTCCCAAATCACGACATGGAGACCTATATTAGTTACGAAAGCTTGGCCGATAGTTGAAGCTTGTCCCACTAGCTCTTATAACTTAATCCATATCCTTTAATTTATGTTTATTTTACGTGACTTGGTTACCTTTATTTTATACTGTCCATGCTGCTTCCTCTCTATCTCACTGGTGACTCTTTTCTTCTTCCCAGTGTCCTGTATGCCTGAAATCTTGCCTTGCTATTGGCTGTTCAGCTTTTTATTAAGCCAATCAGAATGACACATCTCCCCTGTGTACAAAAAGATTATTCCACACTCACTATGTGAATTCTGATCTGGAACTCACATAGACCAAACTAGCCTTGAACTGAGAGATCTGCCTGTCCCTTTCTCCTGAATGCCAGGATTAAAGGTGTGTGCCACCATGCTTAGCTAGTATTACAAAGTTCTAGTCCATTGTATGGATGTAGCGTACCTTGTTTATTTGTGCACATCTGGGTACTTTTACTCTGGTTCTTTGAATAATGCTGCTATCAGCAATTGTTTAAGTTTTGTGTGAACATGTGTTTTCAGTTTTCTTGGGTAAGAATCTAAGTATGGAGGAGTGGGATCATGTGGAGTCTGTGTTTTACATTTTGGGGAACTGCCAAACTGTCCCATAAAGTTTGCCTCACTACTTTTTATTCTCACCAGTAATGAATGAAGATTCCTCCCCATCTCAGATGGTTTTTGAACACCGTGTTTTTGTTGTTTATTGAGTATTTCCTCTTGTCTGTGTGGCTGAGGGATAGGGTTCTGGATGATAATTTTGGAGGAAATGAAGCAAATGAAAGTCGGATGCTTTTCTGATTGGCTCAGTTATAGCTCTGGGAACCTTCAGCCCTGAGCCTAAGGACCTTCCTGCTTGACTGGATATGACATTACCAGCAATTTTACTTTCCTGTTTTTTTTTTTCCCCTCTCTCCCCAGAATGGGATGTGTGCGAAGCTTTAACTTTTTTGAAGCTAGACATAGAGAATTTGAACACACATAAAATTCCACAGAACATGGCTCGGTTTATGTCAGGAATCATTTTCTAGGATCATTCTCTTGATGCCTCCCCTTGCCATCCTCCACCAGAACATAACCCAAGAGCTGAATCAAGGTCTGTTCAGTGGGTGTTTGGGAAAGAAACAGTGGCTGGATGCTGGTCAGCTGACTTGGGCTGTCAGCAGACCAGCTGCGGCGCATGCTTTTCTGCAGGCTGCAGCATCTGTAAGCCGAGGGCGTCCATCTGTCCTGTGTCAACTCAGGACAAGACCTCTGGTAGGGCACCGTGGTGGTAAACAGGCAAATTCAGGTTGTCGGAAATGCTCAGTACCCCAGCAGCAGGCAATCCCTGCTCCCGTGCCCTGCACAGCCGACCAGGCGGGTAGGCCTGAAGGGGAGCACCAAGAAATGTTGTTTCTGATTCACAGATGTGATAACTCCTACTGTCGCTGGCCACAGTTGATTAGTTTGGACACATGTTGGCAGGAAGCCATAGGTCATTTGCCTGCTGGGATGGCAGTGTAACTGAGGAGCTCCGCCTGGGAAGGCAGCCTTTCTGGAACTCCCCTCCGTTTTTAAGCCTGCAGGGCTTTCTGAAAGATGGTTTGTTTGGTTTGCTGTTCATGAGGGCAGAGCCCCTCCTGATTTCTCTCACAGCCTGCACTCTCACCTGGTTTGAGCTGGTCCCTCTCCTATGGGTGGGGCTTGCTTCACAAGTAGGGCCCAGGCAGGGAGTAATGGACTCCAAGCCCTCCCATCCCTATTTTGACCACCTCTCTTCTATTTGATCCCTGCTCTGTCCTACCTTTACTGCCTACCTGGAGTTCCTCTCCAAAATACCTCAGGTCAAGAGAAGATGGATGTTCCTGTGTCCTCTCCACTGGTCTTTGCCCCTCTCAGGCCCACCTATTCAGTAGTCTCCTTCAGCACTTTCAGACCAATATCCTGCTGCATTGTAGGGTTAGTGTGGAGCAGCTGCCTGCTAATTAAACTTGTAGGTTACCCCTTTATTATATCTGTCAGTTTAGTACATCAATTTCAAATCAAATACGAAGAGTTGAATTACTATTAGACCTAACAGCTGATGTGTTTTCTGTTGTGTGGTTTCCATAGTAATTGATGCATTCAGCCTGGTTACTTCAACTGGAAAATTAAGTAATTGGATCTTAAATGTATTTATATCACATATGTAAATATTACACACACATACACACACGCGCGCGCATGCACACACACACACACGCGCGCGCGCGCACACACACAGGCTTGTTTGTGACCTAATTAAAAGTGGATAATACCTTTCCACATCCCCAAAAATTAGTTGGCATTATTTTTGAACAGATACTTTTGAAACATACTCTTCATCTTCCATTGTATTTGACCTGATCTTGGGAGAAAAAAAAAATATTGTCTGAAGAGGGCAGGTTCTTGCTGGGATGGGGCCTTTTTGTTACTGGCCACAGTGAGCTCCTAGAGGAAGCTTGCCTGCTGTGCCACACCACAGGTCTGTCTCCTTATGGGGACAGTGACCGACTTCTGACAGCAGAAGGCTTAGAGTTGTCTGGCATTGGCATTACAAACAGCTGTCTTCAGCACTGTGTGAGAGATTGTCTGCACACAGTTCCACCACAGAAAATTCCCTCTGTGCCTGGTGAGGTTCTAACTAATCAGCAGTTCAGCTTCTCAGGCACAACGGCCACCTTTCAGGTCTTCATTAGCCGGAGGTGGCCGAGCAGCTGCTTGCTGTATTGGATGTGCAGGGAGAAAGCATTTTCACCATCCTGGAAGTTCTGTTGGACAATGCTGGCTGTGTGCTCACTTGGGAAGAAGGGGATTCATTCTTTTTCTCAGGGCTCTGACCAAATACCCGAAAAAAGCAACTTAAGAAAGGAAACATTACTGAGGGTGGAGACACCTATGATCCCACTCAGGAGGTGGAGGAAGGAGGATCAGACATTTGGGCTCATCCTCAGCTACGGAGTGAGTTCGTATCCAACCTGGACTACGTGAGAATGTCTCAAAAGATCCAAAAGAACAGGGTGGAGAAGAAAGAGTCATTTTGGCTTGTGGTATCATGGTGGAGAATGCATGGGGGTGGGGAGGCTCTGTCTGTGTCAGCAGGAATGTAAAACGACTGGTCATGGTGGAGGTTGACCAGGCAGTAGAGGACAGGACTGGAAACAGAGCTGGCTTATCAGCCTTAAATCAGCACAGTGACCCACTACCCAGGGCCTGCATCTCAAAGATTTCACAGTCTTCCAGCACAGCTCCACTAGCTAGGAACCAGGTGTTTGGAAACATGAGCCTGTGAGGGGCTTTTCACAGGTAAAACACAGCAGGAGCTATAATGAGACATTAATCACAGGAACACAGAAGTTTACATATGTGAGGCTGGGTGCTGGAAAGCCGATGATGCCCTTCTTAGCCTAGAATGAGGACAGCAATGGATGTGCTGTTTTGCTCAGTTTTTCTTTCCTTTAAAACAGATATTAGTGTCTCTGTGTGTGTGTGTGTGTACACGTGTAAGTAGGTGCACTCCACTTTGCTAGCCCCAGTTTTGTGTATTTCATTAGGCAGCCTTTCCTTAGTTTTGTTTTTTTCTTGTACCATTCACTGCTGAGACTTGCTCATAGGTTCAAATGCAAGTTAATATTCAGAAACTGTGCACTGATGCTTTCTGACTTGGAGGTATCAATTTGTGATTCCTTTCACTTTATTATTGGGCTTTATGGGTACCATATACTTTTGTCATTTTCTTTTTTTAATTTTTGAGACAGAATATATTCTGGCCTTGAACTTGCTAGGATTTAAATGAGTTTGAAATGCATTTTGACTTCTGAATATTTTCAAGTTAGGATGGGTTAGTTGTATTACAACTGCATCTTAGCTTGATTAGCATGTGTATAAATAAGTTTTATCTACCAGCCTTTCTTTCCTATTAGACTTGTTATTTCTAATCCTGTGGCTGCTAGGGGTATGAAGTAATTAATAGTATGATGAAATTAGATTATCGCTATTGCCCTACTTTCTAATGGCACACACATGTATGAATTCCATCTTGTATCAACTTTATCCTTTTTTGAAAATTGAATTTCATTTTGTCTTTAATGCATTTTTGTTGGCTTCTAGTTCTTTGAAGATATTTTTAAGTCTGGATATTTACTATCTTATTTACTATAAAATGCGAATTTATAAATGTATAAAAAGAATTGGGCACAAACCTCTCCTTTCCCCAACTTTCCACTGCCAAATTATTAAACACCTTTGGACATTTGATGTCCAACGGTTGGAACTGTGTGTAAAACCCCTATGACATACGCACACAAAGGAAGCTTCTAGTAAGAAGACAGTGCTTTTTTTGTCTCTGTGAAATTCTTTCAGTTTCATTGGCCTGGGAATTCCTACCTGTAGACTTTCTCATGCTGTCTGACGGTGATGGTGCAAACACTGAAATTCTATCCAGATTCCTCTCCAGATTTGGCCCTGCTCCACAGCCGAGCATATGATGCTGAAGAGCATCCATACCCCTGTCCCCACTTCATCGTTAGCTGATGTCCAGAGACCTCATAGGTGAGGTCATGTGAATGAGCTGTCTTTTTGCCTGCCCTTTCCCCAAGAGCTGGAAGACCTTTCCCATAGTGCTGAAGCCAGTACTTGACCCACCCCTGTGGGGAAGCCTCTGCCAAGTATCCTGGTTCTTTTCCCATGTTTTCTTCTTGACTGATGGATGCTACAACAAACATACTCACTGTGTGCTTCATTTTTTTTAATTTGTTCTGTTTTTTGCTAACATCTCAAGAGGCTAACAATAACTTTTGCTTGATTTTTAGATAACACTTTACAATTTCTTCATTAGTTATACCCAGTATCGCCTCCAACAGCACTGAATTGTCTGAGTTCTCCAGAAAAACCCAACTAACAGGAAACAGTCAGCTACATAATAGATTTATACTACCTAGAAGCCAGAGAACCAGGAAAGTTGGTGGTGTGAGTTAGCCTGAGTCGGAAGACCTAAGAACTAGGGGAGCCAGCAGGAGTAGGGGCAATCTGGACTTCTGAATGCCCCTTATATAACTTATGACATGCTATTTATTATCAATAAATCCAAGTGACCGCACTTCTTGCTCACTAGGGCCAATCGGCATAATACCATCAATGTAGAACAGTGTGATGATACCTTGTGAACAGGAAGACCCTTAGGATCCCAGGGAGCTCACTTCTAACGTGGGCCTGGAGGGTTGTTCCATACCCAGTGGGACAGCAAAGGCATGCTGATCCACTTGTCAGCAAGAAGCAGACTGCCTTTTGTGACCCTGGAGGACAGTTTGGAGAAAAAGGCCTTTGCCCAATCTGTAGCTGCAGCAAGGTACCGGAAGACGTAACATGTTCGCAGGCAGTGAAACCACGCTTACTACTACAACTGTAATCACTACTTGGCTAAGACTGTGGCGATTTCTTGTCATTATCCAAGGTTTGTCAGATAGGCAAGCTGACTGTAGATAACGGTGTGAATAGAGCCTTGGCACCTTTCTAGTCCTGGCTGCAGCCCTTCCACTGCAGTGAGGCTTCTGATTGACTGTGTCCCCGCCAGAGGTGGTTCTCTGGCCTTCACTTCAGAGCTTAGACACACAGAACTTGTTTGCTCGGGTAGACTCAGCTGGAGGCCGATTTCCCTGTCTGGAGTGGACCTTGAGCCTCACCCCCATTTTGAGTTCCTGACTCTTAGTCAGACTCTGGCCTAAGGCATTTGAGTTGCTGCAGGACCAGGTTAACCCTTTGAGACTCTTGGGAAGAATACATTTATTTTGCATGTGAAAAGGATGTGAAAAAAGAAAAAAGAAAAAGAAAAACAAGAAAACAAGCAAAGGACATGGATTTAGGGGTTGGGGTGTGTTAGGTGAATGTTTTGGTCCTCTCAGATTTCTCAGTTTTAAAAGAAGCCTGTGTGCCCTGATCTTCTCAGAACTGAAACACTCACCCATGCCGATTCTGGAAAGCTGCTACCTCCCAAGGAGGGCAGTGACAATTGCTGAGGAGAGGGGCTTTTTCCCTGGTGTGTGCTTCCATGCTGGTGTGGGCTTTTGGCGAGGTATCTGCCTTTGAGTCATCTGTGTGCCCATAAGTTGCCCCTCACCTCTGCTCCATAACCAAGCTTAATAGCCATTGATTGGTTTGGCAAGTTGGGCATAATAACTTTGGTCTCCTGGTGCCCTGTTTGGGGAGAGTCCCAGCAGGTCCCAGGGAGTTGTATTGCCCTCTCCGAAAGCCTTGTGAGTAGAGTGAGCATTTCATGAGGCAGAGAGCAGGCCTTCACCAAATACTGTCTACTGGGACCTGGCATAGAGAACATAAGTCATATGTTTCCACCGAAAAGCTATCATATAAGGTATGTGAGGTAATAGCCACCACGGAGTGAGCTGTTTACTGTCAATCTATTGATTACTAGTAGTTCCTAAGCTAAAGCCAAAGATGATTGTGGGCCATTAGGTCACTTTGATAAAATAGTCTTCCCCCTTCTAGTCAAAGTGGCTTTTGGGCCTCCTTCTCTTCTTTGTCCCATCTTTCCCCTGCCCTATACAGCTCTATTTCTTCCATCACCTTGTAATGTTCTTGTGGGTTTGAGGGTTCTGGATTTGGTGGAGATGGGGTTGCCTTGGAATACCTCTGGTGGCAGAGGTCTTGATTTTAGCATGTTTTTGGACAAGTTTTACCATTGCCTCTTCTGATTCTGTGGAAGGTTTGATATAGTTTCCTCTTGTAAAATGAGTGTTTTGTTGCCTGGCTTTGCTGACTGCCCAGAGGGGTTCTCTGAAGGTGAAAGGAGGAGCAGTCCTCCAAAAGGAAAAGTTCAGGACCCCACGCCCAAGTTCTCAGCACAAAGGAGCTGTTTTTGCCCCGAGGGACAGAGGACTGGGAATAAGAGACAAAGATAGGAGATAGAGGATGAGGGAGAAGGGGAAGGGAACCAGAGACAGGGGTATTTGTCCCCAGGGGAGAACAAAGGACTGCCTCTGGATAGAGAGAAGACAGATGTGGCACATAGGAAACTGGCAGCTTATAAAAGTACAAAGGGAAACTCTGCCTTAGGATGAGGTGTTTAATTTTAATTAAGCATATTAATTAGGTGAGTCATTGGGGGCTTTTCATTGCTGGGCTTCAATACTTTGATAACCGGACCTTGGTAGTCAGCCTCAGGGTGAGGAAGTGGCCAAATAAGGGAAAAGATCTTGGTGGCTAGCTTTAGGAATGTAATCTAATGGTTTTCAGCAAGGCAGAGAGAACCGGGAAGAAGGGCAAGGCCTGCCAGAGCCGTACGCACCACAGTTGAGCTGGCCAGAGTCTCTTCAAAGAGTCAGTTTGCACAGTACTTTGAATTGTGGAAACCCTGCTTCTTAAAAATAGTAGTAAGTCGCCCAAGCATACCTGTGGATTTTGTTATATTCATTGAACTGTCTTATTGGTATGGCATGAAACCCAGTTCTCAGGGCACTGGGCAACTACCAGCAACCAAGGCGTTACAGTGTGCGAGCAGCCACACTGCTAGAGGTGGTTTAGTTACCTAATAGTGACTTTCTTAATGGTCAACTTGGTACTTTCTGTTGCTTTCAAGTAGTTTGTCTGGACTTCAGGACATTTTTCAATTAAGTGATTTTGTTATAGTGTTCCCTGGGGCCCCCAGACTGTAGATGCTCTCCACCTAATTCTGTGGAGTTGATTTGTTCCTCTCTATGAAGAACCTTAATCTACAAGGAAGGCTGGAAAGCATGGGTGGCTCTGAGGATTTAGTGTTCCAGGGAGAAAGTGTACTTGGCCATCTTAAATCTCTGCTTAACATTAGCACATTTTGGGTAGGATCAGGGGAGGAGTGGACGTGACTGACAAGAAAATGCTGGACAATTCCCTGTGGAGTCAGAATGCTAAGGAGACCAAACCAGTATGTTTCAGCAGGATTCTTAGTTCTCTGAAACCAGACATGAAGTTGGCCTTGCTTACCCTCAGCGTGAGAGTTTCCTTAATTTTTTGTTAATGGCGGAGCTATAACACTGAACATACATCATAAGGGTCTTTCCTTAGAACGTGGGAGTGGGCTGTGGCACTGAATAGCTCCCTATAACATCTTTTTATTTATTTATTTTTTTTTGGTTTTTCGAGACAGGGTTTCTCTGTAGTTTTGGAGCCTGTCCTGGAAGTAGCTCTTGTAGACCAGGCTGGTCTCGAACTCACAAAGATCCACCTGCCTCTGCCTCCCGAGTGCTGGGATTAAAGGCGTGCGCCACCACCACCTGGCTTCCCTATAACATCTTAATGGATAGTGAGAAACTCCATAGGACTGGCCCTGCCTAACTCTGGTTACATAGGCACGTAGTAAATGCCCTCCTTCTGGGGAGGTGGTTAGACAGATATGGTTTCTATTTTGCCATTAGATCCCTATTTCTGTCAGGTTCTTTTTATAACCCCTCCTCCATATGATTATGTGTACATGGTGTACATATGTGGTCATGTGCGTTTGTGTGTGTGCAAGGAGGCCATGTGTCAACATCAGACGTCTTGATGTCCTTGATCTGTCTCCTCGTTTTTGACACAGACTCTGTCACTGAATCTGTAACCCACCAGTTGGTTGGAGAACTGTTGTCTCCACTCTTCCCTTCCCCAAGCACTGGAGTTGTAGATGTACACCATCCACCCCTGAATTTTTTATATGGGTGTGCATATCTGAAGACAGGCTCTCAGGCCTGTGTGGGAGACATGACGTGAAGCCATCTCCCGAGCCTCAACTTGGCAACTTCAGTTGATGTTGCATAAGTCTGTAGGATTAATAGTAAAGCAAAGCACCATTTTGTATTAAAACGTTGATCTCTCCAGAACTGAGCTAATATAGATCTTTAAAGTAATTGTCTTGTGTTTCAGTTTCAGCTTCTGCTTCTGTTACTTACGGATATTGTCATCCTTTCCTGCAGAAATGGGTTTGCATTTGAGCAGGGATCCTGGAGAGAGCAACATTCTAACACAAAAGGTGTGATGTACCTTTTGCCATTCTTTCATAAGATGACCTTGCAGAAAAGGGTTTGCCTGTGCCCAAGGAGGGTGTGATGCACCTTTCCGCTGCCTTGTTGCTGTTCCTTACTTCTGAAAGTAGGCTTCAGGGAGAAGAGGGGAAGCACCCTCTAGGGCTCCTTACAGGCCACCTGGGGAGGCTACCTTCTACTCATCATATATGCTTTTTTTTTTTTTTTTTTTTTTTGAGACAGGGTTTCTCTGTGTAGTCCTGGCTGTCCTGGAACTCGCTCTGTAGACCAGGCTGACCCTGAACTCTCAGGGATCCACCTTCCTCTGCCTCCCAAGTACTGGGATTAAAAGTGTGTGCCACCACTGCCCAGCTTTCATTATATACACTTTAACCTGGACAGCTGGCTGTGAGAATGCAGGATCTGTTTGTATGATGGTTCTAAAGATCTTGTTTGGAACGGCCAGGGATTAAGAGTGGAATTTGCAAATTCAGTTTGTTCTAACACCCAGCATTCCTGTAGTGTTTGTCCAGTCCTGTAAAGACTATGCAGGGAAGCTTCCCCTGTAGGCCTGAAGTCCCTCCATGCCTCCCCGACATGATCTCTGGTTTCCTTTGGTTCCACTTGACTTTTTCCAGTGCCCAGAAAGCTGCTCATACTGAAAGCTCTTCCACTAAATTTCAACTTGAGGGTAGGGGTGAGTGAAGGAGGATGTATTTATGTCAGCGCTAGACATATAGAGGATATATGTATAGTCAGTATATGTTGGGTTCCATAGGGCACCCCTATGCACAGGTGCCTTCCCCATTCCAGAGGCAGGCTGTCCCAGTGGGGCTCTATGAATCATTTCCACTGTCCTCTGCTTCTGTCTCTTCCTGAGGCAGCTGAAGCAGGACCGCTGTTCCTTCTTAACCCAAGGACCCAAACACCTTAGAGTTGTATGTAGATCCTTGTTATCTTTGTTTGCTTTGATTTCTGGAGTATCACTGTAGTTGTTTGATATAAAATAGTACAAAAAAGAAAGGAGGGAGCCTTGTGTCTGCCCCTGGGGAGAAGCTTTCTGGCGTAGCAGAGGTGACTGAAAACACAGAGCAGAGTAATCAATAGGCACCTTTTCAAAAGAACCTTAGCAGTAATAATGAAATCTTCGAAATTCCTAGCATGGTGGAAAATATAATCCCAATATCAACATTGCGTTATTCTCTACTCATCTTTATGGAAAAAAAATCACTGTTTTTCACTGACAAAATCCCAAGATCTAATGTCTTTGACTTGGAGGTGTTTTACCAGGAGATAATGTTGGCTTCTCATAAAATTTAGCTGTCCTTGTCCGGTTTTGTGCTGTCTCCCCACTAAACTTACAAAAGAAAAAAAGAAAAGGAAAAACCTAACTGGAAGAGGAAATTGTCTTTTTACTGTTGGCTGAAGAGGGTTCCAAGCATCGCGTGGCTGTTGATGAGATCTGGAAATTCACTTAGTTCAGACTGTTTTGTTCTTCCCACACATTTGGAATGGATGCTGAGAGGAAAATACCTCTGTTGAAGCAGAGGGGCTATTTTTAGATCACACTCCTATTTTGGGTTTCATTGCTCAGAATTTTCCCCTTGGGGGCCAAGGTCATATCTGTGTACCATGCCTGATGACTTTTCCTTATTCTTCTCTGTCTTCTCTGTACCAGAACTACCTGCAAGTCGGCACACGCCACGCACGTTGGTTCATTCTCTGAATAAATTGTATGTTGTCCCTGGCAACTGTGTTGGACATCCTGTGTTGACCATATGTTGGAGATCAAAAGGTTTATTTTGGACTTGTGTCTTGTTTCAGGAATTTGTTTCTCCTAGTCACTAGTACCAGCCCATTGGTAGGATGGACTATCCTTTCGCCTCAAGAAAGCTTGTTTAAAAATATCAGAAAAGTAACCTTTCTTACGAGGATTGAATGTGTAGCTCCAGTCAGCCAGTAAGTACTGAAGCTATGTAGTATCAAAATACAAAATCATATTTTCCCTTTTTAACCGCTCATAAATTGGGCAGTATGCATTCTACACAATAGAATAAGAGCTCATTAGTTAATAGCCTAAAAGAGGATGAATAAGGAGACAGATCAATAGGAAACAGACTGATTGACATCAGCTCATTCCAGGTTCCTGTTTTGTAAAGCTTGGGGACTTCCTTATACTGATTCATGCAGATCCTACTTTCCGGGAAAACTGGTCTGTTTGGGTATTTATCTGCTTCCTATGCTTAGTATGATTATGGGATTGTTAGCAGGAGTGACTCCATTTTGGTGTGGCCTAGGCTGTTGAAACCTGTGGGAGCTCAACTTTAACAGTGGCCTCTCACAGTTGTATCAAAATATTTAGTGGGCTGACCTTGAAGATTTCGCTCTGTGTTTCCGAGTGTTTTGGCGCAGTTTGAAACCCCAGCAGGTATAGTGTCTTACCCTTAGTTCCAATTCTAACCCTAATCCTAACCCTATTGTGTCTACACGCCTGATGATGCTTTTGATAGTGTGTTTTCTGTTGCATTTAGAGGCTTGCAGGCTGATGTGTTGATTGACTTGTTGATTAGCCCTGTTTCACTGGTATCCACATTTACTCTCATCCTGAATAAATGCTAAAAATTATATGTGTACCAAAGAACTACTTTAAAATAAATTTCTTTATAATTTATTAATCAGCAGATATTTGGTTTGCATACTTATGTCATATATACTTTGGGTCTCGTGGAAAACTTCTTAGTGAAATACAGTCACAAATGGAGAAAGTTTTAGAAGCCCCTTTTCTACCTTAAGCACCTCCCTGTATAGCCTAACATACATGACAACTGTTTAGTCATGTGACTTCATGACACAGTGAAGTCTATAAAAGTCTATAAAAAACCTTGACTTAAAAACTCCCTTCTACACAGCTGCTTATAGGGGTGGTGAGGGGACAGAACTAAGAATAAAATTAAAGAGAAGTCCCACATTTAATTGGAACCTGTCCCTTCGTGGATTTACTTATTTGAAGTATAACTCATAGAAAGATTTCCCCATTTCTTTACTTACTAAGAGATACCAATGTGTAGTCTTTAGTCCTAAAAGCATAGTAAGAGGTATGTAAAATTTGCTTAATTATGTCCCTTGATAGAAATGAAGCAGAAGGAGGCTTAATCCCATGTTGTGGGTTGGATTTTCTTTTGAGCAAGCCTTCAGAGACCTTTTAGGGATATGTGACTCTGGGCAGTGATTCCATCCCCATAAACTGCCCTGGGTGCTTTTCAGCTTATAATTAGCAATTGAGTTGAATAAAAAATTTTTCTCCACCGCCACCCATTTTAATAGTAGGATGTTTGAGGTAATGGAATAGTAATATGGGCAGATAACAGCCCAAGCAGTCCACCTTCCTTGTTTTTAAATCCCAGCCCTGTGCTAATTGACTTTTACCCACAAATAGATTTTCAGTTGTGATGTAGATGGAACCAACCTCAGGGCAAATCTGTCATTTCCCAGTTCTTTCTCAAAAGAGCAGGTGTTGGGACTGTGGTTCTTCCCAGGCCCTTAGAGGTGAGTCTCCCTGGCCACCTGGTGTGGATAACCTTTGTCAGCTGCAAGAGTGACTTGGGTAACGCTGAGACCAGTGTTACTGGAAGGGGAAACCACTGCAGCTTAGAGGTGCAGCGTGGTGGAGGCAGAGGCAGGTGGATCTCTGTGAGTCTGAGGCCAGCCTGTTCCATAGAGCTAGTTCCAGAACAGCCAGGGCTACACAAAGAAACCCTCTCTTGAATAAAACCAAAACAACAAAAAGCACGCCACAGGCTTGCAGTTAGAACTTGGTGTGGTATTCTGCCCGCAGAACTCAGTATGGTCATATAGTATGCACTTTCCAGACATCAGCTGCTACCATATTTCTAGTAGGAAGCTCAGGGGAGTGGGTTGAATGCTTGTGTCTCTCAAACATCTTACTTTTGAAGTTCTAAGCTATTTGAAGTAAGCCATCAGGAGCAAGCCAGTAAGCAACTTGTCTCCATGGTCTCTGCATCAGTTCCTGCCTGCAGGTTCCTGCCTTGGCTCCCTTCACTGGTGGACTGTGATGTGGAAGTGTAAGCTGAAAGATACCCTTCCTTCCCAAGTCGCTCTTGGTCATGGAATTTTACCACAGCAGCAGAAACCCTAAGGCACCTGGAGCCAGTACTATTTTCTCTCCTCTCTCCAGGCAAGAATGTGGGGAAGCTACGCTGTTACTTTCCAGCATCTTTTCCAGCAGATTTTTCTGTAACTGGCAAGAATCTGCCTCTACCTGGTGTCTCACCACACAGGGCCCAGTACTGCTTGCTGGGCAGACCCAGGGTTCAGAAGCTTTGGTTCAGTCCAGTGGTTACCTTACCCCTAGAACCCCTCACAGCTACTGGTCTTTGTAAAGTTAGACTGCTTGCTCACTGGGAATCTGAGTTGAGTCAAAGCAACTCTGCTTGGGCTTCTTCATAATAACCTTGATTTCCTTTATCATTGAATTGAAAGATGGGAAATTGTCCTTTCAGATCGATAAATCTCCTAAAAAGGAGACTGAGTGGGTGGCTAGTCACCAGCATGTTGACATTGTCTCCTTGAGAGCTCTTACACTTAGTTTGAATGTGGCCAGCTGAGCCCTATGACATGTCCCTTGGGCCTTCAGGCACACTTCCTTTCAGCCAAAGCAGGCTGATCTCTGCGCCAGCTGCTATGAAAGAGTTGAGTGGACCATGCATGCATGCAGCTGGTGCACGGGGTGGGGTGGCGACAGACCTTGCTTCATTGAATGAGTAGCCCCATGGACTTAGGACAATAGTCTTAATTAGGTTTAAACGGGGAAATTTTCTTTCATGAAAAGAATCCAATTTAAATGGTCAATTTGTGCCTTTACTGTGAGAACTTCTTCACTCAATCTCCCTCTTTTTCTTTTTGGTGCCGGTGGGGCTATTGCCTGCAGCAGTAACTGTCTCTAGCAGGGCTCTCTTCTTGAACTGCTGGGCATTGGCAATTCCAGGTAGTTTTCAGCAGATCAAGGGAAAGAAGTTAAAGCAGAATGTTAGTTTTCTGTCCACTAGGATTTTTAATCAGCTGAGACCGAAAGATGAGAAGTTGCTTTCTTGCGGTGTTGGGGATCAAACCCGGGGCCTTGCTCGTGCTAAGTAAGCACTGTCTGAACTTAGCTACAGTCTAACCTTTAAGTGGGAAATTTATTCTGAGTGTGATTCTACTAGCCACTTGTCATCGCCACACGGCCTGGCTCTTGCCCGTGCCTTTGATCCTGCATCACACTCCTTTTTCTTGTCTATGGTTACTCCGAGGATTTCAAGTACCTTTGCTGCCTTTGTTTATGGGCATGTCTAGCTTTTCTTCTCCTCAAGCCTTTGGTCTCCGGTTCTAACAGTCTTTCTGTATGTTTTTGCCTGGCTGCTTCTCATCCTGCATTTCCTATGGATCTTCCCAAGTGTGATCTTCATGACTGTGCATCTTCTAAAAAGGCCCTATCTACCCCTCCAGCATCCTGCCATTCTCTAAATAGCCTGCTCTATCCATCTGAAATTTCGAGCAGTCATGTTTGTCTCCTTTAACAAGGACTCATGCTGTCTGAGCCCCTGCTGGATCGCTGTCTAGAGCAGAACCAGAAGGTGTCCAGTATATGATTGTTAAGCCAATGGAGTACTCTATACGTGGTTTTTAAGATTTCCTCAAACTTCTCTGGTTTCATGTTTTTAATGTACAACAGAAGTCGACAAACTTTTTCTATAAGCTGCTAAATAGTAAGGGTATTAGGGCTTGAGAGGAAAAAAATACCTCTGTGGCAACCAAACACTCAATGTACACATTGGCCTGGCTATGATCCAGTAAAACTTTATTAGTAACTATTATTGGAAGAGTTGCCAGTTTAGCCCAAGTTTGCCCACCCTGCGTGTTCTCCATCCCATTTAACCTGTGTGTTCTGGATTGTGAGAAGGGTGTGGGTTTGAAGAGCTGCTCTCTGGCTCGAGTCCCAGTTTACCTAGTTTACAACTGAGTGGCTGTGTTTATTCCTGCTCTACTTGGAGAGAATGGTGTGTGAACGTATAGACACATTCCCAAAGAGAGATGCCTCACAGGTGGTGGAGCATAGGCTGTCACAGAAGAAAAGAGCAGGCACTGATAAAATGGTGCAGAATTGAGGAGATAACGGGAGAATCCAAAGTCGAAAAGGTTTGTTGGCTGTCCTTGACCAAGCTAAGCCTAGGTAAGATCGTGTTTAGGCTACTCTGGATTGATTTGCATAAGCAGTACCTTTAGGAAGGAAAGCTATCCTAGACCATAGAGGGCTTTGCATGGCTCTAGAGGGAGAGTGAACTCCAGGGCAGATGTATGATGCCACTGAGAACTTGTTTACAAGATGTGTTGAGAACCAGGACTGACACGGGCCTTACTGTCTTCAGCAAGACTTCACCACATGTCTGAGCTTTCCCTAAAGCCAAAGAACCCTCTCTTTTTCCCATGCCACTCCCTGGAGCAGGAGCCAGCTGGTCAGTGGGAAGAGTCTCTGGCATGCCGATCGAGACATTTGAAGAATCGCAGATTCACAGTCATATACCAAGGAGTTTTCCTCTGGAGTTAATGTTCTGCTTCTGCACTTAGTTCTTCTGGACAGAACTGGATTCACAGGCATCTTAATGTAAAGCACTAAACAGCATCAGTAGAAACCAAAGGCATGGGGATTTCAGTTGTTGTTTTTTCTTGTTTACCGCTATAAGTGAGTGTGTGTGTGTGTGTGTGTGTGTGTGTGTGTGTGTGTGTGTGTGTCCCCAATGCTATATATAGGATTTTGAGGTTTCATTTACTAAGCGAGGCCTCACAGTTATCCAGAATCTGTTCAGAATTGCTCCTTGCATCTCATTTAATTGCTGTGTCTTCAAATTACTATGTGCCTTGGAGGAAGTGATTTAACCCCTCAAGGCTAAATCTCTGCCTATACAGAGTCCCTTTTGTGATGTGTACTATGTGATGGTTTTGACTTGAACTAGATCACTTCAGTTTTAATGCAAAGGTGCAAGTAGTGAAGCCTATGCAGTCTTTTGAAGCTGTTGGTATACTTTCAGATAATAGATTCACAACTAGCTTCTGGAAAGTTACTGGTTTCTTTAGAATGACTCGTGAAGATGTCAGTGACAGTGAGTGCAGGTATTTACTAAGATCCCCCCCCCCAAGATAGGGTTTGTCTGGAACTAGCTCTTGTAGACCAGTCTGACCTTGAACTCACAGAGATCCGCCTGCCTCTGCCTCCCGAGTGCTGGGATTAAAGGCATGAGCTACCACAGCCCTGCGTACTAAGATCTTTTTATAAGTGAATATATGGCCATTTAGAGACAAATCTCGAGCCTCATGGTTCTCGAGGGTTCATGTTACTGTTCCTGGCCTTGGTAAGATGAGCATCTCAGATGTCTTTTCACAGTTGTTCCTCTTCCTCCCCTTCGTCTTTTCTGACCTTGTGAGTGTAGGGACATTTTGGAGATCGTGAGGTAAAGTCTTTCTCAGGCTGTGTCTGCTATAAGGAGCAGGCAGCTGCCCTTTCCAGTTCCCTTTCTTTCTGCCTCATAGACCTAATTAGTTTCTAAATCACCTTTCATGTTTCATCTTCTCCAAAGCCTTCTGAGATTATCCTAACTGTATGTGTCCCCTTTACTCTGAACCTCCTGTCCTCTTCCGTGAGCTGCTGCTGTGTCCGTCCCTATGGCTCCCTCTGGGAGGCTGTCAGTCTGTAACGACTGAAGTCCATTGTGGTTTCTTTTGTTGTCATCCACCCTATGGAGACAGCCCTGACATCTGGCTCTGTTTCTCTTTCCTCTGTGGTCACCTACAGGCCATCCTCTTCCCTTTCTCCATGCTGAGAGGCTCCAAGGGCATGAGTGTGACCTGTGTTGTCCTTTGTTTCTAGCTGGGGCCATTTGGCTTCTTGTTAGATGGACTGAAGCCATAACCACCCCAGTAACACCGAGGCTGTCTGTCTTCACGTGAGTGTGCTTTGCCCCAGTAGACATCTTGAACGTATAGTGCACTGCTCCACCACAAGAGTATGTGATGACATAGAGCAGCCAACCATTGCAAGGATGTTCTGCCTGATGTTTCTTCCCTCAGAGCCTTGCGTCAAGCACACTCAGCTCCCTGTTGTTCAATCATTCTAGAGTGGGTTGACTGGTGTATAGAATACACCAACGTGTGGGAAAATTCATCACGTCCTTGTCTCTGCTCTGCTACTCTGAACTGGGGAGCCTTGTGAAGCCACTTTAATGCTCAAAAGTAGCTACTTAAGGGCCGGGAGATGGGTTAATAAGGTCCTTTACCAA
Organism: Dicrostonyx torquatus; assembly: GCA_028555095.1. Taxonomy (NCBI): domain Eukaryota; kingdom Metazoa; phylum Chordata; class Mammalia; order Rodentia; family Cricetidae; genus Dicrostonyx; species Dicrostonyx torquatus. Next base: position 1,822,363 of record JAQHUG010000070.1, on the reverse strand, counting down.
GTCTGTTGACCCGAGTTCAGTTCCCAAGAGCATCCTCCCTCCTCTCACCTCACGAGTGGGTTGCTGTGCACGAACATATGCCGCTCTCCCTAATAAATGTAATTTTAAAAAGACAGTTACTTATCTTTAATGGAAAATAAAAACAGTACCTGGCATCTGTACCTCTTCCACCAAGATTGTAGTAGGCTGAGTGTATAGTTCTGTGTTTTGATGCTCAGCTCTCCATAAAGTGGGCCTGGTGTTGCACGGCTGTGATCCCAGTCCTGAAAAGTAGAGGCAGGAGGATCAGAAGTTGAAAGTCATTCTTTGCTACTAAGAAGGTCAAGGTCAGCCTGGATTATGAAAGTCTTTATCTAAACAAACAAACAAATAAGTAAATAAATAGCCTCTGAACGGAGGGAACTTACACTGTTAAGAAATCAAGTGGTGCCCTTTGTTTAACACTGGGCATTTTGGTGATTATATAAAATACTTAATCCAACCTGTAATTAGGACACTTGTCTATACCCAAATAAGTCCTTAATTCCACCTATCACACCCACGTTAGAAAAACAGGACAGTAATGAGCAGTCCCTCATAGTTTCCCGCTGTTGTGCTTAGTTGTTTTCTAGATGGGAGGGGGAGTGGCTAATGAATTTTACACCAAAGCAGAGCACAGCATTTGCTTGCTGTGCCCTTCCCTCTTAGTTCCTCACTTCCCTCTCCTACTCTGACACCTTCCCTGTGACATTTTGCAGCTTTGATAGTGGAAATCCCTGACTCTTGACATTGTCCCTAGGTTTTGTTTTGCCGCCTGCTGTCCTTCCCTGTTTCTGTTTTGTGTCACACGCCCTGTCTTTGTCAAACCCTGCGCGTTTGTGGAGCTAGGCATGCACGGCTGACTGTGCCTGTCTAAGATGCCCAGTTAGTAGTCTGTCTAAAGATTCCCTAACTAGCAATAAAGGTAATTTTCACCTTTGAATAACTTAAAAAAAACTTTTGAACACCATGTATACTGAAGCTTCTGCTATTTCTAAGTTTCAGTGAGTAAATCCTGGAAAGGCGTAAGACTCTTGGGAAGACCTGGCAAAATTTACTCAACCAGAAACTGAGTAAAGGGGTGTTACGTTATCCATGCACATTTGTGACCAGCAAAACCTTTAGAACCTTCTATACAGCGAGACATTTGTGTTTGCATTTATAGTTCCATGTTGGGTTGACTGTTTGGTTGATCCTTAGAAAATAATAAAGCTGTTGCTTGAAGCGGGTGAAATCTTTCCTTACTGTCTTCACCCCCACACCCAAGGCCTTGCATATGCTAGGCAGTTGCTCTGCCTCCACACTACTCCCACAGTCTAGGCTCTTCCTTATTATACATCTATGATATCTCCCTCTGTTCTGTTTTTTGTTTTTTTTTTTTTTTTTTGCCAGCTGACATAAACTGGAGCTTTCTCGGAAGGGGAACCTCAGTTGAGGAAGATGTTTCCCATTAGGTTGCATGTAGGCAAGTCTTCAGGGCAGTTTTTTCATCAATGATTGATGGGTGAGGTCCTAGCCCATTAGCAGTGGTGCCATCCCTGTGCCTGTGGTCCTGGGTGGTAAAAGAACGCATGTTGGGAAAGCCTTGGAAAGCAAGTCGGTAAGCAGTGTTCCTCCCTGGGTTCCACTTCAGTCTCCGCCTCCTGATTCCTCTTTGAGTTCTTGCTCTGCCTTCTCTTCGTGGTGGACTACAGTTATCAACTGAAATAAACCCTTTCCCCTCCAAGCTGATTCCTATCATGGTTGTCACAGCAATGGACAGCACATCAAACTCATTAGCGTGGCTGCAAAATTGGTGGAGGTGATGCAGACTGCCCGACCCACATGGCCTCTAACGTTTGGGAGATGCGCAGTAAGTGCTGGTTCTAATCTGGCTTAACCAAATGGAGCATAAGTTGGTGTCTTTCTTTTTTAAAGACACGATAGGGGGCAGAAATTCCATTTACATTGGCCCAAAGATCCAGGAGAGGGAGATCACTGACTCACACAGCGGGAAATTCAGGAGGCGCCTGGCTTGAGGCTCATGCAGAGCTGGTAGTTAAATGATGCTCACAGACCTCACCCCTCTTCCCCTGTGCTCCATCCTGCTTTTATCTTTACTGGCTTCTTTTGGGCATAGTTTCTAATTTATGCTAGAAAAGCAGCTACTGTAAATTACAGGTGTATATGGCCCTTAATTATTGTGATTCAAGGGCAAAGCCACACTCTCTTCTGTAACATTCATCTGCCTGAAGACCTCTAAGTCTTCCTGGGTTCTCATGCCATCTCTGTACTACCAGTCACTCTGCCCAGAGCGAGGGGATTGTGGGTATCCTTGTTGTTGGAGAAGCCAAGACCATGCATCCACTACTTTGATTAGAGAAGCGTGGGGCGTCTGATTAAGCTCATAGGTTGAGTCACATGGATGAGGGGATAGCCATTCCCACAGGTGTGAGGTCAACAAAATGAGCCACCCCCACCGCCTGTGTGTGTGCGCGCGCGCTTATGTACTTCTGTCTCTCTCTGTGTCTCCATCCCTCTCTCTCTCTTTCTATGTTTACATGTGTTTATGTTGTGTACTTGAAGAACTCCTTCAGTTGGTTGTGCATGCTTTAAACCTGAGTTCCTGGTATCCTGTAGGGGTCTGAGACCTTCTGGAAGCCACACACACATCACTTTATGTGTGCTTACAGAAAACTTTTTCTTATGCTTACAGAAATTATTTTCTGAGCTCATGTTGTATAACATGCCCTTTTCAATAAAACTGTCAGTCTTTTCACCTTATAAGTTTCTACAGAATTTTTGGCATGCCTTCTGCAAAGTGTTGGGACAGCTGGTAGTTTCTTCTCTCAGCTGTGTCTGCCATAAGAGTCTCCTGATTCACCCCCCCCAATATCTTCCATTGGAACCTCTCTTGAATGAAATTTTTTCAGAAGAGGAAAATGGTTTTGGAGACCATTTTCTAAAATGTCAGAATTGTCTAAAATTCTGTGTCTTCAGCAGTTGGAACTGGTTAATTTTGTGAGGTTTTGTGTTTGTAGTTGGATCTCTTACCAACTGTGTTGGGTACTCATAGGCATAATGGGTGAAATGAAGTACCTACTTCCCCATTTCTTCATGATTCTTCCACGAAGAATTTGTGTAACACATTACCCTTTTTCTTCCCCATGTGTAATTGTGGGCTAGAGACAATCCTATTCCATGGGTGGTTCAGACTCGGGTGCCAGCAGGAGCCACTTCCCCGTTACCACTAAGTATGCTGTTTAGCTTTGAAAGAGGTTGCCAGCAATGGACAGAAAGAGTTGGACTTAGTTCAGAGGGATAACTTTGGCGTCCTTGGGGCTGGCTTCGACAGTTCTGTGCACCCTTCTTGCTAATCCTGGGTTCAGAGCTTCCTTTTGGGGATCACAGACTGTCCTCCTGCCCCCTTCCCAAACATTAATCATTTTATATGGAGGGTTGATGCTCTGATAGCTGTATTCTTGCTTGACTGCTTAAGTAAAGGCAGGCACAAGGTGCTTGTGGGGTGGACTCTCTGACTTCAGAACGAGGCTCAAACAGGGCCACTGAACACCCCAAGAGCAGTGATGGGGGCAGGCCCAAGTTTCCGTTTGGACCAATGTTCTTTTTATCTAGCTAGACCACATTTCTCAGGCAACATTTTAACAGCTCATCCCTAAAGTGTTGATTTTCTCATTACACATCTCAGGTGTAAATTCTCAGGGCAAAAACCAAGCTGGTCTTTTTCTCTGTTAAAACCTTAGCAGCATTTGTAGCAGTGGACGGAATAGTGACAATGACGATGATAACAGTAAAGACAATATATTATTATTTAATTACTGCTTAATCTAAACAGCTACTTATTGTCTGGATAGTAATTCTTATTTTACAGATTAGAAAACTGAGGTCCAGACATATAGGCTTGAAATATATGTGGAAGATACTCAGTAAATAATTGCTGAATGGACACTGCCATGGCCAGAGTTCCTTGACACTCTTATATAAAAAGATGACAATTCAAAGAACTGCCTTGTTCTGATTACATAGTAACTTTGAGAACCTACAGGAACTGGGAGTAGGGAGGTTGGGAAATGCTTTGATTCTGACCTTCTGACCCTGCTAGTGTCATCACACCCTTAAGGTCAGTGTCCAGAGAAGCTTGGAGGCAGCTCTGGTTGTATATTTACCTATAGATTGGCTGGTGCAGCATTCTCTACTACTTCATGTAGATGCTGACACTGCTTTGTACAGGAAAGAGTTTCCATGGAGAGTGCTGGACCTCGTCCTGTCAAGCAGCTGGGTTAGCTGGGGTAAGAGAGATCCTCTTGAGGTTTCTTGGTCTAAAGTGGACCAAGGAGGACCCTTTGAGGGACCCTTGGGATGCCTTTTGTGTTAATGGTGTTACTCATACCGGTCAGGGACTGTAAATCTCAGGCCCTGCATGCAGATCAGTACTCAGTGTCCTGTGTTGGAGTGGCTTCTCTGCTCCTTAGCCGTAGCTGTGCCTTTTACCCCTCAACTCAGCATTTGGTTTGGGTTTTTCTGCCCTGGGCTGTGTCCCGTCTCAGCGTCATCAGCACAGCTTCTGTCCAGTTGCTTCATACACTCTATCTAGTGTTCTGCTTATGTGTATGGGAAGTCTAGTGTCTTGTCTGAAATTCCAGACACTGTCTTCTAGGACTTCAGTGCCCTCGTGTCTCAAGAGCACAGGGTCCCCTACTTCCCAGTGCTACATGTTTGTAGAACCTGGAAGTTACTGATGAATGAATTGTTATTTAAATCAAACAGAATATTTATTCTTGCTTACTGAAGTTGAGGGGCAGATATGAGCCCAACAACTCTTCTTTGAAAGCCAGCTGGGATAGAATAAAGAAGTCCAGGGTTCAATGTGGCTGGGAACTCAAGTCTACAAGAATGAAGTTTACATCTGCCTCCTTCACTCCTGTGTAACAAGACTGATCAGGGGAGCAAGGACCCATTAGCTCCATGAGTGAATGAGTGAACGAAGAGTGAATGAATGAAGAGAAATTTGCAAATTATCATCTCATATTGAATTGCAGTTTAGGAATTTGTTGTATGTATGGGAGGGATGATTCATGCCTGCCTATAACTATGCCTGTGAAGAAAAACTAGTTTCGGGTGTGTGTGTCTGTCTGTCTGTCTGTCTTTATGTTGGTGGAGTGTCTGTTGGCATCCATCCTGGTTGATTTTCCAGTATGAGCAGGTACAATTGTTAATGAGAATATTTTCCACTGGCTTTTACCAGGCACTCCCTAGTAAGGCGGTGCCAGGTTTCTAAGAGCAGTGACCTAAAAGGCCAGCATCCAGGCGAGAACATTTATCAAAATTCTCTTTGCTGTGGACCAAGGGACTCCTGATGAAAACAGACTCTCCTGAGGGGATGGAAACTAGTGCTGGTAAGGTAACTGATGTCTTCAAGGTGAAAGCAGGCATTGGTATCCAGGGAGCAGGTGCTGCTATATTTACTGAAATCAAGAAATAAAGAATTAGCCACAGTTTTCTGTGTCATATCTTCAAGTGGGTTGGGTGCTTCCTTAAAATGTAAAATCCAGCTTTCTCCACTTTGCTATTTTGAGGTATTTGAAAATTATACCTGTCTTTTATTTGGGTGTTAATTATTTGAGTGTTATTTAAAAATTGTTTACCCATGTTTGCCTTTATGTTTGTGACCAGCTGTTTCCATGTGTTGCCTTTTCTAACTTACACTTCCCATGACTGTGTTTGCATGCCTGTTTAATGTTTGACCCACACAATAGGATGCAGTGTCTGCTGTTTCTCTGGCTTTTTAAGGGGCTTCTAAGAAGCACGGCTTTGCAGTTACTAAGTGAATTCCTGTTGGGTCAGACTCGCTGATTAAAAACTGAAGCAGAAAAATTCTCTTATTTCGTATTTCTAATCTTGACTATAATGTCCCTGGGGGTGGGTACCCTGAAGAAAAAGATACAGTTTTTGTTTCAGAAGCAAAGACGCACTGACATAGGGGTTCTGAACTGTAGAATTTGGGTGGAAGTCCAGAGCTGTGAGTTCTTTCACTGCAGACGGTGACAGTGAACTGTCTTCCAGTGAGTGGCCTAGTGGCCTTGCTCGCTCTGCCTCTTCATTAGGAGCTGGCTAGAAGCTCAAAGGGAGAAAGTCCTTGCTTGTCCTTGTGTCTCACAGTGGAATGGGTTGTTTTCTTCCCCAGGACTAGCATTTTGGTGTTGAGAGGGGAAATGGCAGAGATAAAGGTTTTCTAGAAGCACAGTGGGGGAGGGGCACAGTGGAAAGGTGTAGGGGCTGTCTCTTTGCTAGTGGGAATAGTGAGGAGCCGAGCTTATCAGAACTGCCTGACGTGTTGAGGAGGCTTGATTGAAAATTACCTACTTTTTAAATTACCATGGTTATATATCTATTATTGGGACACCAATGTCCAACACTTATTTATCTGGTAGAACTAGAAGTCTCTATTCACTAAGCCAAAAATATTCCCATTTTCCTCCACCTGAAGGCCTACTGCATTCTCTGGTTCTGTGAATTTCACTCCTTTAGCTTCCTCATAGAAATGAAATCATGCCGTATTTGTCATTTTGTGAATGGTATCTGTCACTCAGCATGATGTTCCATAGGTCTAGCCCTGTTGTAGCTTGTCACAAGATGCCCTTCCTTTTGGAGGCTGGTTAATATTCCATTGTTCATGCAGATGCCCGTTTGTTTCTGTTTCCCTGTTGAGTACTTTTGGGGTACTTAACCTCTTGGCTATTGTGAATAATGCTGCTGTAAACATGGCTAGAAATTGTTTGCTGGAGGCCCTGCTTTTCTTTTGTGGATTTTCCTCTCCATGGAACTGTGGGGTCATGTGGTAGTAATAATCTGATTTTGAGAGCCTCCTACTGGTTTCCTTTGTTGTATTGTTTTATCCCACCAGCTGCAATGGAGGAGGTCCAGTTGTGCCACATCCTTGCCACTGTACTTGCTGTTTTGTTCCTGTTTCTGAGCAGTAGCCATGTAACAGTTGTATCCACGATACTCATTGCTCTAAAACTTGGTGCTATAGTTAGTGATGAGCTTGCTATAGTCATGTTATCGCTGCAGAATATTTATTCAAGTCCATTGTCTATCTTACAGCTGATTTTTGATTTTTGGTGGCAGTAGGAATTCGGGTGTTAACTTCCTACCAGGTTCTACCGGCCGCCTCTTCACTGCTCATCATACACAGACTCCAAGGTTCACAAGGTGCCCTTGTCTTGTTTTGCTTCTGCTGTCTCTCAAAAAAGAGTTATCAAATCTAGCATCATAAAGGGCTACACGGTATTTTATTTTAGTTTTGGGCCTGCTATAGTTCTCCAATCTGCTTATATTTAATTGTTTTGTATCCAACATAAGACAGTAGCCCACATCCGTCTTCTGCAGGTGGCTGTCTGCTTTACTGTGCTAGCTGATGAAGAGACTGTCATTTTCCATTGAGAGTTTTGGCTCCTTTGCCAATAAGCATGCATTGATGAAGTGTGCAAGGGCCCACCCAGGGCTGTTTTGTCTAGTCTGTGTCTCTGTCTTTGGGCAGTACCATACTACTTTATCTTTGCACTCTGGTTTAGAATTAGGAAGTGTAAGATCCCCAGTTTTGTTCTTTGCCCTCCAGAGTCATTTGAGATTCCTTATACTATTGGAATGGCTTTTTCTATTTATGCAAAGAAAAAAAATATTGGGATTCTAACAGAGATTAGAACCTGTTGATTGGGTGTTATACCAGACCAGTACTAATTCTTGTAGCCTATGACTCCATCTACATGTCTTTTCAAATTATTTTCATAAATATTTTGTAGTTTAAAGTGTATAGGACTTTTATGTATAGTTGAACATTATCTCATATTCAAAGGCCTGTACAGAAGCGGAGAGATGGCTCAGTAGTCAAGATCTTCATGCTGTTCCAGAGGACCCGAGTTCAGTCCCCAGCACCCTCGTGGTGGCTCACTGCTGACTGTAAATAACTGTACTTCTGGGGACCTGACACCCTTTTCTGGCCTCAGTGGCCCTAGGTATGCCCCATGGTCACAGATATAAGTGCAGCTGAAACACCTATACACATAAAGTATGAGGAAATAAATCTAAAAAATATTTTAAAGCAATGCAATTATACAAAATGCTTATAAAGTTTCAGAGATACACTGTTATTTATATTTGATAACTGAAGAGAGGAAAAATAACTTGTTTCATGTCAAAGAAAACTTTGGACCAGGGACCTGAGAGAATAGCTTTCCTTTTTCCTTTGGGTCCCTTGTCATTCTCCAGAGAGAGTCACTTCTGACAGGCTTTGGTGTTTATTTTATCACATGCTAAACTTTGCATCTTGAACAAACACATCTGTTTTATAGTTCTTATATGATACGTTTATTATGCAACTTGGACTTCTGATTTCAGTTAGACCATCAAAGAGAATTACCAGAAAAATGTATCATGTTTTAAACCACAGGTAGAGTTGAAAAGTTATAATTTTATTTCTGTAATTATAGTTTATTAGCATTATTTTTAATGTATATTCTATTCTATGGAGGTAACATTCCTGCATTTATGGTTCCCATATTTAGCTAATAATAACTTTTGACTATTTGATAAGATCCCTCAAAATCTGGAGTGTAAAATATTAACCTTTGTTCAAGTACTCCAAGCTTGGTAATGGCATTGGAATGGCAGTTTAAAGCAGAGCTTGTGTGTTATTTCATTTGGAACAAATTTTGCAAGAGAGACAGTCTCTAGTGTCTAGTCTTACTGAATTGCCCAATAAAGCAATTACTGTTCACACCTAATTATTTTGAAAATTACAGAGTTGGGTGGAGAGGACACAGTGGGTAGTGTCAGCTTCTTCTGCATTTCCCTTTTGATGACTTTAGAAAGGCTTTTATTTTGTTTTGTTTTTGGTCCAGGCCAAAATAAGAGTGTAGTAACCCACTTACAATGACTAAAATCTAGTAAAGATATTTCTTTCCTTATTGTTTGGTTACCACAGTTTCAGGAGTGTTTGTTTAGGTGTATAATTACCTTTCTGAGGATTTAGCACACTGACAGGAATCTCCATTGAGGAAACACGCTCCTTCTTGCCACTGCTGGTTATTTCTGTGTTTATTGTTTAATGGAAAGAGATGATACATGTTAACCAGTTCGCCCAGCCCAAGCATGAGCTCTTCTGCACTTGGAGCATGTTCACTAGACTTTGACTTCCTTCTGCCCTTTCCCTCTTCCAGGGTCTACATCCTATTGTATTTTGCAGAGATTTTGAGGTGTGTATTGTGTGTAATGTGGTGCTTCCTTAAGATTCTACTTTTGGTTGGGTGTTCACGCGCGCTTGCGCGCGTGCGTGTACGTGTACACGTGTGTGTGTGTGTGTGTGTGTGTAAATTTGTTTGATTGCATCTTAGAATCATACCAAACAATCAGTCATTTCAGCCATGTGGGTGCATCTTGAAGACTTCCTTTCTAGGGTACATCTTGAAATTCTTAGAATTTCCTATCAACCACAGCGCTGTGCCTGAAATGGGGCCAGATGCAAAGTTATGACACTTGCCGCATTCTGTCCTAAGTGTTCTCAGAGCCACCTAGAAAGCTTCCATCACTGTGGCTTCTATGAGCCAGAGACGTTCTGGGGAGATGCAGAATTGAAAGCCAGCCTCTTGAGAATCTTTGTTACCTTGTTCCTGTAGCTGGTGAAGCCCTGAGAACATGTGTCTTATATGTCATCACAGTTACACCTGATACTGCATTTTTTTTTTTAAGGTTTGTGGGTTGCCACTCTGGTAGATCTGTAAGTTACAATATTAATGGTGAAATGGTGAAAGTGTCTGCCTTTATGGGCATGTGTTTCAAGTATGCCCAAAATACAAGCACGAAAGAACTGATTGAGAGGCCAAGGGGTTATTGGGGTGTAAATATAAGTTTTAATGGGGTTGGGGAGGAAACAGACGTGTTGTAGTTTCAGCAGCTCACTAACAACGCTATCATGTTCTTCCCAGCTCCCTACCCACTGGAAACTCTTCCCACAGGCACCATAAAGCGAACTTAGGACCACATGGAAGTAATAGTCACCAATTATTGAGCAAATACTTGGCTAAGTACTGAAACTATGTGACCGTTAATAGTTGAAGCAGTTCTGGAATGATCTCTGTGTCCACATACGTAGTGCATTTAAAGGTTGTATGTTGAAAAACTGTGTCTGTCTTGTAAGAACTGTAGTTCTTTTCTTTTCTGGTGGTCCACACATTATGGCATTGCTTGACTTCATCAGGTGTGTGTCTTTTTGCCTGTATGTTAGCTCTTTTCATCTCAGCAGCCATGGTCTTAGTGTGTCCTTTGTAACCCAGGTGCAGGATGTCCAAACACTAGCTCTCAAGTTAGCTGTATGGTAGAGTCACCTATGGGGCCCTGAGTTCTTCTCCTGGGCTCCAGGGCCAGCACCCCCGATTTCTTTGGTGTAGGATGGGCATCTGATATTGATCAGAACATATATGAATCTTTGTTACAAATCAGGAGCTCTCTTTCCTTTCTGCCACAAGATTCATTGACATTCCTGCGTGTATCTATAGGTTAAATTCCTAAACATGGAAGAGTCGAGGGTTTTTAGGTGGGGGTTGAAGCGTAAGTGCATGAAAAATAGACTGTCAGTCAAGCTGGCGACCACTGATGCTCAGTTGACACTGCCCACAGCATATTGGCTAAAGCTTCCCCTTTGCTTATCTCCCTGCCCCCAAGTTATTTTTTTTTTAATTATTTTACTTTTGAGAGGTTTTTATCCCCTTAATTGTTTGTGGACGTTCTCCCGTGAAATGAGGTTGGGGACAGCCCACGTCAAAGCTTTGTTTCTTTAAACCTTTTGAAATGTTTTGCCTTTGGAAATGAGTCCTGAAGACCAGCACAAGGTAGTACTTCCTCCTGTGTAAGAGGGAGTGTGCCTGCTGAGGGTTTCGGGCAGTTCTGCCCGAAGAGCAGCATGGTGCCCTTTGCAGCCACACCACACCCAAACAGCCAGAGTAGAAGCTCAGGGTTCGTTTTACTGCCCCATTTCTATACTTAAGCTTGCATAAAATTGAAGCCTCTTTTGAAGTTTTATTACGTAAAATTTGCAAGTGGAATTTTTGTGAAGGGCAGGGTGACTCTTGGAGGGAGTTGTGATTTCTTCCTGTGACCGTGTCTTCTCCATGTGGTTTCTGGGTGGCTCCTTGCCCCATTTTGCTCATCTCAGGAGAAACCCAGGCATAGATACAGGGCTGACATGTACAAAGTTCACAGTGTTGCCCTCTGAGCAGGAGGTTGTCGGAAGACAGAGGCTGGAAAATGATGTTCCCCATTCCCAATGTGAAGCCAGAAAGAACCAAAAGCTTAGTAACTTCCCATAAACATTTTCTGACATCTGTAATCCCACATGGTGGCCACATCCACATGTGTTCAGATTGAGCTTTCTGAGGCAAAAGTATGAATTCCAGTGGTCCCGGGTTCTGGAAAGTAGGGGGTTTACAATCGGTTTTCTGTCTTGGTGAACAGTCGACAAATACTCTTCTAGGCAGAGGAGATGCCTTCAGAGTTAGAGAATGGGTAGTGCACAGATGAGGTCAGTGACTGGGGACACTGGAGGGTCGGATCCGCGCTGCCAGCGTTAGTGTCCTGGTAGTGACTCAGTGGGGTGTGGTGTGCAGTTTGTATGCAAGTGGTTGGATGGGAGTAATAAGCTTTTGACCTTTTCACAACACGTAGCAAAGCTTTATTTTAATTGTCCTTTTCCACACTGTCCCCCAAACCTCAGAGAATTTCCCACAGTTAGCAGATAAGCCAACCAAGCTCCAGAGCTCTTGGTTTAGCGAGGACAACTGCCCTGTAGAGGTTAAGGCATCTCATTCCAGGAATGTTGTGCTGATCTGCACAGGGATGTCAGTCAGCTGCTGCTGAGTTTGGTTCCACAGAGCAGCAGCTACCACATACAAGTCCTCCCTCTGACTTTTCAGTCTTCTTTCCACTGCGTGTCCATCGAGAACCACCAGGATTTACTGAGCATCTGGACATGCTAAACACTGTGAGGAGGCAGTCACCCATGCTGCCTTCAGTCCAATGCCTGTGAGCAATTCCTCTGCAGAGGAGAAGGAGTCTTCTACAGGGCTGAGATCTACAAGTCTTTTAACCAGGAAGTGAGAGCTGTGCCACCCAGTTGTTTTCCTCCTGGAAGCTTGCACCTTAGGTCCTCTAGCTTCCTTGGGCTTAGCTATCACCTGTGTTGCTCTCTAGACTCTTTCTCACTGTTTCTCTTAGTTTTGTGTTTAAGGTTTTATTTAACTTGGTTTTAATAATAAAATGACTCAATTTACATTTTATTTATTTATAGAAATTAGAGGAGATTAAAAACATACATAACTTCTTTAGATGATGAAATTGAGTCAGGAAACACAAATGTCTTTCCTAATGTTCTGTAAGAAGTGGCTATGTTAGGATTTGACTCAGGTCACAATTCCTGAGCTGCCGGTACCTCAGTTGCCCATAACTGAGAAAAGTGGGACCCTTGTAGGAGGCTAAGTTTAACCAAGAATCTTTGTTCTGCTTAGTGTTTCTGTTTCCTCTCCTTGCAAATGTATTAACGCAACTTGGTGTGAAAACAGATCATAAAAAGAAGGGATTTTTCAAACTTGTTTTCTGTAAACATGAAGGTACAAGGGCTTCTGGGCAAATCTTCTATTTTCATCCCGTGAATCATGTTCCACAAGAATGCTGGTAGCCATCTTTCTCTGCTGAAGCCTCTGTGGAAATATACATTATGTTTTCTTGATAAACTTTGATTATAATATAAGAAGGGATAAGATTGATTGGCTTCTGGCTTAGGCACATTGAGGACTGAGAGCAGAAGTCACTTTTCTGGGGGCCAGGGCTTATGACCTCAATGGGATCTCCAGCATGTCTTTGTCTGGTAAATTTTGAAGTTTTAGAACATAGTTGTTGAGAGAGAATAAGTCTGATATATAATAAGTCTGTTCAGCTACTCTCTGAGAATTGGCCAGATTATTTCCAGTATTAAATTTAAAGACACGGACAGTGTCTCCTTTTCAGCCACCGTCATGGAATACCAGCTGTCTTGTGCATGGCCGACACCACTGCCGCTCTTCTTGTATGTAGTGATCTTAAAGTTGAAGTACCTGGAGTGCGGTCCCTCTAGGGCTGTTAACTTATTGTAAAGACTGACTTCAGAAGGACACCCCATCACCACATACCAGAGCATGGAAGGAACAAGTGTGTGCTGGTGTCTTAGAACATGTGTCCTTCCCCAGTGACGAATGTTCTTGCCCTGGGGCTCTTCCTGAAAGCTCTGGGGTGGGTCAGGACGCGTCATCCTTTTGCTTGTTAAGAATAAAACTTGGCCTCTTAAACAACTGAGGGTTTGGTGTGACACAGCTGGCCAGGAAGCCTTAGCGTGTGTTTTTGTAACCTCCACCTTTAAAGGTGTCTTTGTACAGGCTTCATTCAAGTGGGTCTTTTAGAGGAGGTGAAGACAGAGACCCCACGGGAGAAAATGGTCTGCTCGTCTTTGGCCTTCACTTTCAATTTGTTTATCAGCTCCACTCCCAGGCTAGCCCCAGGTCTGCTGCCCAGTGCCACAGCTCTGTGGTGAGGTTGACTCCTCTGGTGAGGAGCTCCAGTGACACTTTTGGTTTGGCTTTTCTCCCAGATGATTGAGCTGTCCTGGCTTCCAGACGCCGGTTTCTGTCATTTGAGCAGCACAGACGTCCTCACCAAGAACTGTGTTCTATTGGCTTTAGAGATTTATACTGTGAACCTTCAGTTAAAATATTGAGTCATGCCACGAGACATGCCCGTTTTCCAGGGTGACAATCTGGAGGTGTCCTTGTGTCCTCTCCCCATGAGAGGTGGTGAGGGTGAAGGAGAGCAGACAAGGACACCTTGTGAGAGGTGGCAAGATCTGGGGCAGGAACTTGGAAACACAGTTGAGAGAGTGTATTTACTACTTGAGTTCTGGTCTGCCCTGGAGGTGTTTGTGGGGTGACTTTGGGCCCCTTCCTTCCTCACCTAGGAAAGAATGAAGGAAGGACAGGCATAGATTTGGATTTCTGCTTTGCACGCCTGTGCCTGTCCTGGATGACCAGTGGATACAGAAGCACTGGTTCTCAGGGGTCCTTGGCTTTTTGGATGTTTAGAATTTGTTTTCCCTGTTGCTGGGGTGGGGTAGGAGTGGGATGTCCTCCCTGTTTTCCTCTTGCATCAGAGACGTTACTGGGATGAGAGAGCACTGACTGCTGAGTGACTTTTCTAGAGCCACTCCAAGACATGCCCTGTTAGAACATCCTTTCTGGATCAAGTGTGTGGGAAGGGCTGGGCTGTCCTCCACTGATGCACGGAGAAACGCCCTTTCTGTCTCCTGGCTGAAGAATGTTGAAACCTGCAGGCTTTCAGATGCTTCTGCAACCTTTGACTGTATCCCATGATTCTTGGCACCTGGCATGCTTGGGAAATGAAACTAGACAAGAGGAATGTAAGAGGAGAGAGCTGGCCAGAAGGAGAAGCAAAGCTATCTTCCTTCCCCTTTCCCATTTTCTTGGTAAGAGGCCTGGAGCTGTGTGGCTGCTGCCGCAAATTACCCCCTGGAGAAGTAAACTGTGAGGTGCGCCTAGGCTCTGAAAGCAAGAGGTGTGGTGGCTGAAATGGAGGCCCCAGCTCTTCTCCCTGAGGTTCATACCATACAGAGTTTGCCCTTGTCCCTCTGTGCATGTGGCCTAAATTCAGTTTGTCTCAGAAATTTCAGTGGCTTTTGTTGTACAGAAATGCTTGTAATTTGGTGTCGAGATTTTTAACTGGAGAATTGACTATGAAATGCTGTGTCTTAGTTAAAATACCACTGGTCCCCACTGAACTTGTGAGTTCATTTAAAACTGTTGGCACTTAGGTGAGTGGGTGGCTATTAGGAACTTTGTGCCTCTTGCTCCTTTCTTGGCCCCAGCATATCTTAGCCTAGGGTTTCCTTTGTTGTTCTTAGTTTTCCTGTTAGGGAAAATCCTTGAGAACATAGCCAGGGAGTGCTGATCCCTGGTATGGTCAGCCATCTTTAAAATATGTGACAGAAGTCTCCGATGAACCAATTAAAATGGTGTACAAACCAATGCAAACTTAATTTCGTCATTAGATCTCACATTTTCCCCAAACATTGGTGTGTCTTGCTTCGTGGAAAGCAGGTGTTATATATCTCCTCTGCCGTGACTGGCATTATCAAAGGAAAAACGCTAGGAAGGGTGTTCTTACAGACTTGAAACTTCTTGCCAATTAATAAAGAATCCCAATCATCTTCGTCATCATCATCATCTACATTCTCCAAAATTGGCTTTCTTTTCTGACCTGTGCTGTGTTGAAAGGTTTTGTTTGTTTTGTTAAAAAGCAGTACAAATGACTGACTCTGAGCTAGACCACAGATGGATTGAATTTCTTACCCTTTGCTAAGCAAAATGCACCTGCTTCAGAATCTTAAGTAGCATTAATTGCTTCCTTGTGCGCAGCATAGCAATAGCCATCTGTAATGTTATAGGTGGATTGCATCGGGATGTCCCAGAGGTGACTTCTTCCTCTGCCCTAGTGCCAGAAGCTGAGGTTAGGAGTGTTCTGGTTGAGGGCCTAGCTCTCATGGTGGAATTAGTCCTTTCTTTCAGGCCGATCTGGTGAAAAAGGAGCCAAAATGTGACACAGAGGTTCCTGGTTTCAGGAACCACATGTGCTCTCTCTAGTCAAGAGAAGCAGAAGCGCCAGCTCTGCTGCTCCCCAGTCATCCCCACTAGGATGCCCCACTGTGAGCTCCCAGAGAGGTACTCCGTCTATGTCTCTAGCTCTGTCTGGCACATTGAGGGGACTCAGATAAGGGTAATGGAGTAAAAGAATATTTTCTTAAGCAAAGTATTCTTTAAATGCAAGGAATTTGGGAAATACCTAAAGGTTTTTGCAGTGAATCTACTTCCCATGTTTGTGAATTAGTTGACAAAGTAGGGATCAACTAGTTTTCCCAGAAACCTTTTGCTCTCTCTGCTCTAGGGAAACTGCAGATACCCTGAGGGTGAGTTCCATCTGCGGAAGCTCTTGACAGCATCAAAAACTTGAGTAGTGGCTCAGGAGCACCCAGTACTTCAGTTGGTTAATAAATGTTCTGGTTTTGTAAAAACAGATCCAAGGACAACTGTGGGAAGAACACAAAGTCACGTGCCCGAAATTCAGAGGTCGCACCATCTGCTCACTTACACGCTTGTCATTTAGCAAGCATTTAGAATATACCGCCTGTCAGGGACTAAATAATACCGAGTCCCTGCTCTCAGGGTTCCTGAGTCTAGTGGAAAAACAGACTCTAATGCACTCAGCTATGTGTATGTACAATAGTTGTGGCAAGAATGTGTACCCATCCCTGGAAAGTTTAACATGGTGTTATCGGAGTGAGCCCTGAAAATGGTCAGATAAGGAAACTGTGGGCTATTGAGAGGGCCCAGCAGATAAAGGCGCTTGCTGCTGGTACTGATGACTCTAGAACCCAAGGTAGAAGGAAAGAACTAATCCTTACAAGTTGACCTCTGTGTGTGCGCATATATCCGATTGTGCCTCTCTCTGTGTGTGTGTGTGTGTGTGTGTGTGTGTGTGTGTGTGTGTGCGCGCGCGCGTGCGCGTGCATGTGTGTTGTGTGTGCACTCAACAATACAATTTACTATCAAGGTCTGACGATGGCATATGTCCACTTGTGTGTTGGGCAGTGTTTGAGAAGTTGGGAGATGAAGGCGGAAAATCATGTTACCAGGGCTAGCACTGTAGTGTATGAGCCCTTTGAGTTTGGGCCTCTGCCCTCTCTAGTCTCCCATTACTCACACCCTAGGCTTCTCTCTGACTCAAATGTGCCAGTCTCCTCCCTGATCCAGGGAATGCGTACACTCCTCCTGACTGGAATCCTTTCTACAGACACTGTGCAGGGCTGCTCCTACTTTGTCCTTTACATCTTAGCTAAACTAAATGTCACTTATCAGATGGGATCTTCCCTGAGCACTCTCTGAAACAGCTCAGTAGATTAAATGGGTGCATTTGATGTATTAGGGCAGCCATTGTAGCCTGCAGCCCAAGGGCCTGTACGGGCATGCCACCTGTTCTCTTGGTCTGTGAACTAAGAATGTTTTCATGTGTTTGGTGGTTGAAAGCAAGTTTAAAAATACTGTTTACAAATATGGTAAAACACCTTTAAAGTTTTTTAAAATTTTTGTTTGTTTTGAGAGAGAGGACCTCACTTAGTTGAGACCAGTCTTAAACTTACCATGTTGTGGTTCCTTATCTGGGAACTTCTGGTTCTCCTGCTGGAATTACAGATGCACACCACCAGATCTTAATTTGTGTGGTTCTGGAATAGAATCCTGAGTCTGCGTGTGTTAGGCTGCACTCTACAAACTAAATTATATCCCCAACCTTGGATATTATAAAGTTATATGAGATTCCTGTTTCCCTTTCTAGAGTGGAGTTTTATTAGAACTTGAGCTCCTCGTGTTTTTAAATATGCCTGTGACTGCTTTCATGAGACCATGGCAGCACTGAATACTTGTAACCAAGATCACATTCCCTACAGAGCCTACAGTATTTACCCTCTGGTCATACACAGGAAGGGTCTACCAACACCTGGCCTGAAAACCAAGGGCCAGGGAGAAGAAACTGCTGAAATCATTCTGTTGGAGGTGAAAGGTGGCGGCCTAAGGCCAGTACCCTGACGTTGGAGAGGGTGGGGACTGGATTTCAGCCTGCCTTCTCTGCACACCCGGCACCCCACTCCCAGCTGACCAGACTTTTCTGCATGAACACACCTCGGCTTTACCAGCAAACCAAGCCTTCCATCAGCTTCTCTTCTTAATTGGCTCCTGCTTCCCCAGCTTCATCTTTCCAGAGGTGATGGGAGGAAGTAGTGGGTGTGGTGTGCTTGGAGGGCTCAAGGCAGCTGTTGGGATCACTGTGGTCAGTGAAGCGCTTGCGGTGGAGGGAGGCCTGTGGAAGTGGTTCCTGCCTCGCAAGTGGATGATTGCTTTTGCTTCCTGTTTTGATCTGAATCTAAGAGATAAGGCTCTGAAAAGTGGCATTTCAAATATGTGGATAAAATGGCCACCCGTTGAACATCTCAGCCATCTCTTTGCATGATGGATAATTTAAAGGCACATTCAGTTTTGGTTCCATTGAGGAACTAGCGTGAAATCTTGACCTCTGGGCCTTACTGAAGCTAAGCACAAATGCTTGTCACGTGCTCCGTACTAAAATTATTTCCATCAGGTTCTTACCTGTAGTAGACTCTGTAACTTACCGCCCATGTTAGAATGAGTCACACATTCATATTCTTTTTATAGGATGATATTTTAAGATTTAAAGACTGCTTTGGACTGAGGTTTAGGTCCTAACACTATTCCCTGGTTCTTCAATTCAACCAGAATGTAGTATAGCTTGAGTTTCTGTGAAAACAAGTTAGAAAACGCAAATTTTCCAAACTGTGTGTGAAAGAACTGAAAAATGGTCTTAATGCCAAGGAGCCCCCAGACTCAATAACCAGGCCATCAGATGCAAACACATGAGGTGGTTTATTTCACGATTGCAATTGGGTGCAAAGCTTAGGGATAGCTAAGCACCCCGAGTATCCAGGCAAGCAAGCTTTTATAGACAAAATCACAAGTTTTCCATAAATTATAATATGAGGTACGAGAACAATCGGGATTGGTCCAGACATACAAGCCAGAGTTCAACCCAGAACAGAATTTGCGTAGTTCAGCCCATCCCTGAGTACGTGACATTCAGCAGGCTCCGTGATACCCTGATACCCGACATCCTGCCTATCCCCCGCATCCCCCTGTGACTCAATTTACAATTCAATGGATACCATTTGCTGCTACCGGTTCTGGTAACCACTGGTTCTGGTAACCATCTGGCTAGAAGACTGCCACTGGTCCTTAATTGCTATCCTCCTGCCCAGCTGGGAAAGGAGGAACCTGTTGGTCAAACCTGTTTGTCACATTCTGCAGTTTTTATTATCCTTCTAGGCAGAATTAGTTGGGTCCTTTCAGTGTGGTCACCAACTTGTATGTGAGGTGTTAAGCAACATATGCTTTGGGCATTTGTCCTCATGGAGTTGACTCCTTCAAAGAGGGAAGAAAGATCAGCATCACTGTAACCGTCAGCTGTGCATTGTGACCTCGTGAAATGCTATGAGAAGTTGCTGAGCCGGGTTGGGTAGTTAGCAAGCCTGCCTGGAAGAAGTGGCTAAACAGGAACTTGAAGCCTGACCTTGGACCTTAAGGCCCTCTGGGTGCTGCCCCTTATATAATTCAATCTACTTCATTTTCCTGCCTCTATTTCCCAGAAGTCTAAGTACTCCACCCATCCTCCACCTGACCACACAGACCTTTACCTGAACAATCTCTTTAGTTTACTGTTAATGGGCTCTGCAGGACAGTGACCTGTCTGTCAAGGAGATGTGGCTCCTGCCCTTTTGACACTTATCAAAGACAAACACCAAGAGTTACAGTTTAATGAGATAAGTTGTGACTCCCTTGACCCAGTGTGAAGCAGCTGCCTATCTATGCAGAGTACTAGACCTGAGACTAGCTAGAGCAAGTCGCTCTGCCTTCCTGATGCTGCAGCATTGTAATGCAGGTCCTGATGATGTGGTGACCCCAACCATAAAATTATTTGGTTACTACTTCATAGCTGTAATTTTGCTACTGTTATGAATTGTAATATAATTATCTGATATACAGGATATCTTCTATATGACCCCCAAAGGGGTCATGACCTAGAGGTTAAGAACTGCTGACCATAGAAACTTCCACAGTGATTTGAGGTTGCTGAGATATTTGTGCTGTGTGTTATAAAAATGGCTATTTGGAGCAGACTACAGGAAAAACAATTAGTAATTCCTCACAGGTAGTCTGGCAAACTGGTTGTACAAATCACCAATCAATATCCAATCAGCTGAATATTTTCTTCCTCTTCTTTGTTCTTTTAGCCACGCTGGGGATGGAATTTGGGACCTGATACATCTCTTAAGTATTTTTAATAGGCATTTTTCACACTTCTTTCCTTCTTCTAAAGCTAGCAAATAATCACATCAATTTTTTAAAAGTTCTTTTCACTAATGGTGCAAATAGTGTGTCATCATTATAACAATATGGGCATCCTGGAGGCTTTGTGTCTTGAAAAATCAAGGTGATATGCACACATCAGAGCCAACTGCTGCTGATACTAATAAATTTCTCCCATTCTTCTCATGCTTATGCGTGTGGATTTTTAATAAAAGTGTGAAACTGCTTACCTACAGTTATGAGCATGTCATTGAGTGTCCTCTTACAAATATCTGCTGCTGAACCGTCGTGTGTGTGTGTGTGTGTGTGTGTGTGTGTGCGCGCGCGCGCGCATGGTGAAGGACATCTTTGATTGTGTCTCTGAGCATTTAAGGTATATTCCCAGGAGCAGAAATACTGGGTCAGAATGTATGCCTGTTTTAAGGTTTTGATAGATGCTTTAAGAAATGCTGACCCAGATTCCAGCTGCCATCAGCCACAGATGTGTCTCGCTGCCTGAGTGCACTGGAGACTGGTACTGGCAGGGCTGGAGGATGTTGACAGAAGTCGTGAAGAACAAGGGCTACCTAGGTAGAAAATGACAGGAGTACAAGACAATTGAGGGGCATAGGAAGTGGCTTGTGGATAAAGTAGGATATTAGTACAAATGAGAAAAGATGGGAACATTGGACTAAAATCCAGTTTGGAGCACTGAAAGCCAATTTAGACTAATACTGAGGGCACCATTAGCAGATTTTTGAGCAAGGAAATGAGAGCCCAGGGCATTGCCATTGGGAAATTGAGAATGTGCACTAGACTGCCTTGGGCTACACACGTGTGACACCTTCTCTGCCCCCTCCCCTCATTAGTACTGCACTATCCCCTCTGCCTGAGTGCCACTTTCCTGCTCCCTCCTGAGTCTCTTTGTCTGTCAAGGACTGTTTCCAGATCTTACCCTGATTTCCCTGGAGCTCTTTGGCAGGGCATGTCATATTACCTTTGTTTTAATGATTTGATATACTACTGTTCCCTGGCTCTGAGTTCCCATTTCTGAATCCTTAGGTGCTCACTGTGTATGGGACATAACAGGTACTGATAAACATTTGTCAAAGGACTCCCAAGTATGCATGTGTCTATACCTTAGACCAAGGAATGTATGTTCTAGTTCAATAAGATGTTAGATGTCTAAGCTGCCTTTATTTCAGAGCGAACATGGGTGCCCCGCAGGGCCATGTCCCTCCTCCCTTCTTGCCCCCAGGATTTGGAGTTGCAGGTGCTCAGAAAGCATGCACATTCCCCTAAGCCCCCCAGACAGTTAAGGGCTCAATCCCAGAGGTGTTGGCAAGCCATAGTTATGTATAAAAACTTACCCAAAATATTGATGAGGAAACCAAAAAATTGGTGGCAATTTCTGCAGTAGGGTTTGCAGATGATCTGTGTCGATAAAGTTTCCCTCTTAAAACTTAAGGACGAAACCAAAGACTAAAATCTCTCCAGAACTGTTTTAAAATGCGGACACACCTGTTTCTAGTCTCTGGCCTGTGTTTCTAATTGTTGTTAAGTACAACAATTCTGTATAATACATTGTTCTTTAAACGCAGAAACTTTATAGGCCAAACTTAAGAGCCCAACTTTCATCTTCATGTCCCAGAGTTTTTAAAGGTTTTGGAGTAGAGTCTTTTAAAATGAGCTTGAATATTAAAATTCAGTATTCCTCAATTATTTACTATCATGGCTGCTACACATAGGACAATTCCAGCCAGTGGCAAGAACCTCACTGTGATGGAGGTGATGCATGGGATCTGAAAATCATTGCCGTAGACAATCACCAGAGGTGGCCTCTTGAGCGAGTGCTAGAGCTTTTATCATGAGGATTCAGCCATGCGCCGATGTAGACCTAAATATGCCAGTCTCTGACATTTTTGGTCCTGAGGTCGAAGCCCACATAAAACACAGTGTGTTTTAGGTCCAGTAACCTGTGGAAAGGTGGAAAGGCAGACGGGGCAGATTATGGAGGCTCAGGAGATGATTGGCTAGCTTTTATGAGATTGTTAGGGCATGTTATTGCCCTGGGCGTTCCGAAGAGGAAAGTGGTTTGAACACAACAATGCCAACCAGGGTCTCCTTCCCTCTACCTTATCCTGTGCTTAGAAAGAGCTGGCTGTATCTCCTCTGATTGCAGCCCATTGACTCTCAATTCCACCTTTTCTGAGCCTGTTTTGTATTATCAGTCCTGAGATCAGTTCAAATTAAGATAGATGCAGGCCTTCTCCTCCCCCTTGAGCCTTTTCCTTTTAGGAAGTGCCTGCCATCTGCTAGCCCACGTGGGAGGACAAACTGCTTTGTCTTTAATTATCAACGGTCTCCTCTGGGAAATCTATTTTCTGAGAGAGGCTTTGGATTCTCTTTAGCTCTACAGAAAGTCACTTGTCCACAACTCCAAAGTGTGGTGAGCCTATCACCTTTCACCTTGCTTGAGTCTTGTCCCTTGTCCCTTGCTACATAGGCTAGCCTAGCCAATGGAGAACATCTAGCTTCTCCTGTCTGTTCCCCATCTCCTGGTAGGGGCACGTTGGCATTACAGACCTACCTGTTGGCACTACTGCGTTTATATGGGCTGGCGCTCAGAATTCAGGCTGGGCTTGTGAGGGAAGCTCTTCCCTCCTTGAGTCACCCTGCAGTGCTTGCTCCCCTGCTAATGAGATTGCTCTTAATGTGCGCTGTGGTAGCCCTCAGTACGTGGGTTTTCAGGACTTGGTTTTTCCCTTGATTGTATCACTTGGAAATAATTCCAAGACAAAATTTGATCATCATTCAAAAAGTACTCAGCCTTAAAAACAAGTTTATGGTGAAAATTCAAGGGAGGAGAAGATAAAAGGCAGAGTTCCCAAACCTTTGTATGCTCGAGGCTGCTGCTGTCAGTGTCTTTGCATGTATTCATGAATCTCACTATGTTCTGAAAACACCCTGCATGCAGCCTTGCAGGTTAGAGTGTGTGCGTTATATAGCATTTGAACTTTTTAAATTTACATATTTGGACGTCTTGTTCTGTTTAATGAATTCATAATATTCTGTTGCGTGAACCTGCTATAGTTTATTTCAGTATTTCCCTTATTGATGGACTCTTGTCTTTCTGTTTTAAAAGCCCTAATCCCTAAAGCTCTTGATTTGCCATTAACTTCAATTATGTTAAACATTTACAGAGTGACTCCTCTGTTTCTGGCACTAGACAAAGTACATTATTAGGCTATGTGCTTCAGTTGTCACTATCTGACAGAGATGCAGGCCTAAAGAACAGGACTGCACACGTGCCAGGACAGAGAGGCGGATGTCTGGGCGTCTCTTCAGTATACTAAGTCAGCCGAAGGGAGGTGACAGAGAATTTGAAGTCGGACTTTAAACGATGCTTGAGGGCTGACTCTATAGCTTAGCAGAGACTGATCACCAAGACTGATGATGACCTGAGTTCGATTTCAGTGCCAGGAACGTTCATGTTAGAAAGACAGAACTGACTCCCCGAAACTGTCCCCAGTCTCCACACATGCACTGTGACACAAATCCCCCCCCCCCGCAACAAGTAAATAAATAAATGAACAAAAGAACATAAAGCTTTAACTTGGAAAAAAAAAGATAATGAAATTTCCTGAGGACCAAAGAAGAAACAATCGTTCATATTTTTTGGTGGTTGGTATTTATTTTTGAGGTTATAATATAATTGTAACATGTCTCCCTTCCCTTTCCTCCCTCGAAAACCCACCTCCATAAACCCTTTCCCACTCTCCTTCAAATTCTTGACTTCTTTTTCACTAATAGTTATTGTATGTGTATATGTATTTTCATGCACATATATATTCTAAAATGTAACCTATCAAGTACATATATTGTTGCTTGTATGCATGTTTTCAGAGCTGGCCATTTGGCACCAGTCAACCAATTGGCATGTTCTTCCCTGGGTAAGACCATCTCTCCCACTCCCAGCATTGCTTATAGTTGCCTGTGGTTTTTTGTGTAAGGATGGGCTTCATGGGCTTTTCCCCATCCAGTTTGCTTTGTTCATTGGTGTCCTCCTTGTTCAGCTCACATTTGGTCAGTCATGTTGGTGAGACTTTATGGCTGTAACTTCTGATGCTACTAGGAGATACATTCTCACAGGAAACTTTCTGATCCTCTGGCTCTTACAATCTTTCTGGTCTCTGTTCTGCAATGTTCCCTGGGCCTTAGCTGTGGGAATGTTTTGTAGATGTGTCCATTGGGATTGGACTCCACAACTCTGCATTTTGATTGGTTGTTTTCTAAAGTGGTTTCTGTCTGCTGCAAAGAGAAGTTTCAGACACAGTCATTTCTGAGGAAAAGGAACAAAGAATGGCCATCAGCTGGACTGGTCAGAGTGTGTTGCAGGGCGCAGTGGCTAGAGTTGCACTTTTGTACATAGTTGGCCCAAGGAAGCATTCAGCAAATGGATGGAAGGACATGGATTCTTCGCCCAGTTAGATGCCAGACCTCCCTGTTTCCTGTAGAGTCCACACGTTTGCCAAAAAGCACAGGAAATGCTCTTTTGCATTGGTTTGATTTTTTTCAAATTTTTTTTTTTTGTCTATCATACTCAACCATGTCATGTCTTCTTTTCAGAGTTTAGTAACATCAAGAAATAGAAGAGAATTCAACCATGGCGCCAAGGAAGAGAGGTGGACGAGGGATTTCGTTTATCTTTTGTTGTTTCCGAAACAATGACCACCCAGAAATCACATATCGGCTTCGGAATGATAGCAACTTTGCACTTCAGACCATGGAGCCAGCGCTGCCCATGCCCCCTGTGGAGGAACTGGATGTCATGTTCAGTGAACTTGTGGTGAGTTCCAGGTGTCTATGCTGTCATTGTCAATAAACCAGGGGAGAAGAGGAAAAGTGATGGCTGGGTTGGCCTGGCTGTATCTGAAGCCTTTACTTTCCTCACTGAGCTGTGGAAAACTCTGTGTGTGTGTGTGTGTGTGTGTGTGTGTGTGTGTGTGTGTGTGTGTGTGTATGTGTATGCGCGCGCGCGTGTGTGTGTGTGTGTGTGTGTGTGCGTGTACCACATTGTGGTAGGTGGGTATTAAAAGGGGTAGTATGACTCTGTCTCCAAGGGTTTTGTTGGTGCTTCAAATAGGCAGAGGGATTTCAATGTTTAGGTGTTCAAATAGTGGTAGTACTGTATCCTAACTTCCTCTTTCTAGTTCATCCTCGTTCTTGCTCAGGTCTGCACTTCTGTGTGTGAGTCCTACATCTGCATCACACCTTCTGGGATGTCTTAGTGTTTCCCTATTCCTCTCCCAATGTGTAGTATTAATGCTATTTGAAAATCTGTCCTGCTTCCCAACTCTCCCTTGAACTTCGGCGAAAGGCATTAATACTCAAATGCAGTGCCATTACTTAGACTAATGATGGGATTGGAGTGACAGCTGCTGTGGGAACCCTTTTATAGATGCCATCACACTGGAGAGTTCCTCAGATGGGATGGTGTAGACCATGCAGGACCTGTTCATCAAGAGGACTATTTACCTTTATGGCGTAGTTTAAAGAGAGCTAGTATAGAGATCAGAAACCGTGCTTCAGTTCACTACCCTGAATTTGCCATCTTAAGTATAGATGGCCATGTTATTTTTCTGATCCCAGTTTCTGAAAAGTGTAAGGGAAACACCTCCTCTCAGGATTGCTGCAGTGTTTGAGCCAGAGCAGGCCGTAGCGAGTGGGGTCTGGTACCTGACCCTTCAAGGTGTTCAGTGAAGTCACAGGAGTGCTGTGTCTTCCTTTGATCACGTCCAGCATTTCCTAGTGGAGTTTGTTGTCACTAGGCCATGTCATTGTGCGGCAGAAGCTAGACTGGTCTTTTGCTTGATTCTTAGGGCAGAAAGTAGGCAGTGTCACTGCCTGCCAGGGGCCTGATGGTGTTGTTCCAGCTACAGATGAGAATTCAGAAATGGAAAGATGAGCCAGCGAGAGTCTGTGGAGCTGAGGTTTGCATTTTGGTCTCCTGAGGGAGAAATGAGCCTGTTTTTGAGCAGAGCTGATTAGGATAAAAAGAGATAGCTTATGATTGCATGTTTATACTTTATGATCATCTCCATTCTCTGTACTATGAATAATTTTAGTTTGGATCTCAAACTAAAAAGCTAATCCAGCTGTGATGGGGCATGCCTTCTATCCCAGCATTTTGAGAAACGGAAGTGGGAAGACTGGGGATTCAAGGTCATCTTCTGTTCCATAGTGAGCTCAAGGCCAACCTGGGTAACACGCATGCACACACCCACATGCACACAGGTGGCTCATAATATGGTTTAGTTGGTAGGGTTCCTGCCTAGCATCTAAGATACCCCGATGTATGACTCATCACTGTAACCAACCTGACACAGCAACTTAAAGAAAGAAGAGTCTTTTTGGCTTTAGTCCATAGTGACAGGAAGGCGTGGCAGCAAGAGTGTGGCACAACTATTAGTCACACGTGCCTGACTTCAGGAAGCAGAGAGGTGAGTGTGGCCTCCTTTGTGTCAGCCCATGGAATGCTGCTGCCCCCATTCAGGGTGGGCCTTGCCTGCTCAGTTAAATCTTTCTGAAAACACCCTCACAGACTTACTCAGACTTGTATGTCAATGGTGTGTTCTAAATCTTGATGAGTTGACAATGAAGATTAACGATGACACCTGGATTCAGTCCCTAGTACTGCATAAACTGAGCACGGTGACTCAAGAGGACCAGAAATTCGAGTTTATCCTAGGCTCCATAGAAGTTTGAGGCCACCTTGGGATATATGAAACCCTGTCTCAAATAAAACAAATCATACTCACACAAAGAAAGTCAGACTTGGCCTTCAGAAGTGTGATGAGTTTGGTTGCTGATAGCAGTGGAGGGGATCGATCACGAGGTTCTAACATCACCAAAGATATAAGCATAAAATTCCCCTTCAGGCATCATGTGTTTCCTTGTTGTGGGAATATGTTGAGGGATATGGTCAGGGAAGGCTTTCAGAGGGCAGGGAGGAAGGGCAGGAGGTCATTTTAATGGCTGTCCAGCCTCTCCAGCTGACTTCTGCTGTGTTAGTGAAACCAGCCTCGTCCGTTTGAGAACACGGAGTTAGAAAGTGTCATTCTTTTGTAGGGGTTGGCACCACTAGTCACATGGCCAAGGCTGAGGTCATTGAGATGGTTGGGGGCGGGGCGCCGTGAATCATGTGCTATGGTGGCTGTGGAGAAGGGCAGCAATGGCACCTTTATGGCTTGCTTTATTTCCTGCTCAAAGTGCTTTACAGTCAGACTTGTACCTGAGGAGAGGCGTGCCACTGAAGACTTGTCGATTGCGGAGCCGGGGAAGAGCTGGTATCCCCACATCTTCTGCATCTGTGCTCCCTCCAGCACAGACAGATACTCTGTCAGATTCCCGAACTGAAACCTACCCAGGAGCTGGCATGGCAGCTCCATGTACATCTTGAAGAGTGCTTGTTACTTTGCATTCAAGAGGGAGAAAAATTCTACTTTCTGCTTATTGATGTCTCTATTGTGTATGAGAAAATTGCCTACAGCTGCTAGTTGTTAAAAAAAAAAAAACCAATGCCAAACCAGAACTTTAAGCCAAAACCATTGGAAAACAAATTATCTTGAGGTTTGTGTCTGTCCTGGTGAGTGACGATGGGTTTCTGTCTACCTCTGACTTCAGGGACTTAGACCACAAATCCTTCCAATTGTCAGGGAGGCCTGAGGCTAGAGAGGTGGGCTCAAAGTGCTGGAAGCTTCTTCTCTGGGCTCTCTTGAGCAGTTGTAGAAGTAATCCTGCTGCTTTGTACTGGGAAGGGACCCATGGCAGAGAGGGCCTGGCTCCTCAGTCAACAATCTGGCTGCCGTCAAGCGAGGGGAATTTCTTTCAAGGCTGGCTTGGTTTGAATTTGAGCTTGATTCTTTTTTCTGTACTCTGAGGATTCACACTTTGTCAGTGAGAGAGTTGATGTCAAGATTAAAGAAAAT
>JAQHUG010000070.1:1687564-1794049 GCA_028555095.1 Dicrostonyx torquatus | reverse complement strand
GAAGAAAGGAAGGAGGGAGGGAAGGAGGGCAGGCAGGTGGGCTGGCACCTAGGAAGTGCATTGTAGTTACAGCCAAGTGCAGCAGGAGTGATGGGAGGTGATTCAGGTTCTTTCTGAGGACAAAACTCTCAGCAAATATTCTGGGAAACTAATGTGCTTGCTGTGAGCCCTGTCCAGCTGGCCCCTTTCGCTCTGCATCTGCTGGCAAGCGGTGTATCAGAGTGGGTCCTTGTCAGGCCTGCTTCCCTTATCCTGTCTGATGAGTCACTCTGCCGTTTTTAAAAGTGATACCAAATGACGTCCCTTCAGAAGCATGTATTGCAACCATGTCATCTCTTTAATAAAACAAACCCGGAAGGAGGGTGAGCATTTGAATCTTTAAAGAAACAGCCAGAAAGGAGTGCCTTGTCTTACAGTCTCTCTGACACAAACAGGGCAATTAGAATTGGAGGCGCTTGGCCACATCTTTTTTTTTTTTTAATGGTGTCGGGGATCAAAGCCATTGCATTGCATTTGCTAGACGAGTGTTACTGAGTTACGTCGGCCTACCTACAGCCCTTAAACTCACATAACACATTTACCTGTTCACCATGTTCATTTATGCAAAACACAGTTCTGTGGCCTTTAGTATATCCATGAGACTGCAACCGCCACCAAAATCAATGTAGACATTTTTGCTGCCCTTAAAATAACCCTCATATCCATTGATCACTTCCTATCTATCTGGAGCCCCACCGTCTCCTGGCAGCCCCTAAACTACCTTATGTCTCAGAAAATTTGCTTTTCTCAGAGAGTTTGAACAAATGGAATCACAACATATAGATCTTGGTAACTGGTATCCTTTATGTAATATCAAATTTCTCCATTGTATGGATGCTAATTCTTCATTTCTAATAACTGCCAAATTACATTCTATCATAGAGATATTCCAGGACTCTTTCAACATTGATGCATATCTTAGAATTTTATTTTATATTTTGATAGTTAAGGATATTATAAAGAATGCTGCTATAAACATGCATATGGAAGGTTTTATATATAAAATCCTTGCGGCTCTCATGGGTAAAGACATACTAGCAAAAGTGCTGGGACCTCAGAGAATGCTGAGTTTAACTTTGAGAGCTGTCAGACTGTTCTAAAGTGGCTGGCTACCCTGGCTCTCTCATTTCCACCAGCAACCTATGAAGCCTGCAATTTATTTTTTAAATTATTTGTTTACTTGTGTGTGTGATGTGTATATGTAGGCACAGATGCCACACATATGACAGTCACAAGACAACTATGTAAAGTTAGTTTTCACTTTTTTTTTTTTTGATTTTTCGAGACAGGGTTTCTCTGTGGCTTTGGAGCCTGCACTGGAACTAGCTCTTGTAGACCAGGCTGGTCTTGAACTCACAAAGATCCACCTGCCTCTGCCTCCCGAGTGCTGGGATTAAAGGCATGCGCCACCACCGCCCGGCGTTAGTTTTCACCTTTGTGTGACTTCTAGGAATTGAGTCTAGGTCACCAGGCATGTGCAGCAAGAGCCTTTACCTTGCTGAGCCATTTTGCCTGATATATAAATGTAGATATAGATATAGACAGATGGCAAAGTATATCCCAATTTCTTTACATCTTTGCTAACTCTTGTGTTCATCCATACCCCCACCTGCTCTCCAGTATGTTCTCTTCTACAGTGTGTATGCATGTTGTCTAAAATAAGGGTTTCTGGGCATTTCTAACTGCTATGGATTGTTACAACTAAATTATTGTTGTATCTGATCAGTTACTGTCAACTGTGTATTTTATGCCATTTGACCATCATACCTCCCCATAGTCTCTAACCCTGCTTGTTCTCTCTCTTCTTTTTCCCCTCCCCTCCCTTTCTCTTCCCCTCCATCCCCCATTTTTTACTCTCTGCCTAGATCAAAATAAAGAATATGAGTGGTCTGTGACTTAGCATTGGTGCCTTAAAATTAGAAGCACCCATGTTCATTCTAGAAGCACTTAGACTCAGATGATCTCATCTAATTTATTTGGGAAGCACTAGACACAACAGCCCTGTAAATTGTCTTGCTCAAGTAACTTGTATTACAATATTTTCAGTAGGTTTCTTTGAGGATAAGCAGACAATGTGTTACTCACCAAAAGACTGATTATTCTGATGTGAGCGTGTGTTAAGTGCCTGTCTGTGCTAGATCCCAAGGCGACACAACACCATCCTTGATGATGCTCTAGAGCTGCTGGTCAAACAGTGAAGACAGGCCTCTAGCTAAGAGAGGGGCCCCTGAGGCTCAAACATTCTCTTTTTGAGAGAAGAGGCTTTATATTCACCTAGTATTCAAGGGAGGTTCTCTTGGAATAAACCTACTTGTTCTCTACTTGATGCCAATGCATCACTGTTCTTTGGCATACTCATAACTCAAATCTTTCCTCCTTTCTCTACCAATGTGCATTTGTACCCAATTTCAGAAAATACCCTTCAAATCTTTTAATTCATTCTTTGAGAATTTCATACACATGCATAATGCATTTTGGTCATGTCCACTCTCTTTCTAGTTCTTCCTGGATGCCTCCCCTGCTCTCCATCCTTCTCTGAGCTCAGGTCCTCTTTTTATAACCCCATGAATCTAATCATTTGGCTATATGTGTGTGGCCATAGGGCCGTCTGCTGCAGCATGGTCAGCCTACTTCCCTGAAGAACACTGACTCTCCTTTTCCCACAGCTTTGGATTATCAAAGATCCTCAGCTAGAGATGGGCCTTCTGAGCCACTGTCCCGTCTATACTGGGATTACATCTGGTTTGATCTTGTGTAGGTCTTGTTCAGGGTTGATCTTGTGTGCAGGTCTTGTGTGCAGGTTTGATCTTGCTCAGATTTGATCTTGTGCAGGTTTTATGCAGGTTTGATCTTGTACAGGTCTTGTGTAGGTTTGATCTTGTGCAGGTTTGATCTTGTGTAGGTCTGGTTCAAGTTTGATATTGTGCAGGCAACCACAATCACCGTGAGTTCATGAGTGCAGCAGCCCTGTCGTTTCAGAATATAGTTTTGTAGTAGTCCTCCTGTGCTGACTGTTGTTTGTCAACTGAACACAAACTTAGACATAACCTGGGAAGAGGAATTTTAATTGAGAAAAGACCCTCATAAACCTGGTCTGTAGGCAAGACTATGGAGCATTTTCTTAGCTAATGATTGATACAGGAGGTTACAACCCTCTAGAGACAGTAACACTCCTTGACAAGGTGGTCCTGCAGCATATGAGAAAGCAGCTGAGCAAGGCAGCAAGCAACACTCCTCTATGGCTTCTGCTCCAGTTCCTAGTTCCTGCTTTGACTTTCCTCAGTGATGGGGAAACCTACCTGTAAGTATAAGATGAAAGAACTCATTCTTCCATGGGTTGATTTTGATTATGGTTCTTATCACAGCAACAGAAACCTAAAGCTAAAATACCTTCCAATGTCTTGCTCTTACAATCCTTATGCCAACTCCTGCTGTGTTCCCTGAGCCATGTGGGTAAGGAGTGTGATATAGTTGTCCCATTTAGAATTGAACATTCTACAGGGGTTTTACTCATTCTATGCATCTGTATTAATTGCTGTCTACTGCAAAACCAAGTTTTTCTAATGAGGATTGAAAGCTATACCATTGTTATGCAGAAAAGTGTATTTAGAAAGTAGTTTGATGCATGTCTCTTTAGTAAAATAAAAGTAGTTTCTCCCGTAGGGTCTTATGACCTCCCAGCCAAGGGTTCTTGGGCAGAATCACAGTACCAGATGTAATTTCTGCTCTGTGTACTAGGCCTTACATCCAATCAGAAAGCATTTGGTTAGTCCTGTAATGCTACTATTGCACCAATGAACATATTTTACAGACCAGATATTACTGTAGCTCACAAAGTCCATAAATAGGTAAGACTATCGATGACTTTTGTCCCTCGGTAGCCTAGCATTTTCTGGCATTATGAAAATTAGCTATTTGGGTGGACGCTTCTAAGTCAGTACCAGATTAATTTTCCTATGTCCTATAACCCAACTCTCTGGTGTTTTCAGTAATAGTGTCTTTCCATCATGTTCTGGTGAACAACCAAGAGCGATGACAATGGGATGTTTCATCTGGGGAGTCATGGGACCTCCCAACAATTTAATTTAGTGTATTATATCTAGAACTGGGCTTTAGCATTATACTTCCATAGAGGTCATTCTTTTTAATCTTGTGTGTGTGTTTTATTTTTGTTTTTTGTTTTATTTTGTTTTTAGAAAGCTTTTCAGACTGCAGATTTTATTCTGTTAGCCATGGGAATTGTTACCTCCTTTTTTCAGGCTGTTGAAATCATTTCTCTTAGTACTGGGAATATTATAAGACCTCTTTAATAATAAAATTCTTCTGTTATCGTCAGAATCAATGAGAAGTTTCATCATGTTTTATTTCTTAAAATGTGCCTTTGTACTAAAATCAGGGCTAAGAATAGAAAGTTTCTTATGGGAGCTATTCAGTTCCTGTATCCATTGGAAGTTGGAAAGAATAATTAGGTAACAGGAACATGCAATTTTTAACTGATAGAAGAAAGTTATAAGGTTGTAAGGAGTCTGGTTGTAAGGAGTCCTGGTTATGATCTATTGTTTTTTAATTAAAGTATAAAGGATTTCTGGTAACCAAGAAGAGGGAATCAGACTTTTATTCTAGAATAGCTTCAGAATATTTGGTTGCTTGGAAGCCAAGAACCAGAACTGAGTGAAGGAATTGATACTAAGATTGTTCTAGTTCCATGAGGTTTGTTTTCACATGATACACTCGTAAAGGACAAAAGAGAATTCTCTTATTTAAAGGACACTATTAATTGACAGTAAAGGAAAAAATATTGAGTAGATCTTCCAGTTATACTTTGCATTTTTGAATAAATTGACTTGGTAACTTCTTGGGGGAAAAATGCTCAACACCGGTGTGACGATAAGCACTGCAATAGGTAAGGGACTTGTGTGTGTGTGCAGTGCTGAGATTCCTGTGCAGGTCGTGTGAACTGATGTCAGTGTGCAGTCGGTTTAAAGGAACAAAAACAATCTCAAATTCAGAACTTGAGAAACAAATTGCTGTAGCCCTGGTTTATAATATAGGCTAATGTTAATCTATGTAGCTTTACATGCCTGTATCTGTTGTGTTTTTTTAACAGAACATTGTATTGCTTCTAAAATCTGGCAGGATATTTTTATCCCAGTAGATGTTATGTATTTCTTTGTACTGTCTTAGACCCTGTCTGCTTAAAAATAGTTAGATGGACAAAGTGACTTTGTAAGTTTCCTTCCAGTCCTCTGATTTTCTAAAGCTTAAGTCAAGAGTATTCCTTCCAATCTTGTGTGTATTTTGTCTTATCAAGATCATTCTAAGTCATTTCAAAGTAAGCTGTTAAATTTAGATTTTTGATTTCATGTTTAATATGGTGTTGTTAGTTTAGTTGCCATTCATCTCTGAATGCTTCCTAATGTTAGATCAAAGAGATGGGATGAAAGGACATGAGGACATAGAAATAGGAACAGGCTCTTTTTAAATTGAAACAGTAGCTGGAAATGGTGGCACCTGTCCCATACCTGGGGGGAGAGAGGCAGGTCATCTTTGACTGTATAGGGAGTTGGTGGGTTGGTGGTGAGCCTTGGGCTACAAGAAAATGACAAACAAAACAAAACCAAAAACAACAACAAAAAAAACCTGTGAATTAACGCTGCTGTGAGAAAATGGCTTTAGATCCCTTTGGTCTTGATCAATTCTATTAATAAAAAAAACCTAAAGAGACCTTGAGTGGTGCATAACTGCTTACTGTGGGATAGATTTGAAAATCTGACCCCTTAATGTTGTCCTTTGGCTCCCAGTTGCAAATTACACAGTCTCGATGCTGTACTGACTTATTACCCTGTCCTTGACCCCACTAAGCCAGTTTTAGGGGCTAAAAGGCCAGGGGGCTAATTTGATCTCTGTAAATTGTAGGCTTTGGGTAAGTTTTCAAGTGTAATCTTTTTCTTGTACTTAATTTTGTTTTAAGTTTGTATTTGACAGTTTCATACATGAAAATAAAGCATTATAATTATTTCCGCACCTTACTTTTTATTTTTTATTTTATTTATTTTTTAAAATTTTTATTGCTTTATAAATAATACCATTCAAAATTTCCACTTCCTCCCCTCCCATTTCTCTCCCGCTCTCCCACTCACCCTCCCCCTTCCCCCTCCAGTCCTAAGAGAGGGTGGATACCCTGCCCTGTGGGAAGTCCGAGGCACTCCCCTCTTCATCCAGGCCTAGGAAGCCCACCTTACTTTTTAAAATGTGCTCTAGTAATGGCTAGAGAGATTTGTAGTTTGAACAGATAACTTTATGTTGATGCTGTGGGAACCGTCTTAGCACCATCACCTGTTCTCATACACACACATGGGACCTTACCCACATGATCATACACGCTTCCGATTATCTGTGGCTGTACTCACCACTGCACTGGGAGCCCTCCCCACTAACCTGCCTGTCCAGAGGTCCACTGCTGGAGAAACTTCTTGATTCACGCATTGCGAGCTCACTGGCCAACTCTGTCTTCAGTTATGCTTTTTCTGGCTCATGGCTGAAGAGTTGGAATTTTCTTTGTTGAAAAAAAAAATCCCCCCTTTTAGAAGCTGCATATTTTTCTCTTATCCAGTTTTAAATGGATTTATTGAAAACACCCTACAGCTGCCAGCATCTTACTTTTGCACATTGCAAAATTCAAGAACAAAGTTCAACTTAGTGACTGAAAGCCAGCAAAATAAACATAGGGGTTGTTTTCTGGAAAGATGGGCAGCTACCAAATTTAGGAGCCAGAAAGTCCTTTCCTGTTCCCTAACCAGTAAACTTGAGTTTATTCTTCAATGCGTAGCTCTTCCTGTCAAACCTGAGATGCAGTTGCACCCTTGCACTTTCAGAGAGCAGAATGGGGTGGCATCCTATGCCTCTGCCATTTCTAACTTCTGGATCTCCTGGGCCTGGAGCTAGTGTCCAGTCCAGAGAGGGTTCCCAGTGCGTACTTGTTGGCTGGATGCTTGGAGAAACTTCTTGTTAAAGTTTAGTGTGTGAGATGTGCATTAAGTATTGGAGCGTGTGTGTGTGTGTGTGTGTGTGTGTGTGTGTGTGTGCGTGTGTGTGTGTGTGTGTTTGTTCTGTGACTCATCCTTGAAGGGTGACAATAAGGTTGGACTGATGCTGTGCATCCGTGTACACCCCTGTCCCTTCCCACCTGCTGTCGTCTTTTCTACTCGTCTTTCTCATTTGGCTGTTTCTATGGGAAACAGAAGGGCCTGCAGGAAGGGAAGCAGATTAAAAGAACAAAGATGAGGAGGTTTAAGAAATCATTTTACTCTTAAACTCTCTCTGCCAAGGGTCAGGATGATGGCTCAGTCAATAAAGTGCCTGCCACATAAGCGTAAAGATCTGAGTTCAGATCTCTAATGCCAGCATGAAAGCCGGGTGAAGCCGTGTCCATCTATAACCCCAAAACTGGGGTAGGGGACAGGAAATTTGGGAAGACTGATGGACTGCCAGTGTGGACTGCCATAGCTGGCCAGTCTCCCTGAATCTGAGACAAACGCCTGCAGCCACATGCACACATGTCCACATGAACACCACCCCCACCCACCACGGAGAACTAAACTTCTCCAGTGTGTATTACGTGGTGAAGTAAGTATGTGCCTGTGCTGTGGGAAGAGACTCTGCTTTTGACCCAATTAGTGCTGAAATGTGTCAGAGGAGCTGCCAAACAAGTCTCTTGAGTGTGTGGGAGGGGCTGGGCTCCAGGAACAGAACTGGCATGAAGGAGGGACCTGCAGCAGCTTTGGCTTCAGTCTCCGGCAGGACTCTGGGGTGTCTTAGCAGTCTGTCCCTTTGCATCTGGCTCTGGCTCCCCATTCAATTAAAACTTAGAAATGCTCGGCGTTAACGTGGTCAGCTGAAGTTGCACTGGATTATAATTCTGAAAACGGGTATTTGGGGAAATGATTTCGCTACTTAGAATAGTTGTTTGGTTTGGAGGATTGGCAAGCTGCTGCTGCTCCAAATGAATTAAAATTTTGTTCAAGTTACCGTAATGAGCTTCTAGTCACACCACAGAAGTCAAAGAACTCTATAGGTTTAGCTGTAGAGTTTGCCTAGCAAACAGGGTGTAGTTTGTATTGTCTGCTAGTAAGGGAGAGGAAGGAAATAGACATTAAAGCATTAGCAGTAAGAATCTAAACGTTCTGTTAGTCAGCCTTTGCTTGTGGGGTTTCTCTATTCTTGTTTGTATGGAGCACAAGAAAACACGTCTGTCAGACACAACATTACCTAGTAGGTGAGTCATCCTGTGGCATTCTGTGTAATGACCGAGAGTGCTGGGCGAAGGGCTGCAGGCTGGAAGCCTTCAGGATCTGTCTGTACGTGCCCATCCTTTCCGGGTGAATAGCTGTCTGTCGTTGACCATTTCAGGCCTTTCTTGACTGGAGAGGAGCAGGAGTATGCTTCTAAACTGTCTAAAATCATATGTAACGGTCATATTTCTATCTACCGCCCTAAGAGTAAAAGTGTTCTCAGGGTCATTTGTGATGCAGTTTTAAGAGGTGTTAGCAATTCATGACTCTTGGGAGTGATGGTTGCATGTCTTGGTGGGGCTGGATATTCATAAGTTTAAAGAGTTACTGCAGCTTAATGGTATATTCCTCCATACCATCATAAAAGTTACATATATTATTTTGCTGTCAGAGTATCACAACTCAGTATCCACATTCCTTGTCTGGCCTTTTCCACTTGATAGGTACTTGTCTTTGTCTTCTGACATGTCACAGTTCCTGACCTCTCTAGGGGTTTTACTCCAGGTATTGTGGAGTTGCATGATTGGAGAAAGGGGTTGCACCCTGAGAAGGTGGTGCTGATGCTGGTGATTACCTTAGTATAAAGGTAATCCAGAGAAGGTTCCAACCCCCCCCCCAAGAATGTAGGAAGCCTGGGTGGGGCTAGGCTCCAGGAGTTGGGACTGTTTGCCACAGGCGTTTTTGTAGGAGGAAAGCAAGGCTTGGTTGAGTAATAGGCTTGTGAATTCTGTGGACTCTACAGTAAATCAGAGGGAAGGTTAGCTTGTCAAGGGCCATTAGAAAGCAAAACAAAACACAACAAAACAAACCCCCAAACATAATAAACACACAAAATGATGAATGGCTGAGCAGGATACCCCAAGGGCCTGTGTTAGCATCTCCTTCCTTGTTTTCCTACTCTCCATTCCCTGCTTGGGACTGTGCAAATGCCCTCCTGACCTCTGTCTAAATGTCTCTTCGCATGCACGTGTGGGGGAGCTGACCTCATTAGACATAGACTACTGAACAAGGCCAGGAACTCTGTGTAGCTCTGCTGCCTTTCATGAGCCAGCAGGCTGCCCAGTGCTGCTTAGCACGTTATACATAATCTTACATTCAGTCTCTTAAAATCTCCAAAAACAGTTTGTCACAGAGTACTAATCTTTCTACTCATTCAAGAACTTTATTGTATATTCTTTCAAAATTCCTTCCCTTGCTTTATCTAGCAAATCAATGCATTTCCTTTTATTGATGTGTCCCGTGCCAATTGTTTTCTGATTTATGTGGGTTTTTCTGTTGAACTACTTGCTCACACCAAAGTGAGAGTGGAGGCTTAATAATATGTTTTGTTACGGCTTCGCCTAGAACTGTGGTTCCCACAGCTGAGCTTTCCTTGAGCTCTTTTCTTCATTTAAAAAGTCTTTAAGATATTAGAAACAATACATATTCTATAAGAAGATGAAAGGGTGGTTACTCTCTTCTTTTATGTTTGTCTGTGGGTTTTAGTTT
The DNA here is from genome assembly GCA_028555095.1 of Dicrostonyx torquatus. Classification (NCBI taxonomy): domain Eukaryota; kingdom Metazoa; phylum Chordata; class Mammalia; order Rodentia; family Cricetidae; genus Dicrostonyx; species Dicrostonyx torquatus. The sequence continues at coordinate 1,784,231 of JAQHUG010000070.1, read as the reverse complement.
TTAGGAAACCAGCTTTCTTGGGAGCGAGAGGTGCTGAGTCAGCACAAAGCACTCTCTTGTTACTCACTGAGTTGTTGTCTTTTAATTACCTTTCAAAGGAACAAGATGAAAAAGAAAAGTGAGGTGGCCAGCGCAAGGAGGAGGCCATCCAGGCTAAGGGATGCTGATATGCATAAGCAGCCTAGGTGTTCCTGCTCGCTGTCTGTGTGCCCTTGTTAATTTTAGTGGGAAACCCAATACCCCAGGACCAGGACTCCTCATGGTGCCACTGCTAGGAACAAACCCCAAACTCAGGGCTGAGCAGAGGTAGAGTAGGGATGGTAGAGTGCTTGGCCCAGCATGCCCTGGGCTCAGTCTCCAGCATCTAGTACTCCTGTGTGGCAGAACCCACCTATAATCCTAGCACGCCAGAGGTGGAGGCAGGAGGATCCAAAGTTAAAAATCATCTTTGGTGACAGTAAATTTGAGGTGAGACTGGGCTGCATGAATCCCTTTCCCCAGTAGCAAAGCCAACAACTCTAACCCGACAGAAACAAGAAGGTTCCAAAGGACTTCTTGTTAATATCAATGCATCACCCAATTTAACTGTTAAATTAATTACTAAGAGGCTTAGAGAAAGGGTGGCCCAAATCACCTATACTAACAGAATTTATGCAATTTTTCAAAGAAAAAGTGAAGGTATTTCATGGAAGTGATCTGAGGTGTTGAACACTGTGTGTAAATGGTAGACTTGGCGCTTACTCTGAAGGACATACACCTTCCATCCCCCTGCACATCCTGTTTCCAGTCCTCTTCTCCTTTGAGAGCTCACTGAAGACTTCAGCTTTATTATTATGTCAAGTGTGCTGTCCATCTCTGCTGCCTAGAGCTCCATTTGTTCTTCTGTCGCTCAATGGCACACTTGATTTTTGTGTTTCTGAAGTTTTATTGAAATAGTATAGAGCAGCTTGATGATTTTTAAGAGATGTGTAGTTAGGCAGCTGCTACCACCCTAGAAAAACAGGTTTTTCTAACAAGAGTTCCTCACTAAAGATTTAGATGCTAAAAACTTTATTTAAACAGGTACCATTTGAAATATAAAATGTAGTGATTTCAATTCCATGGTTCCTCTTTCAGTATTTGGAATAATTATCAAAATAAAAGGTCTTCTGTAACATTACCTTGAGGTAGTTTGAGAGCTTAAGTAAAACAACTTGACAGTATGATTTTTAGTTATTTTGTATTCCAGTTGCTTGCCCCTCCCCATCACAATCACGCTGTCCCCCCTATCATTGAAGTTTTACTTATCCCCTTCTCTAGTAGTGTGTCTAAATAGTAAAGCCTGGATAAGAGGAGACAAAAGCTTTATAAATCATAATATTAAGATGGGCAACTCAATAAAAATAGGCAAAACATGAATGCATAAGAGCAGATAATCAGTGCATGGGAAGTTAGATTCATCACTACTGGTCATTAGGAAAATACAAAATAAAACTCCATGGGTTAGCATCCGACATAAACTAGGATTGCTCACATTGAAAGGACATGGCACACAGTGTTGGTGGAAGCATGAGCAACTGGAATGCCTTATTTTGCCCTTTAACAAATTCAAAAACAGTATTCTTAAGATTTTTACAAGCCAAGCACAGTGGCTTGTGCTGTAATCACAACATTTGGGAATAGGAGGCAGGAGGATTGCTACAAATTTGAGACCAGTCTGGGCAACCTATAGAGTTTAACCTATAGAGTTAAAACCATAGTAAGATCCTGCCTCTACAAAGAAATAAGCACTGAGAGTAGTTGTGTGTGTGTGTGTGTGTGTGTGTGTGTGTGTGTTCATGCCTGTGTGTGAGTGTCTGGTGGTCAAGGGTACATCCTAAGGTATGTCCTCACCTTCCACCTTATTTGAGATGGGTCTGGTTTTTTTTTTTTCCCCTGCCCACATACCAGGATAGCTAGCCTGTGAGCTTCCGAGGATCCTGCTGCCTCTACCTCCCCTCTCTCTGTAGGAGCACAGGGATTTCAGCTGCTGGCCTCTGTGCCCTGCTTTGTATAAGTTCTGGGAATTCACACCAGTTCCTTATATTTGCATGGCAAGTGCTCCACCCACTGAACTGTCTCCCAAGCTCTAGGTTTTAATCTGTAAAACCAACTGTGTACACTTTCTTTCCCTTCTGACTTCCCCACTGTCCTTCCTTTCCTCCCACCTTAATTTTCCCTCCTGCTCCTGGGCTCCTCCTGTGTCATATTGTTCCAGGCACTGGTAAGTGCTGCAGAGATGAATAGAACAAACTGAACTACTGTCCTCTAGGAACCAGTCCTTAATGGGCATGAGACACGCCAATAACCAGACCATAGTCATGTGAGAAGTGCTTCAGGGCACCGAGGAACTGGCCCTCCCTGGACGGTCAGACCAACCATTTGAAGTGATTAGCTATTGCTTTGGGAAGGTTTGGATGACTAGCATGATTCTTAGATGGAGTGGGAGGAGCCCTCTTGAAAACACACTAGACGCAGAAGCTGGCGAAGTGTAACCAGAAGAGCTGGGAGGTGCTGCTGGTGAAGGGGGTGGTGAGGTGAGGCGGGTCACCAGGGCCCTGGGAGGAGCCACCTAAACTGCTAAGAAACTGTGCTTGCTCCTGCAAAGAAATTCAACTGGAAAGCCTCCTAGTCATCTCTGCAGAGCGGCTATAAACACCTTGAAGCTGGGGTGTCTTCTCCATCTTTGCATTCTTTATGTTGCCTGGCTCTGGTCCTAGACTGGGTAGGCAGTGCTGCTGGATCTTGTAAGGTGCTGATAGACCCTTAGAATAATGCATTCTTATCACATCATTAAAATAGGATGAGTCAGAGCAGAAAGACTTTCGACTGGCCAGGCCAGGGTCTCATTATATCCTGGGCATTGTGTCTCAACACTCCTGAGTTTAAATGATCTGCTTTAATCTCCGTTTCCTTGCTTGGCTGGGAATCCACACACTTCACCTTTGGTGATTCTGAGGATAAAGACCAAGGTGAGAGTGGCTTTCACAGCCGCTGTTTCCCGTCTCCAGTGCTTTCTACTGTTTAGTTCCTGTGACCCATTAAAGCCTTCACGGTACCAACTTTCCCACAACGACCTTAGCACGTGACCATCCTTCAGAGTATGGATTCTCCTTGGGTCCCCATGTACAGATGATGCCCTCAGCCTTCCGAAGCCTACCTCATTGCCTGACGTTTAGTAGATACTCAGTGCAGAGTTTCTTTGCTTCCATGAATGAATTCCCGAGGTGACCAGAGGAGTGCGTTATCATTGTGTCTTCAGATGAAGGCATTGGAGGTCAGAGGCCACATCACTTGCCCAAGATGCATAACTGATAAAAGCCAGACCTACACTCAGGGACAGCTGCAATAGAAGCTGCCTCTTGCTTCTAGTAGACCCCTCATGAATGTCTCTTCGTGCCCGTTTCTGTGACATGAGCCCACCTGCCTGCTTGTGGGATAGACAGTACTCAGACAGAGCACAGACGCTGCAGGTGGATTGTGCTTAAGTCCCGCCTCCACTGTTTGCAAGCTCTGTGCCTGAGCAAGGTGCTCAATCATCCTGTGACCCAGTTTTCTAGAAAATGGTTAGTAATAATACTCACTTGGTGGGGCTGTTGTGAGTTAAAACAAATCAACCCACATAAAACGTTACTAATAGACACGTGGGAATTAAGCAATTGTTATCTCTCACTGTCAGGATACATTTATCCTGTTCCATGTCCTTATTGTAGATCAAGATTTTCTGTGGGAACGCTACCACAATTTGTTTTTATTCTGTGAATATTCTCTCTTGGCCTCAGACGTCTACCTCAGCTCTGTGTTCTTACAGTTTAAAATAGGTAATAAATGCCTGCGCCGCAGCCAAACCGCACACTACTTCTCTCCTACTGCAAATTTTCCAGTTTGAGGATTCACACGTATCCTCAGAAAGAACTACGCTCTAACGTAGTAAATGGTGCCATTAAGAATGCTGCTCCCTCACATCAAAAACATCCCCAGACTAAGCTAGATACTGTTGAGCAGTTTGATTAGCTGAGCTGATTGTTAGGAAGTGATTTATGTCACCCCTATTTCCCCTGTTTTTCAGAGCAGGTGTGACTTACAGGAAACTTAAAAAGGAAGGAAGATAATTACTTCCCATATATAAAGTTGTATGCCAGAATTTTGGTGTTTTAAGCATGTTCTCTCATAATGGAATTTTCTGTACAAGTTCTTCACTCCTTCTCTGGTTGTTTATTGCTGACATTATTAACAGCTTCTTGTGGTTGGAGTATGGTGTGTGTGTGTGTGTGTGTGTGTGTGTGTGTGTGTGTGTGGTTGGAGTATGGTGTGTGTGTGTGTGTGTGTGTTTGTGTGTGTAGTTTAGTGACTTCCTGTTTACCTCATCTTAAAATCAGCTAGCAACTGATTTGTGTTCAAGTGAGAGAAGTAGCAGCTGTACAGTTGCCACCCTGTGCCAGGCATTGCTGCGTGTTTAGCTGTTGTCTGTTTTTGCAAGAGGAATGGTCTGCCTGTTCTGGAGAGTAGTGACTTGATGGGATTCAGAAGGGGAAGCTGGCCTGTGTTAGGGTCTGGAGGGACAGGTGGGAATGGGATGTAGCAAAGAGTTAATTAGAAGTGATCCTGGTGGGAGAAATGGAAGACTTTGAGAGGCCAGCTGAGGAACGAGTAATTAATTTTTCAGGCATTGTGGAGGTAATGAAGGCTCTGGATTGGGTGTTTGAAGCCGCACAGTGCTTATTTTCAAGGCGTGGTTTCTAGACCAGAGCATCCAGCAATACCTTGGAACCCTATTGAATTGCAGACACCACACCTCCCTGATGGCCTACACATTGGTGGTTAGTGAGGTCAGACGCCCCCTGATGCTCACCCAACATTGAGAGCAAAAATGCCTGAAGAGAATTGTAGGTGGAGAGCACTGGGATGGCAAGGAAGAGGAGTGAGGAGCTGTGCCAGAGGCCTGGGGAGTGGTGATGAGGACATAAGTTTGGGTGGTTCCATTGTGAATGAAACAAAGGGAAAACCATTGCAAGGACGATAATGGGCTGTGATGACTAAGTAGCCGTGGGAGTGTAAGATGGAAGATAGAAGCCAACGATCTGTGTCTGTGTATCCCCAAGTGTGACTGACAGCAGATATACACAAAAGCCATTCAGGAGGGGAACTTGCCTTCAGAGATCAGAGCCTTGTTGAACCTTAATTTATAGCTTTTATCTTTAACCCACACCCAGCCATCTACTGTTCTCAACAGATAACCTTCCCTGTGGGAATGAAAATGAACCAGGCACTCGATACCAATAATCACATTAACGGCAGATGAAGTTGCTAAGTGCCAAGATGTTTTCACTAAGTACTCCGTATTCATTATCTCTTTGCTGCTATTCATTAGTTATGAGTGTCTGTAAGTTGACTTCCCAAGCTTCCACCACTGTAGGCTTAATGTTTCTAAGCACTGATCTAAGAGGCTAAGAGTCTGAACTCCAGGGTCACACAGCTCTGGGCTTAAAATCTAGCTGCTTTGTTCAGCAGGTGTGTAGGCTGGAGGAAGTGCCTTGCCTAATCTTCACCCTGTTTCCCAGCTCTTTTACAATGGAGACTATTATTGTAAGGAGATGTAATCAATGAGTGGCTCTCTTTAAGTTCATTGTGATAACTAAATAGGAAATGCCTGCCTGTATATAAAATCCTTAGGGAATATTAGTTGAGGTTTATGGTGATGATACCAGGCACTTACACAGAACTTCACTGCTTATGTTGCCAAAAACAAAAATTGCTCAAAAAAATTCCCAGGGCTGGAGTGATGGCTCAGAGGTGAAAAACACTGACTGCTCTTGCGTTCAGTTCCCAGCTCCTATGTGGCAGCTCACAAGTGTCTTTAACTCCAGTTCCAGGGGAGCTGATACCCTCTTCTGGCCTTCCTGGACACCAGGTATGCATGTGGTGCACAGACAAATGCTGGTAAAACACCCATGCATATAATAATAAAAAATAACAACAATAACTACTACTACTACTACTACTACTACGCTCCTTAGCCTGGCACGTCAGGCCTTCTTCAGAGTGGCCATGCTTTCCCTCCCATGATGTGTATAGTTCAGTACCTCACCTTCACTGGCTCTGGCCTCCCTTATGTACCGAATCTCTTACCCAAGCCTAGTCTTTGATTTCTATTGCTGCCTTAGTCAGCTTTTGTCACCATAACAAAAACATCTAAGATAATGAACCTATAAAAAGAAAACGTTTATATCACCCCACAGTTTGAGAGATTCCATGTCATGATCCTTGGCATCAGTGCTGTGGGCCTGAACCATTTTCATAAAGGGAAGACATGGCAAAGCAAAACCATTCACATTAGAGCCAGGAGACAGGAAATGGAAAGTCCCTTAATCCCCTTTGGGGGTATACCCCAATGACCTAAGGTCATCTTCCTTCTAGTCGCTACCTTCATTAGAGGGTTTCATTAGCTTCCAGTAGTTCACCCTGGGAAACAGATCCCTATGCATGGACCTTTGGGGAACATCCAGAATCTAAATTACAGCGGGCCATTTACAAATACATTATTGGACAATTATTAGAGAGATCTTGGATTTAGTAAGAACTCTATCTGTAGTCGGTGTTAATGTTGGTATTGAGTGTCTGGTACATTTTCATTCCTGTCATGTGTGAGTCATCTAGTGCTCGCCCAAGTTCATTTTTTATAATTGCTGTCTTGTCTGAAGATTGTCAGCAGCAAACTCTCATCTTTAATATGATTAATTCTGAGTTCCTGTGGTTTAACACCCTTACAGCTCAAAGAACCATGCATAGCATTAGCAACAGCAAAGGTCCGGCCTAGCCACTTCGCTGAAACCCTGGGTACCTGTAGTGCTCTGCCTTGTCCACCTTTTCGTGCTGCTGTCGTGGTCCTATGCCAGGTGACACTACATTAATAGTCACAGAACAGAGTGTGAAGTAGCTCCCGTCTTTTTCAAAGTATGTGTTGGTGAGCTGGTTTTCTCCTTGGTGGTACTGGCAATGCTCTCTATGGGAATACCATTGACGTCTGTAATACTAATCATTTTCTTTTCTTCTCAGGATGAACTTGATCTCACAGACAAACACAGGGAAGCCATGTTTGCACTTCCAGCGGAGAAAAAGTGGCAGATCTATTGCAGCAAGAAGAAGGTAAGCTGCTCCTTTTGCCCACAGTCGACCAGAAGCCTCGCTCTGCTTTCCTCTGCTCTCACATCTCAGCAGCAGGACCAGAGAGCTCTTTGTGGTGTGGAAACCAGCTTGAACATGTCATGGTGTGGCCTTGTGGCTTCACACAGTAAAGTGCTACTCCTCAGATGTTATTTTTACGAGCAAGTCGCTGGACTGCTGTGCACCTGTTACTGTTACTCATAATTGCGTGTAACAAAGGATTGCATAGAGAGAAGCATCTTCCCTGCTTCTTGCATAGCAGTGTGTATACATGTAGATTAGGGTGAGTTATCATGGCTTTATGTTTACATAATGTAGTAAAACCTTACATTTAGCTGCCTCTATAGTGTGCCTTCATTGACCCCATAGCTAAAACGCTCTTCAGCCATTTTACATTCAAAGTGAAGAATGAGAAATGAGGCAAAAGGAACATGCTCTCCACTCCTACTTTTAGGGGCACAGTTTAATTTATTATTATTATTTGTGTGTGTGTGTGTGTGTGTGTGTGTGTGTATACCACAGTGCATGTGTGAAGGTCACAGGACAACTTTTAGGAGTTATTCCTCTCCTTCTGCTGTGGGTTCCAGGGATTGAAGTCAGGGCGTTTGGACAAGTGTTTTACCTACTCATCCATGACACTGGCCCTCATTTCAGGAGTTCTACATCCCTTCAAGTTCATTGTTAGGAAATGGCTGTACCTTCATTCTGGGCAGTCACTTGCAAATAAAAGCTGATACTGTGCTACCTCAGGAGATGGGGGAATGACACTGGGGTCAACGAAACCACAAAAACCTTTCTCTAGCATCCATGGCACTGGGAATCACTGGCTGGAGGGGACTGAAGTTCATGCTCCTGCTTCTTACATCCTGCACCAGATTCTTAGACCATCCCCATATGTGTTTCCCTCTGTTCCATCTGACATTTGAACTAAGCAAGTTAAATGTCCAGGCCAGAGTGAGCACCTAAGAGAAAGTGCTACCTCCTTCTAACATGCCACAGACACCCTGATAATGCACTCTTGACCTAGGGACCCAGCAACAAATGGCAACAACCCAGTGTCAGGGAAGCTTCTAGTAGAAGATCAGATGCAGTTTGGAGCCTCCATCTCCTCGCTTGGCTGTCTCACAGTACCTCTGCCCTTGTGTCACTAGTGTGACCCTCCAAGGAGAATCACCGAATCTCAGTGAGCAGTGTCCGCGTGCTAATGCTGCAGTTCATGGGTGCCTGTGGGGCACTGTGCTTCCTGACCTCTGCAGCCGTCCTCCGCACTGTGTACTAGACTATGAACAGTTTCCTCCACTGGTACTGTGACTCATACCACAAAATTTAAAGCTTATTTAGTTTTTCACCTGTACAGTTAAGCAGGGTAAGGGGTGTGTCAGATTTCTCTTTGGCAGCCCTTGCTGAAAGATCTGTCCAGCTCCGACATCTCAGGATCATCCTGGAGCCATCATCAGACCAACCCCAATTATAATCCTAGGGTCCTCATCCTTCAGTAGCTCAGTGTCCTTGTCATTCAGTGGGTCTCCTCTTCTGGTTCTTCACATTGTACACGTCCTACTGACCAGAAGGGTATATTGTGTTGGAAGGCCTTCCATAGCTTGACGCAATGCGTATTATGCACTAGAAAGGGATTTTAAAATAAAAATAAGAAGTGTTCAGGCCTGCTCTGCTGGGTTTATGTGGCCATCTTTTTTCTTCAATTGCTTATTTATGTTATTAATAATTTTATTGTGTTTCGGTGCATACCATGGTACCCGTGATGGTATGAGAGCATCTTGCGGGAGCTGGTGCTCTCCTTCCACCATGTGGGCCCAAGGGATCAAATCAGATTCTCAGGCTTAAGTGCAAGTGCTTTTACCCACGGAACCATCGCACTGTACACAGAGGACATGGTCGAGCTGGTTCAGCCTAGTGTAGATTTCTCTTCTCCTCTGAATTGTGAAACATCGAGTTCAGGATCTGAAGGATATCCCAGAGGACGTGGAAATGCAAATGGGAGGAGCCTACTGAGAAAGGGTTCTTCTTTCTCATATTTTATCACGTCCTTGACAGCAGTTAAAAGTTAATCTTGTAAACTACTGCCCCTTCCATTAGAGAAGGCAATCACTAAAAAATAGTAATGACCTCAGGCTCACAGCTGCTGTTCATTTTTCAATTTCCAGGCTTGTAGGATCCTTCTACAGGCCTCAGTGTGTGTGTGTGTCTGTGAGTGTGTGTGTGTGTGTCTGTGTGGTATGCTTGGCCTTTCATGGGAGCATGGATATAAATGTGGCCACTGGCTGTGGAACCCTGTTTTGTACAGGGCAGCCCTTCTTGCTCAAACCTGGCTACATTGCACAGCCTTGCAATTCATTTCTAGCTCCTTTCCAGGAGCAGTGGCATAGCTCGGGTGGGACACTACTGGTTTTGGACCTATAGGTCATGCTTACTTTAAAAATGAATTACTGCATGGATCAATTACAGATTTTTGTAGTGTTTGTGTGTGTGTGTGTGTGTGAACGTTCAGTTCTGTTCTCAATTACTCTTTGTCTTATTTTCTGAGAGAAGGTCTATCTCTAAACCTGGAGCTTACTGAATCTGTTGAACTAGCAGGCCAGCAAGGCCTGGGATCTCCTTGTCTCTACCTCTCCACTACTGAGACTCTTGGTACAAGCTGCCATAGTTGGCTCAGTACCCATATGTGGGTCCTGAGAGTCCATGCCATGGACCCTGTGCATGTGAGCACAGCACTTTACTGTCTGAGCCATCTCTCCAGCCTCTTGACTACAGATTTTCTTGACTGGAACTTCTCACATTGTTTAAATTATATTGTGCCTGTGGTCTTGGGTCCTGCAATAAATCAAGAAACATGTGATGACTCTAATGACTTAAAAACCTAACCAGCAAAAGCATATGCTGTTTACCTCATTTCTTATGATGTCTCCTCCATGGAGACCATCCTTCACCTTAAAACTCAGTATTTCCCTTGACTCCTAAATCTTTCAGTTCAGGCTTTTAACCAGTAAGCCAAAGCACATCCATTTCTCAGGCTGAGGGCAAGCTACACCTATGACTGCTTCAGATCTCCAAGATTAGAACCCGGGGCAGCACAGACGTTCTCCCACACCGGGCCTACAGAAATAGACCACAGGAGCTCTGATAAGCGAGCGGGCTCTCTATGAACAGAAGTCGTAGACTCCAACAAAGCCAGAACAGAGCCTGGGGCCAGACACTGCTCAGCCAGCCGCTGTCTCTCCTTCCAGCAGAACTCAGATCCCAGCAGTGGCTCCTCTGCTTATCAACTGTGGGATTTTGGAAACATCTATCTGAGCCTCTGGTTGAAAACGTATTTCCAAAGCCAAAATGCAGGCAGTGGAAGTATTTCTGGGGTGGGAATGATTTGGACTCTTGCCTGATTGGCGGCCGGCGTGTCAGAGATGGATGTTGTGGCCTTGCTGCAAATGCAAACCCTTTCCTCAGTTGCCGCACTGGCTGCTCCATCCTGGTTTGCGGACACAGCAGTCCGCTGTCCGATTCTTAAACGTTCATGAAAAGTTCAAAAAGAAACGCCTGTTGGTGGAGTTGGGGGTATTTTCAAATAGGAAATGTTTGTGGTTCTTATCTTTAGAGGTAATTCCCTTTTTAGCTCCAATCACAACATACCCTTTTGTTTAAATGAGGTTTTTCCCAGTCTCTAGCCAGAAACTGGGTCTGTTAACAATCTTTGGATTTTAGGCTGGAGCTTTGAAAACAATGAACCAGCTGACCATGGACGGCATCTGGCCGTGCCGTATTGACTTATTGTTCACATGCATTTTAAATCCTGGGAACAGGAGGGAATAGTTCTTCAGGGGTGACAATAAAGTGTCATTCACTGCATTGTGGTGACCACAAGCATAGAAAGAGGTCTGTAACTTCTGTCCTTGGTGTCATTCAGCCAGTGTTGACTATCTAGAAAGTGTTCTTATCCCTCTCCAGAATTCGCAAAGCTGACAGGGCTATGGAGACCATTAGGTCAGAGGCTGCAGATATTGAGGGAGATAACAAGCTTTCACATGTGTGCCCGATTCTGCCTGCATTACCTCTGACCCCTAAAGCCTCAAATCTCATGATTTGAGTCTTCATGTGGTATTCCCAAATGTCTTGTGGAAACACTTTGGAAAAGGTGAATTTTCACTATGGTCTTCCCCTACTCGTGTGTGTGTGTGTGTGTGTGTGTGTGTTATATAGCTTAGTTAAATCATTCTGGAATCTTCTCCATCCTAGCCGTGGTTTGGCTATTGTGATCTCTGCATTTGAGGACACATAGGGGAGGTATTTTTTTTTAATTTTATTGATTTTTATTGCGCTCTACATTTTTCTCTGTTCCCCTCCCTACCTCTCCCCTTCCCTAGGGGAGGTAAATTTTGACTCCTGCTTTTTATTCCTTTTATTAGGTTTGTTTATTCTGATTGAATCAATCCCTGCTTTCTTGGAAGTACTCCTTTCAGTAAGCATGCGTGATGACAAAAGTTGTGCTGTGGTGGGCCAGGGGTTGCTGTCCTTTCAGCTGCTGGAGAGCGAGGGCATCCAGTGTTTGCAGTGCAGAGAGGGGGCGGTTTTTATCAAAATAGGACCAAGAGGAAACATATGCTGGGGTCACGGAACTAAAGACAAAAGGAACTCTCTGCTTCCTACGTAACTGTCAAACTAGCCAGGTGAACTGGGAGGCAGGACGTGCTACTGTCCTGTATCTGGTGCCTTGCCCAACCACAGGCTCTGTGCTGGATTGGAGTATTAGAGAGGGTGAGATTCCATTTTCTTTTGTTTAGTTTGTTTGCTCGCTGTGCAGTAGACTAAGCATTGGCTCTACTAGATGTCAGGATTTGGGAAAGGGAGCCAGCAAATAACCCCAGCCTGGTGTTGCATCTGTCAGGGCTGTCCTCACCACTGGGCCGTACATACCCTTTGCCCAATTTCTGAGCGTTTATAGAAGTACTTGATTTGTTTCCAGCCATTGAATTTTCAACCTGTGATGGTTTACTTGGTGTTTGTGTTTAAAGTGATAAAGGCCTAAAGAAAGTGGCAGAAGCCATCCTGGCTAGAAATACAATCTTCCTGTCCTTCCCTCCTTCCACCTCTTTGCAGAGTCCACGGGGGACACAATAGCATCCATCCAGACCCCAGGCTTTGAGAATGCCTGTCCTGTGTCTATATGTCCCCTTGAGAGAAGAGTCTGCAGACAATCCCTAGCTGTGAAGCAGTAAGACATGACAGGCTGGGTGCCTGGTGCACGACTCAGTGAAGCAATGTGGTGGTGAAGGCAGGGTTGGTGTGCAGTTAGCCAGTGTACAGAGTGTCTGCTCTGGGAAGACTCGGCAACATTCTGCGGAGGTTAGACAAGTATGTCAGATTCCTAGTGCAAATGGTTTTGGGAGAAGCCCATATTAATCAAACCAAATGATTGTCATCTTGTCATAAGCTCCATAGGAGAGGACGGCTGGCAGGCTGTGGGGCACAGAAAAAAGGAGACCCACCTCTGTGACTGTGACTCAGGTGACTTCCCTCACCCCTTTGACTACTGTTGGCTTCACCAGTGAGAGGGATGACACCATGCTTTCACCCTTCATCAGAAATGGCCCTTTCGGCATCTGAGCTGTGTTCACAGGCTCTGCTCCCCTCCTCTCCCCTCCCCTCACTAATTTGTTCTTCAGGCTATTTAAATAGTCACTTAAGCTGTTCACCTTATCTGATGTCACTGACCAGTTAGGAGATCTTTAAGAGGCTACAAATGAGATGGGAACTTGAACACAGGTGTGAGTTGGGTATGCCTGGGTGAAGCCATGATACCCGTTGAAGCATTGCCACATTCCACTGGGTAAAGAGGAGCTGCCCCAAGTTCTGCCACTAAAACTTGCTTTTTCCTTCCCACAAGGCCCAATGTCTGCATGTGTTGGGGTCTGAGAGATTTGCTTGTACCTTGCACAGCGGGGCATGTGCACAAGGTGTCATTGGCTTTCACTCTTGCTTTATTGCTGAATATGAAGTTCAAACAGGACCCTAATTCAGAGATCCTGATTGGCTTGAGAATGGCTGTACGGTTCTTTGGTCATGAATATGTCTGCAAAGCCACTTCACTTCCAGAAAGTGAGAAGCAAGGAGAGAGGGCTGATCATTTTCTTTGCAGTATCTCTAAAGGCAATCTGAAAGTGACATTTCCCAAGACATTTTAATGACATGAGAAAGCTCTCAGCATTTAATGTCAAGGTTAAAAAGCAAGATCTAAAACCATGTAATTAGTATGATCACAAGTTCTTAGGGTGTGTAGGCAAACGTGTGGACAGACAGCTTGTTAGGAAAGATTGTGAGTGATTTACTTTGATGTATTTTTTTTCTTTTGTATACGTATTTCACAATTTTTTCTGTAGTTCTTTATCTTCTGCCTCACCTTGAAATAACTTTGTCTTGCTTTTCAAAACAAAATTGCTTTGTTTGAGAAGTACAGAAGATGGTTTTGAATCAGTCAGTTTTCAGTAAAAGAAATAGGACCCATAAGACACAACTTGTCAGTCTGTTTTAGATTCGCCATAGGGAATTGTTCATAAGCAGAAGCTGGAGAAACACTCTGAAAGGCTATGTCTTTGCATCAGGTGGTAAAGCTACATATCCTAGGGCCGGAGGGAAGGGACCATGGAGACTGACAGCTGTGTCTGACCTCACTGCCTCTGACACTGATGTGGATGTCCTTTTAAAACTATGGCCTACTGACATTGCTGAATACACACACATATCTGGCCCAAGATGCTGAAAGAGGACACAGGGAAAGGTCTCTAGAGCAGTGACTGACCTGCCACTGTCCCACAGCAGCCAAGGGAGCCAGTGGATGAACTGCAGAGTGTAAGTAAGATCTACAGAACCAGGGTGACTGCTGCCCCAGCTCCTACATAAGTGCTGTCCTGTGCATGGCCTACCAGGAACCATGCAGGACAGCCTACTCTATTAGAACATAATAATGGCACCACAGATTTTATTAAAATTATATGTTGAAATGCAAATAATGCTTGAGTTGTCACAACAACCTTGGCATTATTTCCTTCCTGGAGCTTCAGGGTCCTTTTTTCTCTCCTCCTCAGTTCTTCGCTCCTCTCTGGGAGGTTTGAAACCAAGGGGTGTGTGTGTGTGTGTGTGTGTGTGTATACTTACCATGTAAGTAACTTACATGGTCACTGGGAACCAGACGTATAGTGCCTTGTTCTGCCGTAGACTTTGTTCAAAGCTGTGACATAATTCAATCCAGCATTCTGCAGAATTATGTCCGAAGCTAACAGACAGGCCTCCGTGCTGCTTGGAGATGATGAAAGTGTGTTTTGCATATTTGCAAACACTATTATTGTTATTCTCTTAATCCCATCACCAGAGTAGACATTCCAGAAATCTTAAGAAATAAAATGAATAAACCCCTGATAGCTTTCTCTTCAAATCTTGAATTCGTCCATCCACAGTGCATGTCTCAGCAACCACCAGAGAGGCAGTACTGCTTAAGGGAAGGGAAAGAATATTGGCCTGTCCTCTCCTCCTCAGTTCTTCACTCCTCTCTGGGAGGTTTGAAACCAAGGGGTGTGTGTGTGTGTGTGTGTGTGTGTGTGTGTGTGTGTGTAGATAGCATGGCCTGTCTATCACTGCTCGAAGTCTGAATGTTTCTGTTGCAGAAGAAGCCATTGAATGCTTCACTTTCCCCATGTGTCTTGCAATCCAGTTGAAATTAAAATCAGTAGAAGATAATGCTCTTTGGAAACAAAAGTCCAAGGTTCAGGAAACAAAAGGCATTCCATTCAAATACCCCTGAAGCTATACAAAATCCAGAGTATTTCAAGTATGTAAAATGGATACTTCACTGGGGACTGTTTCTTTGGTTTGACTACAAAAGAAGTTATCCTGTGTGGCTTTACTCTTGTTCCCTTTAGACTTTCTTATACTCTCAGGTCCATATCCAGACAAATTGTGTTTCCATCTTTAGCAAGCTCTTGACTGATTGACACCATTTTGAAACACAGGAAGTTGCTCTGAGGCATGGGCCTCTTCCCACCATGGAGGTGCAGGATCAGCATGTGCACACATAGTGTACCCACTGGCTTGGTCTTCTGCTAACAAAAGCCAGAATCTTCATCTTGACCATCTCTTTATAAAAGTTCTGAAAACCTTTCCTCTTCCTCCTATTCCTGATCATTGGCTCCTGGATTTTTAAGAATTGAGGAGTTGGGCTGAGCTGTCACCCAGAGATGGTAGAATGCTCAACTGGCATACTCGAAGCCCTGAGTCCAATCTCTAGCCCTCATAAAGTGTAGTGGTGCATGCCTTCAATCCCAGCACTTGGGGGTAGCAGCAGGAGAATTGGAAGTTCAAGATCACCAATTGCAGTACTCACACATAAAATTCCACATACTTGGGTGGTTGAACAGAAGGGCCATTGCCTGTAGGAGTTTAGGGCTGTAGTATATTACGTTGATAGAGTGTACTCACTAAGTTCAGCGGTGATGTAGGATTCCCCTCTGTATGCTGTGAATACCATTGGTGAGTAAAGAAACTGCCTTGGCCTGTTGATAGGAACTTAGTTAGGTGGGGAGAGCTAAACTGAATGCTGGGAGAAAGAAGGGCTGGATCAGAGAGAAGCCATGTAGCCCCCACGGAGACAGATGTTGGGAACTTTACCCAGTAAGCCACAGCCACGTGGCGATACACAGATTACTAGAAATGGGTTAAATTAAGATGTAAGAGTTAGCCAATAAGAAGCTAGAGTGAATGGGCCAAGCAGTGTTTTAATTAATACAGTTCTATGTGATTATTTTGGGTCTGAGCTGCTGGGTGGCCGAGAAATGAACAAGCGACCCTCCTCCAACACAGCATCTATATAGTGACTTCCCAGGATAGGCAAATGGAGGTGGGAGTTGGAGAGAGGGGCTAAGATTGCCTAAGAAGGGATGAATTGGTCCAAGTCAGGAAGTTCAAGTTCAAGGTCATCCTCAGGTAAAAGTGAATATGAGACCAGGCTGAGCTGCAAGAGACCCTGTGTTAGGAAGGAAAGGAAAAGACATTAAGGAGGTTAGCTTATCTGCCTCTCAAGCCTAAGCCCTGAGCTTCCCATGACCACTCCATCCTCAGATTTGGAGGTTGTGACTTTACAGTCTGATGACACTTGGTTCTCACTGTATTAGAAATATAGAAACAGACATCCAACTCCTTTGTGGATTCTGTCTCTCACCTGTGCTTCTCAATACATTTCTTCAGCAAGTAGCTTTGCTTTACTCTGGGTCCCCATAGCTGGAAAGCACCAGACTAGAAGAGGGTAGGGTGGGAGCCCCTGTATTTGTTCACTCACAATCATCCAAACAATAATAGAAATAACTAAGGATGTGCAGCCAAGGAAAAGTGACGTGGCATAGAGGGACAGCTTCTTATGATGTTTCCTTCTGCTCTAGACATGGGCTAGAGAAGCAACTACCTAACCTTCCCTCGGCACACGGCCCTGCAGTGTGAAGATTGCACCTGCCTCAGCTCCCACCACCGGAAGAGACTTGGAATGTTGAGTTTGGATGGAACACAGGAGATCAGTTATGCTCAGCTGCCCCAGAATAGCTGTCTTTGCGTTCCAGACCATTAGCTCTCTAGCAGGTTCCTGTGACAATGCTGATACAAGACAGAGTTGACAGTATGCCAGATGCAGAGGCTGTGGGGTCCTTCACTGTGTTGGAGCCCCTCTATCTGTGCCATAGAGCACTTAAGGGCAAGGCTATCAGGGAACAACATTCTAAATGCGACTTCAGGGCATCTGGGGAGTGTCTCATCCATGCACATTGAAATACATGTGCACACTTCATTTTCATACCCAAATTTCTGCAGCCTGCAGGTGTGGAATTTCCTTAGGCATGAGAACACACTACCGTAGTAACCTGTAGAACCTAGAGTATGTTTGGGTAGGAAATATGAGCAAATGATCTTAGTGACAGCTGTAACTCTACAGAAAGGGACGCCACTGTGTCTCAAATCTGAAAAACCACATGAATCTGTCAATTCTGGTTACCACCGTAATGAACCCCCAAGCAACATGAAGCACAGGAGACATGCCAGACCAGTACACACCCCTGTATGACATTCCTTAAAACTGTAAGTTTAGTGTGAATTCTAATTGGTCTTAATAATAAAAACTGGAGTTAGATATTGGGATAAATGCTGAAAAATCAGAGAAGTAAAGGAGCCAGCCATTAGAGAGACTTTTTACCTGTACTGAATCCTCAGACCAAAGGTCTGAGCTCCTGTCTCCTCCTGCCTTATATTCCTCTCTCCACCCAGCCATATCACTTCCTGTCTCCACCTCCCTAGTGCTGGGATTAAAGGTGTATGCCTCCCAAGTACTGGGATCAAAGGCATGAGATCCCAAGTGCTAGGTCAAAGGTGTGTGCTACCGCTGCCTGGCCTCTATGGTTAACTAGTGCCTAGCTCCACCTGATCTTCAGGCAAGCTTTATTTGTTAGAACACAAACAATATATCACCACATGTAGGTGGATGGCCTACAAACATGTTGAAGTGTGAGAAAAAATGTATCTTGATTGCTAATATTGAATAACTGGATATAGAAGTCTGGAGCACTTGGAGAAGGATTCAGGAAAGATGAGTAATCTCAATAAGAAACGGAAGTAATTGAGTGGCAACACCCGAAGCGACTGTGATGGTGGCATATGCAACCTTCTCTAACCTTCAGGCTCTTCCAGTGTCTAGACTCCAGTCAGATTTAGATAGCATACACCATGCTTTTCATTTGGCCGCTCCCTGGTTCTCTGTAGACTCTTAGAGCTCTGGCCCCTGCATTCCAAGACAGACTGCTCAACATATGCCTGACTCACCAGCTCCAGGAAGTGGGTTCACGAGAGACATGAATGCCAGGAAGTGGCCCCTTAGGAAGATAAAGGAAAAGGAAAGCTCTTTCCTGTCTGTGTTTCTTTTGTTTTCTCCAGTGGTCAGACACACCTGCTGCTGCGGAACCTTCTCTCCCCTGGAAAGGAAAAAAGTTTTTGTGCTTCCCTGTAAATTCGAATTTGCAGCTTCTAATTAGGGGTTCCCCAAATTGCTCCCTCTGGAAGAACCCGGTGATTTGTGGACTAGTTTTGGATCACTGTAGAGAATCCACTGGAGGATTCCACCCTCAAGTTTCAGGGTCCTACACTCCCTGCCATTCTTCGCCGTGCGGAACAGCTTTTGACTTGAGCCGGCTTAGGATCTGCCCTGCAGAGAAGAAATGGCATTTTGTCTCCTCTGTTTGTGTACTCTACTTCTCCATTTACCCACTTACAGGGAATTCTTCCAACAGAGGCTTTTTATAGTTCTGTAGTGCCCCTCCCCCAAATGCCATCATCAATCCGGTAGTACATCAGGACCAGTAAATGCATACAATTAGAGATGCAGTTCTGATTCCTCTAGGGGACAGTGAGCTCCGCATTGGTGGAGGACTCCCTGAGTGAAATATGCCTGCGTGTGCTGTTAGCCAGGTTTGCTTCCTAGGTTAATTCCTGTTTCCAAAGGGCCCGCTCCCTCTAGCACGTGTCATATCCTACACGCTCTCTGTTTTCCCAGAAGCAGCTTACAGAACACCAGACCCCGCTTGACAACCTTGAAAGCTGGCCTAGGAGCAGTAAGTCTGGTCCCAGGATGTGGAGCCACAAAGGCCACAGACAACGCTGCCTGCATTCCCACTCTGCATAGGACTCAGTGCCCAAGCATGTTTCTTTCCAACCAGACCACGTTATGCTTGGGTCTGTAGCGCTCCATGGTGACATACAGGTCAAAACTGACTTTAACAAGCGCTCCTGAAGTCATTTGTTCTGTATTATTGTACACCATAATGTCATAGGGGAATGCGGACCCGCATCACTTCTGAAAATAATATTTGCACAATGTTTCTTTTTCTTTGTCATGAAAATGAGAGGAGATTGTCATCGGAAATTGGGTTCAGATGTTGGGCCTGTACCTATTGAGCTGTTCAGGCTTCAGCTGTATTCCACGCTCTGGAGTGCTTTCCCTAAGAAACGACTTGTGAAAATAAATACAGCAAATGTCTCACAGTCTGGGAAATAGACTGTAAAGTCTCTTCTCTTGGGTTTAGGTATGGATTGGGGGCTGTTTTCTTAGCTCTGTCAACATGAAATGTTTCCCCCACTGAATTCAGCAGCTTGTGACTTGTGAGACCTCTGCTTGGTGCCGTCAGAAACCTGGGGTGGGGGAAGCTGAGGGCACTTGAGGTGTCTGAACAATATAGGTATCTTTCTTTGTGTTGTTGCTGCTTACAGTTACTAGACCTCTCTAGAGGGGTACTCTTGTTGCTTTTCTAAAATGCATAATTTGGAGGAGATTAAAATTTGGAGGAGTTTTGGCTAAAAAGTAATACCAATCTGACTTTCTCATGAATTTTACTGGAGTAAATATAGTCAGCATGTATAGAAAAGAATGTATAAAGAAAAAGAAAGTGTGTGTGTGTGTGTGTGTGTGTGAGTGTGAGTGTGTGAGAGTGAGAGAGAGAGAGAGAGAGAGAGAGAGAGAGAGAGAGAGAGAGAGAGAGAGGAGAGAGAGAGATTTTATGTTATCAAGGAAGTCTAAAGGCTTTCTTCCCAGTGGGCTTGAGGAAGGATTCCAGTTATTGTTTTGAACGAGAAGAGATGTTGATAAACAGTGTGGCTTATTGAAAACACGGGGTTAATTATATGGGACTGCACGATGGTAGGAGACAGTTAAATATACAACAGGTGCAGTTGTTGATAGCGCTTGTCGCAGAGACTTAGAGCATATTGTCAAGATGAGCTTGTGATCTTTGTTTTGAAAAGACTTGTTTTTGTAGTGTGTGTGTGTGTGTGTGTGTGTGTGTGTGTGTGTGTGCGCGCTCGCGTGCCATGTGAACCGTCTGACGTGGGTGCTGGAAACCAAACGCAAGTCCTCTGAAACAGCAGGAAGCACCTTTTAACCCCGGAGCTGTCTCTCCAGCTGACTTGGTGATCATCTAAGAACCTCTCAGCTCTGAGGTTTAGAAACACAAGTAGATGGCCTAGCAGGGCCCATGTCTCGTGGATCCTGACGAGGAAAGCAAAGAACTTGGTTATTGCATTCTAGAACAATGCTTGCCTCAGGACAGAGCTCAAAAAATGTATTACTGGTGAAAAATAAAAATGAAACGACAAGAACAAATGTCTTCTTAGATTTAACACAGTATTATAGATTATTAATGTGCTAAAAAGGAGGGATTTGAGGCCCTGAAAATGTAGCTTACTCAGTAGTGGAGAGCTTGCTGAGCATGTGCGAGGCCCAGGTTCAACCCTAACATCAAAAGATAGAAAAAAATTCTGCTTTTGAGTGATCAGGTCCTCAGTTCAGCAGAATGTTATTGTTCCTGCAGGGCTTGGCTGTCCGCATAGCTATTTGGGTTTAAGACCTGCCCCGTCCTTTGGGGAATCTAGTGCATCAGCTGTGTCTTACTGTTGCGGCATTGGCTCCAGACCATACCGAGAAAAGCTTCTCTCTGGGGCAGCCTTCTCTTATGTTCAGAGAACTCAAACCCACTGGGCATATAGCTGTATTGGATGCCTAGTTCTGGAAGGCGTAAATCTTACAAATATGTGAGAATAAAGTTCTGGGAAAGGATAGAGAGCCAAGGACTTCCTCTCGAGGAACATGGTGGTCTCACATGAGAGGCTGCTTCTGTGCATCCCAGACATGGCAACAGAGACAGATTGGAGTGGAAGGGATACTCTCCAGCAAGAATCTTGGGCAAGCCTGAACCTTCACTTAATTTGGGCATAAGGAGCCTGCAGCAGAGTATTAGTCCTGCACTGTGGCTTCCGTGTTACACCCTCACAGGTTGTGTCTCTCCTTCAACCAGGAAGCACTAACCACATGTCTCTTACCCTGCTGCACTGCAGTTAAAGGGGTAGGGGATGCTTAATATATAATGTCCTCTTATAGTGCCCTGAGCCTTGTCTCTGCCCTGTTTCACAATTTGTAAAGAGCAATTTTTAAGAACATGATAGAACATTAGAAGATTTCACCCTCTGAAGTTCAGATTGTATCTGATGCAGTTGGTTATTGCTCTCTAGCAGAGTGTTCATCTCGTTATTAATTTCATCTTCGTGACAAATACATATGTCCAGTCTTTGGATTTCCTTTTGAACTGACAAACATATTACCAATTCCTTCATTTACTAATGAGCTCAGTTAAACCTTTGAGAGGAATTCATGCTGACATTTTATGTTCTCAAAAATCTGAATACAGACTGTTAAACTTAGAGAACGAATGAGGGGAAGAAGTGTATTCATATTGGTCTGAGGTCTTTAGGACTTTTATTTTGGAATACAGGCCAGGTTAGCCAGAGTCTCTATGGGAAGCTGAGATCTTTCATCTGGGCTCAGCTAGTCTTTGTCCCTCTACAAGACAGCAGAAAAGGGAATAAGTGAAGTTCCAAGGATCCAAAGAGCCCTGGAGTCCAAGTCAGAGGTCTGGGAAGCAGAAGACATGGATGACATTCATGGTGTTTGAAGGGGCCCATGTACAGTAGAGCGGAGACAAAATGAGAAAAACATTCCACAGTGGCTCACACCTTGTACAGTCTCTTTCCCAACAGTTAGCCACAATAGTGACCACCCATGTCACCCTGTTCCGTTCTGCTAACTTAAGATTTTTATTTCAAAGACAAAGCATCCTCATTCTCATAATAAGCTAGTTCCATGTGTGGTTTGTGGCCTGTTTTATTTTTTTAAAAAAAAAAAAACCTGATAAAGCCATGGACTGTCTGTCTTGTTCACCTCTACTTTGTACCAATGCCGCTCCTCTTTTAGTACTGCATGATATTGCTGGGGACTGTCAGGAGATGGGGCTTGTTCTGATTCTTCTGGGAGAGAGATCTTGATTAGAAATCCTCCCAGAGACTGCTCTGAGTGGCCCAGAGCCCTTTTAGGGAAATTTAAATGGATATGGGGAGTCCTGCCTGCAAATAACAGACATGCGTATCGGATGCCATGCAAGTCAGATGAACTTAGGGGAAACGTGATTAGTTTATGAGCTGAGGGAGATAAACAGTGCTGTGCAGCCAGCAGACGAACACTGACTGTCGAAGAGAAGGTTTGGGGAGAACAGATAATCTTGTGTCCAAATTGTTTAAATGCCTGCTGGATTGTTGCTCACAGGAAAGTTTAGACCTACTCCAGGCAGTTCCTCAGAGGCAGAGTAAAGCCAGCAGAGGTATGAAGCTCCGCGTGATTGTCCATGAGTTTGGCATGAGGGAACTGGCTCACAGTTCGTGTGAGTGCTGTTTCCAAAAGATGGCATGTGAGTCTGAAGCCCTCCCAATAGTGAGCAATCACCTGTTATTAGATTTACAAGGGGCCCCTGAGAGAGGAACCTTCATTAGGGTGTCTTTAGGGTCAAAGACCACTCATATAACTCCTTAAAAGCATGCAGATATTTTATAGCATCTTAAAAAGTCATTGTCTTCACAAGTCATCCTCTTTTCAGAAGATTAATTGATGTTCCTAGGCTTGGGAGATGCTCGGTTTCCTGGAGGATGGAGTGGCCACTATTCTGTAATCATCCTGTGCGTGGGCCCAACCAGATTTTGGTAATAGATGTGCTTGATGTTACCAAAAGTTGTGGCAGTGGCCAAAAAATATAACCAAGTGTGCAGGGGCAGCGACCACATGAGTATCTTGTAATGTGACAGCAGAGAGATTGTTTAGTGAACTGACTGCCTGCCCTTGGCAAACTTCATAGAGAGTATGCGTTTTGTTCATGGCTGGGAGTTGAAGGCAGGCATTGGAAGGACCAAAGAAAATAACAGTCCAGAGAGCCCAGCTTTGAAAACCTCTTAGTCCTCTTCTTAACCAAAGAATAACAGAAAGATTTAGAGGTGTCTATAAGAATTTGAAGTAACTAATAATACTACTATACTGTTTTTAATTGGGTTTATTTTTTCCTGAAATATGTTTTTATTGTAATTTTAATTAAACTATAATTACATCATTTCTCCTTTCACTTTCCTCTCTCTGACTTTTCCATACTCCCCCATCACTCCTTCTCAAATGGATGGCCTCTTTTTCTTTGATTATGGTGGTTACAAGTACATATGTACACACAAATTGCATGCATACATATATACATATATATACATATATCCCATACATTCATACATGCATACTTATATACATATTGCATAAATACAACCTGCTGAATCCGATTAGTGTTGCTTGTGTGTATATGATTTCAGGAGTGACCACTTGTTGTTGACTAACCAGCTAGGAGACTCACTCCCTGTGGTGGTGTGAATGAGAATGACTCCCATAGGCTCATATATTTGAATGTTTAGTTTCCAGTGGTAAAGTATTTAGGAAGGATTAGGAGGTGTGGTCTTTTTTGAGGAGGTGTGTCACTATAGGAGGGCTTTGAGGTCTCAAAGGCTCACACCAAGTCCAGTGTTGCTCTCTTTGCCTCTATCTTGTGGATAAGATGTAAGCTCTCGCTACTGCTCCAGCACCATGCCTTTCTGCCTGTTGCCAAGATGGTCATGAACTAACCCTCTGAAACTGTAAGCAAGCCCCCAATTGAATGTTTTCTTTTATAAGTTGCCTTGGTCATGGTGTCTCCACAGCAATAGAAACATAACTAAGAAACCCATAGAAAAAACCAGTTCTCCTTCTCCCAGCAGTCATCCGTTGCCTGTAGTTCCCTGTCTGGAGATGGGGTACAGTGAGATTGCTCCCTTCCCTGTTAGCATGTCTATTGGTATTTGCATTATTCAGATCTTGTTTAGGCGGCCATATTGTGGCAGCATCATGTGTTCAACCTCCCTGTCATTTCTTAAAGACACAGTCTCAAAGCAGGCTTCCTGGTCCTCTAGCTCACAGTCTTCCCATGCCCCTACCAAGATGTTCCCTGTACTTGAGTGCCAGAAGCTGTTACAGTGTTTGTTATAGTAGGGTTGGACTTTTTCAGAGAACACTGAGTTTGGCATTGGGGTAGACTTTATAGACATGTAAGTAATGCTTCCTTAGACGAGATTGAGGTTACTGGACAGATTCCAAACACTTTATGTGTCAATCCTAATCTACAGCAGATATTGCAGAGGTAAAGTAGCTTCAGGGAAAGGAGAAAGCTTGGGAGGTAATTGGTGAGCATGTTGGTATTTTGATGTGCTTCAGCCCTCTTGAAAGCCAAGTCCCAACTAGCACACATGTCAACAAGGTACTCCTAGTGGGCCTCATCAGTCAGGTCACTCCTTTGAAGACGGGCGCTTAAAAGAAATCCCACACTAGCTCAGAACTGAGTATAATAGAGGGTTATTTATTTAGGGGTAGACTCACAGATTACAGTCCTCTGCTCGAACAGGGAACAGCAACCAAATCCTGTAGCTGGAAGAGAGGCCAATGCACTTTACATCAGCATTTATAGTATAAGAGGCTACACCCAGGTGGGTGGGTAATCTAAAGGCTACTGGCGGAAGGAATTCCTACAGCACCCCTTCTTGTAAATACAATATTCCTGAGACATGGCAGTTTCCATCCTTTTTCTGTTAGGCTGTTTTTCTCTCACACAAGGACCCATGAGCAGCGGTGCTCTTTCCTGTGCACAGCCTGAGCTATAATTCTCGGGCCTTTCAAAGGAGTTGAGTGGCCCTTTGCCCCACTGTTGGCCTACATGTGGGCATGTTCTGAAAAGGAGCCACTGGTACTCTTTTTACCTGGAAGAGAGAACCAGCAAAGTTATTAGCAATGTCGTACACCTAGTGCTTCTTCCTTTCCATAGGCCTCATCCTTCTGTTCATTTGGACCTGTTACTCATTTGAGTTTCTCAGATGCCTGCATCATGGAGGCGCACTAATAGAATAAATACTTTAATCCATCTGTCCTTTTCTGCCTTGTTTTCTGTTAAAACTTCTAGAGACAAAGTGGACTTACTTAGTTTATCATCTGCTATATTCATTAGTTTATAGAACTGGGTCCATGAAATTAGAAATAATAATGATAATTTCATGCAAGAGAGTGGCTATTTTGTTCATTAATAAGATGTTTCTAATGGCATTTTCCTTACACATAGTATAGGTTTGGTTGTTGTTGTTAGTTGCCTTTCCTCTATAATGGAGACCAGTAATAAAATGTACTTCAGTTATACTGACACATCCTTTGGCTTGCAACTCGATTGATTAAACTTCAACATGTCTCCACTCCTGTTGAAACAACTGTAGTATTGCATATTGCTAGATGATCTAGCCACTCTAAACAGGGAAAGAGTGTGTCTTTTGTCCTTTCCAAATATTACCTAAGAACTTCATGGTTTTTTTGACAGCTGACTTGCAGATTCGTGGCTTTAGTTGTCTGAGTAAATGTTGCTTGAGCCCGTGGTTAGTGGTCACAGTTGACTATCTTTTTGCACAGCCTATTTTGGGACTTAGTAAGAACATCTTACACTGAAGAAAGCTCTGATATATAGCACTTGTATGTTATCATTTGTGAAACGATCCTACTGAAGGATCCTACAGTCATTTCAACAAAATTTACTTATACTTTAAATCTTAATTTTGTAATTCTTACTTAGATTTCTATTTATAAAAGTGAAAGACTTAAGCTGCTACCAGAGATTGATGGGTAAATAAATAGACAGACAGACAGACAGATGGATGGGTGTGTGATAGAGAGATAGATATCTCACACAAGTTTTCAGTTATGTAAGTATGGAAGTATAGAAACTTTTAATGTGCTTTGGGTACATAAATTGTCACAAATGCACAGTGGATATTGAGGTCACAGTGTGCTTTAGAAATAGAAAGTCTATGAGAGATGACGATTGCAGATATTTGTTGTTGGAGGAAGAGAAATGCAGGGAAGTAGAAGACAGGAAAATCCCATTGCATTTAAGGTCTTGATGTATCTTATATCACAGAGATCATCAGAAAAAACAGGCTCTTACTTAACCTGATATAATCCACAGTATTTTTGAACTGACTCTGTTTAATTGTGGAAATAGCACATGGTCACAAGAGGGTAAAAATTAGAACTGAGCAAAATTTTTTCCCTATTGCTAGCCAGACGGATGCAATGCATTTTATTGTGTATCTGTTTGTCCCTATAAATAAGTAATAATAGCTCAGTGTATTTGACCATGTTACTACATTACTCTATTTTTTTAGCTGCCACATAGGAATATATTTATGTCCCTCCCTCTCCATATATTTGCCCCCTTTTAATTATTCATATACAGTGATATAATTAAAATTTTTGTGGCACACATCCCTACAGTTGTGAGTGTATAGTATGGGCTACAGTTCTGAAAATATATTTAACTGAATTTTAAATGCTTCTTATATAATCACAGCACACATTTATTGAGCTTGTTCTGATTGTGCTTTTTCCAGTGTTCTCCTGACTTGAATTGCCTTTCTACATCCTCACAATGACACTATTGTGAGGTCGTCATTTGCAACTAAAGTCACATAGCAAGTGTGAGTAAGCAGTGAATGTTTCAGCTCCATGTCTAGAAGAGCACAGTCAAGTTGGAGGTGCTAGTGATAGACAGGTCAAAGATGTAGCTTTGTGCTTATCCCCGAGTGAATGAAACTAAGAAGCCAAGCCAAATTTATTCTTCTGTGCAAAGTGATTGATGTTGACAAAAACAAGGTCACTTGTGCATTAAAAAGAATGGAAAAAGATTCTAAGGAATCTTCTAAAGAACCTACTGACCTGAGATTTGAATGAAAATGTACCACTTGGAGATGATGTAAGACAGGAAAGGACGCCTTTACCCCCTAAGGAATCTGGATTTTACCACACACACACTTAGGGCAATAAGGAAAATAGGTTGAACAATAGTCGATGCAGGCTGGAGGCAAAGTGTCAGAGGTGAGTTACATCCAGCAGGAAATCTCAGCCATCATTACTCTGCTGTTGATGTCTGAAGGCCTCCCAACGAGACAGGAAGAACTGGATTAAAGAAATCACAAGGTAGCCAACACTTGGGTGGCCACTGAATGACTGCTGAAGTGACTTTTGAAAACGAATAGTTCTACAACTGAATCACTGGACAAAGTAAATTTTTACGAGTTATTGGTGTTAGAAGTTAAGTACAGTGGAGGCTGTATAGGAACTTCAGGGTCATTTTGACCCCACTCTCCTATTTCAGAGAAAAGGAAAATACTCCAGATATATTCACACTTACCCAAACTGCCAGATGAGTGAATAAAAAGGAAGGTTCTAGAATCCCATCTTTAGGTGGCTGAATTGGTGGCCTTCCCATCATACCATATCTCTATAAGTTAGTGGCATATGTACATATTCTATAAAAAACAAAAAAGCAGAGAAATTAATAAATCCAGACACTTATTTCTGACCTAATTATCTAGCAGACCTGAAGATAATTCCCATAAACTTAAATGCGGGTAAAATTTTCCAAGAACAAATGACCTGCTTTCATTCTGGTGTGTCACATACCAGGGCAGAATGCAGCTTTGGGAAGGAAAAGTTTGTTTCAGTTTACAGATCACAGTCCCTCAGTGAGGGTAGTCAAGGCAACAACCTCAAGCAGGGACTCAGGCAGGCCTGCCTGCCATCCACACAGCCTTACCTCTGACCCAGAAACTCAGTTCACAGGCAGAGACATATCAGAGATTCACTATGACCCTGAGTAAATTTTAATAAGAGGCTTTATTAGATACTGTCCAGGACCATACCCAGGACTGAAGATTATGTGCCGAATTACATTAGTCAGGGGCTTATCAAGGCAAAACTCACCAGGCTACTTATTTCCTGTCTACATGTGATCAAGCACATATCCTGTGCAGCTGGGGCAACCAAGTTTGTTTACAGACATGAAAACACATGGTTTGTCATCATTCATGAACAACAGCCCCCAGCATTCCAGGAAGTTATCTGTCCCTGGGCAAGTGAAGCTTATAGGTTAGAGGCATTTTTGTAATTTGAACTTCAAATGTAACAAAGGTACAGCAGGAACCATAGCGGAATGCTGCCTGATAGCTCATTCTCAACTAGTTTCCTTGTACAGCCCAGGACCCCTTGCTCACAAAGCATACTGCCCATAGTAGGCTGAGCCCTCGAGTATCAATTAACAACCCAGGCAATCTCCACAGACATTTCACAGGCCAGTTTGATAATAGGGAATTGCTCAACTCAAGTTCTCAGGAGAGTTCTAGATTGTGTCAAGTTGACAGCTAAAGCGATCTAGAACACAAAACTAAATTTTAGTGTGAGTTGTCTCTTCTTTGGGTAGACTAGAAAGAATATTTTTTAAATTTTTATTTTCATTAAACATTTTATTGGCAACATTGACTGTATCAAACAGACATTCTTGAGAATGGTGATCTCTCTCTCTCTCTCTTCCTATCCCAACAAAAGCGTGACAGGAAACAGACACAGAACAGAGAGGTACTGTTAGCATGTGACCAGCACAGCCTGTGGGGTTAATGCCTGCACCAGGTGAGGGGCGCAAGGTGCCCTTGGCTGCATAGAAAGAACATTTAAAATGAATCTAGAATTTGTCTTTACGTGGGACTACTTTTCTCTGTGGTGTGAGCTGTGGTCAATAATCTATTTTGGGGGAATTATTTTGTTTTTGAAACAGACCTTGCTACAGTTCTCAGACTGACTTCAAACTCAGGATCTCTTGTTTCAGTCTCCCACGTACTAGAATTACGGGTTTGATCTACAGTGCTACAATAATCTATCTTAAGAGAGGAAAATTTTTTTTCTTTTTCAGGCTATAATAAGCTAATATAATAAGCTTAGATAAATGCTGTAGTGGGATTGACAAGGTGGCGAAAATAAGGCTAGCTGAGTGATTGACGAGGGTGCTTGTTTGCTGCACCAGTGTCCAGAACTGCATGATTAAGAGCTAATTTTAAGTTTGTAGAGAATTCCCCCTGTATTTGGGTGTGTGTGTGACAGAACAGAAAGGTTAGAGGAAAGCCTTTTAGCTGCTCCCTGAGCACGGATATGTATACATAAGGCATGCTCGAAGGGACTAAGGAGCCCCTCAAAATGTGTATAGAGGGCCAAGTAGAGGTAGCCTGGGCAAGACATCGGACCTTAGAATCAGCATGGCAGAAGTTGCAGGAAAGTGTGAGGAAAGGTGAGTTGTTTTTGTCTGCTGGCTGCATCCCAGTTCTCTTACAGTAAAATGGTTAAAAATGAAAGGCAGCCTTCTATTTGTTGTCCATGGCTCACGGGGCCGTCTAGGTCTAATCTTTGGACAGTGTGTGCCCTGACCTTCCCCAGTGCCTCTTTTCCACTCCTCCAGCAGCGTGGCTGAGGTTTTCCTTGCCTCTTTTCCTCTTCACATGATGGACAACATGTAATGTGAATCATGAAGCGGACCGAAGGAACTGTAATGTTTAGCACAAGGTCTGTCACGTAACAAGCTGTATGAGTGCTGTGTGTTGTCGCTTCCGTCACATTTGGTGCATCTGTACAGTCCTCACTATCTTACCACTTCCCTGGAGGAAGATAATAGAACTGAGGGAGGTGATCCAAAGACCAATTCATGTCAGAGGCACAGGACATACCTTCTCTTTACAAGGACACACGCGTCATCAGGAAGATTGTACGCCTTAGAACTATCTTTTCCTTGATGTGTCTCAGTGTCCTGGTTCTTTCTAGGATGTCCATCCCCCCCCCCCCCCCCGCCCCAGAAGAGTAGGCTTGCTTCTTTCTGACTGCTCAGTGAGAACTCTAGTCTTTTAACAACCACTCCCACTAGAAGGACTTGTATTTCATCTGACTACTGCTGCATACTTCTGTCTGTAAGGACAGGGCTCCACAGGCAGCTCAAGATGCATGGCTAAGGGAAGAGCTCTGAGAATCCCGGTGTCTCCCGCTGCCAGAGCAGTAGTGCTCAGCAATGCATGCACACATGGCGTGTGTGCTCTTCTCAGCACTGAAGCATGTGAAAGAGCCCCACTTTGACTATAATATCTACTCTAACTGCTAGTATTACTAAAACATTTCAAAAGTGCAAAGTCTTCTTTCTAGTCACTAGTCTTCAGTTTCTAAAATAGTCTCTGTTTTGTATCCAGGAGTATGAAGCTTACAACAGACAGGCCCTTGTGGAACCTTGGACATGGGACTTGATTTTTGTTTGCTTTGGAAATTTGCCCTAGCTTGGAGAGAATAGAAAGATTTGGCACCTTCTACTTCATTTTATAGGTTCAAATACCATTGAATATCACTGTGGGTTTTGGCTTGTTAAATACATTGGTAACAGCAGGGTTTTGCTAATTTTAATGCTTCTTTTAAGAGAAAAGCTGGGTTCAGCATTTATGCTGCCACCGTAGCTCTTTTATTAACATGTTAAACTAGAACCAAGAGCTGTTCTAAAATCTCATCAGAATTCCTGGATGCTTTTAAGTCACAAGAGTGTAATCCAGCCCAACTTCAGAGTCACTGCTGTAGCCTTCCTTCACCCTCATCCACAGTCCCACATCCATTACTACCTGCTCAGGTGGCCCTGTAGACAGCCACCTGCCCTCGTGTTATGACAACTTGAAAATAGTTTTGATTTATTTATTTTTTATCACATCTAAGTAGTCCCACTTGGAAGTGTGTGTGGGGGTGGTGGTGTTAGGTGTGGTGACTCACAACTATAATCTCTGCATGTGGGAAATTTAGACTGGAGGATTACTCTAAAGTTGGGTTACAGAGACAGGGAGAGAGGGAGAGGTTTTTAAAGATGAAGTCTAAGACTGAAATGAAAAGCTCTACCTAAATATCACTCTCTCAAGAACCAGCGTGTATATATGTGTCTACATGGGTTTCTGAAACTAAGAGCACTGAAGTAGGTGGTAACCACTTAAGCATCACATAGCAGCTGTGTGTACAGGGCAGTGTCTCCTCCAAGGACACAGGGCTAACCCATTGTATCAGGTGCTCTCCGAATGTGAAGATAGGGAGCCACTGTGGAATTACTCAGCCCTGTTGACACAAACATCTCACAGACACAAAGGTGTGCAGAGATGCATAGAAACGGCACACAGCGTGCCTCTTGGATAAGCATGATGTGTCTGCAACAGAGACTACAGTGGGCAGATGCTTCTGGGAGTTTCATTCAAGGCTTGTCAGTGACCCCATCGATCCATGTCCTACCTATTCTGTCTCTAGGTCACCCTGGTTTGGGAGACACAACTAGTTGAAGTGTTTTGGGAGTGGGTTTCTGTTCTTTTTATCAGAAACACAGTCTATTTTCTACCAAAACTTTTGAGCTAGTTCAGCAGGAGAGCTGTGCCTGGGACTAACGTGTGTTCTTTTCATTACCTCCTCCCAATGTCAGTAGCCTATTTTAGGCCACATCAAATGAAATCCTACTTCAAAATCTTTAAAGTCTACTGGACTTTGAGTAACACTGAAAAAGTCTGGTCACCAACTGGCCATGTCTGCAGTGTTAAGGGAGGTCTCCTCACTCTTGAATTTTATATATATATATATAGTCCCAGGGCCTAGAATGCCCTTCTCAGTGTCATTATACCCCTAAAGGAAAAAAAAAAAGCTATACCTTGCTGTAACTCAACTCCCATCTTAACACTTTTCCTCCATGGGTTGGAACATGTCCTCTAGTCATGCCTAAGACTTTAGAACTTTAGTTTTCTCTCTGTCTCTCTCTCTCCCCCTTCCTCCCTCTCTCTCTTTCTTGTTAGATTTGGAAGACCATCCTAGTCAAGTAGAGGACCCTATATTAAAAATAAACATCTGCATTCTGGTGGCTTTGCAGAGCACTGTCCTGATGCATGGCATACCAGATTTACTGCTATGTGTGGACCTTTGCAATGTTTTTGTTGTTTCTGACTTTCTTTTATTTTTTTTCTTATAGGATCAGGAAGAAAACAAGGGAGCAACAAGTTGGCCTGAGTTCTACATTGATCAGCTCAATTCCATGGCTGCTGTAAGTGTAATTCACATCCTGTGACAGTTAAAATCTAGTACAAAGTACACAGTTGCACAATGAGTTTGATTGAGTAAGCCCTTCTGAATGCCGTTACCTTTCCAAACTCCATTCCCAACACTCCATGTTTGAGGTGTTGAGGACAAGGGGGCTGAAATGTTGCTTAGCAAAGTGATTCTTCTAGCATGTTTTAAAAAGAATCTACACGTACTAAAATATGATGGATTTTAATGTTACAAGATGAAATGGCATTTGAAACATGGCTTGTACTCAACTTGAACTTGCTGTTGCTGTGGCTAAGTATCCAGAGCTTTGCAACCCTGTGGTGGAAGGGAGACTCGTGTAAAAGTCATGTGACTGGACTGTCCCCAAGGTATGCCCTTGCCAATGTCTTTCTCACTGGGAATGTGGCTTCACCCTGGAAACGACGCTCCTTTCCCATAAAAATATATAAAGCGTCACAGTGATTTGCTGAAGTAGTATAGTAGTCATGTGCTGTAGGGAAAGCTTTGGTCCGTGACTTTGGGGTTCAGCTATCAGTTCAAATGCATCCCCAGTGTCTGAATTCTGGTCTCTGAGACGTTAGCATTCCAGGCAGCTTGAAGATCATAGCTAAAATTCACAGCAGAAAATATATCACCTGCCTTTGAGCCTCACCAGCTTTAATCACATTGCTGTTGATGAAACTTGAAGGCTGACCAGTTTGCCTCCATGGGCACGGCCGTGATTTTAAGAATTGTTTGTATCCAACTTTAAGTTTATAATATCAAATAGAAGATAGCTCCCAGAATACTCCATCTCTTTCCGGCCTTGCCTTGCAGAGAATTCTCTTCCTACTACTCCAAGCAAGCCCTTTAATATGCTTCCCCTGCAAACATTAGAAACCAACTGCCATCCATGCATTGCCTGCTCTTCTTTAAGCCCTGAAAGCCCTTCACTTTCAGCCTCTTCCTCTTTTTCCCCGTTTCTTTCTTATTCACTGTTCTGCCTTGAATAATAAACAGCCCAGTAGATGTGCCCAGGGCTGTATAAATTATAGAAGAAATCACATTAGTTTTTGCCTCACAGCAAAACATATAAGAAAAGAAAATAACCACCAAACCCCATTCCATACACTGTATACTGCACCAGAGATGAGGAAAAGGTGACCTCAGCCTTTTTGTGTGGATATGCCAGCAAAACGGCTGATTTCTGATGACCACCAGGGTTTTTCTGTGCATCCACCCAAGCAATAATAGCTTGGAGCCATTTATTATTTCTTGCATGCAGAGGTTGTTTATGAGTTCTTGTTCCTGGCTACTGGGAAAAAGGAAGTGTCAGGCATACTGTCTCTGGGTATAATTAAGTTGGTATTGTTTGATGTATAACAAGAGATATATTTAGTTAATGAATTCCCCTGCCCTGAATGAAGAAGTACTCAGTATTGTGGATTTTTCTTTCCTTAGATGTTGGAAAGTTTTATTAATTTGTCCTTTAGTGACTTTTTTTCCTATCCTTGAGGTATAGGGTCCTTGATAATCCAGACTGTGGCCCTTCTTCAAACTCCCTTCTCCTGTCCCCTGGATAGCTCTTTGCAGCATTGTTGAGTGGTCTACACTTTAACTGTTTGGTTTCTAGCCCAAAGTCTTCCCCAGGACATCACAAGGCCATTAGATGTGTGACTTTGATGCCCTTTCTGTATCAGATGCCTAACAAAGTCTTGAAATATTTCTTCATTTAGGCATGAGCCATTGTCTTTCTAGGGTCAAAGAAGAAGGGTGTCAACTGTCCGTGTGTTAGCCAGGTCTCAAAACTTTGGCATCCTTAAAGAAGCAAGGAACCCAGTAACAGCATAAATGGTGCTAAGCGCTGTATCTCTCTACATCCTGGTTGCTGCTAGTCTTTGCATAGTTCTGATTGACATCTGTGGTAGAGATTTCCCCATAGAACACAGCAGAAACCCTGAGACATTGTCCCCTGGGACGGGGCTGGTACAGAGTTCCTCCAAACCCTTCACTGTCCCAGGAGCAGGATTCTGGCTGGCTATTTAGGCAGATGTCTGTTGAAGAGGCATTTGTCCACGTTGTCATCATCTGTCATCTGCAGCATCAGTGGCAGCTACTACTAGTAAATGTGTCTCATGTGACAGGCAGTACATTTAAATCCTGACAGTCATGATGTAGTGCCTCTGCTATTCATAGACAGAGTCTGTCTGGAGGGAAGTTACCTTGCCCAAGGTCATCAAATTGAGAAGTGGTCATCTAATTAGGAATTTAAACCATCTGGCTGAGCCCAAAGATATCTTGCAAATAGCCTTTCACTCTTGCTTTTGAAATCTCACATGTGGTACATGAAAGAGGCCCAGGGATTGGACACTGTCTACAGTGTGGGCTGTTTGGGGGAAGGGAAGGCCTCTGCTTTATTTAATGCCTCTAGAGTCTAATGAAATAGTCCAGGTTGAGAACAGCCATACTTGCTATGAAACCAGCCTTTTGTGGAACAAGTTAAATAACTTTACGTAAGCCTCATACTGAGAATGCTTTGTTCTTTAAAGGATCACTGAGTTATTTGTGTTGGCTTTTAAAAGTCAAAAAACTATATGATGCAGGAGAATGACCTAATAGGTCTTAGGACTGGAGCTTTGGGGGAAGATGGAAGGTGACATTCATTTTACCCAGTTCACACCAAGGAAATGTTTCAGACCAGAGTGGTTCTGGTCCAGTACACTGTGTCTCAGTGTGCATCTCAGAAGCTTTCCCCAGAAGGTCCTTGCCAGTGTGTACTTTGACTTCTGCTGGCTTCTTATGTGAGCAGATGCTTATGACTATAACAAGGCCCATCCTGTTTGTGCACCAGTGCATACTACTTGTGTGGCTTGGAGACTGACTCTAGAATTGTAGGCTTATCTTTTTTTTTATCAGCTTTAAGCTGCAAAGGAAACTTCTGAAGCCTGAACACTTGAGTCTTTCTATAAAAAGTAGCATTAGGATAGCAGGTTCATTTCTGTCACACAAATGCAACCTCAGACCCAAATCTGATGATTTCATGTTAAGGAATGATCATGGTCCTTCTGCTCTAGGAGAGTTCTCCCTGCATCAGGAAAGGGAGTTCCAATACAGTTTTCTGTAGCACCTCGTGAATATCCCAGCTCTAAGAAAGACAGAGACGTACCGCCATCTCTTGTGTTCAGAAGCCTTCTCCATGACTGCTCAAGTGCTTAGTATACAGACCTTCACCTAGTGTCAGTGACACACAGCGAAATGTGTAGTTTGAGTTCGGGACGGTCTTATGAAGTTCATCTCCAAAACAAGGACTGATCCCAGGGTAAAGGCCTGATTTGGAGCTACAGATTCAAAATCATTGCTGAGACTCTAGAGGAGTTCAGCTGCCACCGCGACTGAGTGCCCCTCACTGGATTCACAGTTTTCCACAGGATGGCTTTCTTGACGATCTGGAGGGATTCTTTGGCTATTTCTGTGCATAGCTGCTTCTTCATCTACTATCCTCTGGTGACAGCTGTCGAGACACACCACCAACAGCAACTCAAAAAAAAAAAAAAAAAAAAAGAGCCTACTCCCTCCCTGCCCCAGCTGCCATAAATGACTTTGGTTATGCATTTTTTTTAGGCTTTACACCTCTTTCTCATCAGAAGATCAAATTGTGTTTTAATTAACATTTAGTTACTTCATGTTGGTGCTATCGATGTAGCAAATAATAGTAAAGTCTCCCATGATGCTTTGCGAGCCTGAGATAAAAGGAAATACTAGGTCATTGAGACCTGTGGGTAAGAGTCAGGCTTTCTCTCTCTCTCTCTCTCTGGAGCCACCCTGCTGTGTTACCAACTTTTACAGAGCTGGTAACTGATAATGCCAAGGAGACAGGAATATGCATTCAGAGCAAGTGAAGGAAAGGGGTAGGAGGGCTGTTCCAGCACAGCTAGGTGATCATGGGTGAAAGGAAGTGAAAAGACGATAAGCCTTGTGGCTATTGTGACTTTATGTCACCTAAGGACTCAGGAGAGGGTACTTTAGCTGCTTTCCCAGTTGCTATGATAAATTCTCTGAGAAAAGCAACTTAACATAGAACATATTTGTTGTCACCCACAACCCAAGGGTTCAGGCTGTCAGGTAGGGAAGTCAAAGCAGCCAGATTTGAAACAGCTGGTCACATGATAGCCTCAGTGAGTGAGGAGCAGAGAACAGTGCCTGCCAGTTCCCAGCTTGCTTTCCCCATTGACAGTCCAGGATATCCTGCCCAGAGGACCACCCCACTCTCATCAGTGATTATAATCAAGATAATCTGCCCAGAGGCCCTCTCCCAGGTGGTTATAAATCCTGTCATATTGACATTTAACAGTAACCACCACAGACACAGAACATATCTCCCAGGGCGTTCAGAGACAGTGAAAGACCCTCTCATGAGAATATGGCAGCTACTGGCTGCTCTGCCAGAGGACCCAGGTTCGATTCCCAGCAACCACATGGTCGTTCACAACCATACATAATGCCAGTTCCAAGGGATCACATGCCTTCTGCCGTCCTCAGGTATTGTACACACATGGCATAACATATGTGCAGGTAAAAGAACCATACACATAAAATGAAAATAAATAACTTTAAAAGAGAATATGATAGAGTGTGACAAAGCAGGATGCTCAACAGTTATTCTCCCCCAGCTTCGCAGCACCTGCCACTCACATCCATGCACACAGTTTCGCACTCACACAAGCCTTAAGTAAGTAAATAACTAATGTCACTGAGATCTGCTTCCTAGAGCCTTGCTCTGCAGCATCAACACTGACTGGAAAGTTTTGTAGGAATGTAGTACCTCAAGTTTCCTCAGAGTTGCCTAGACAGTCAGCTGGAGAAGCACTGCCTTACAGCTCTCTGCATTGTGTGTGTGTGTGTGTGTGTGTGTGTGTGTGTGTGTGTGCGTGTGCGCGCGCGCATGCACGCGCTTCCTCCCATGTCTCAGTCTCTCTCTCCCTCTCCTGCCTTCCATACTGCGATTTCTAAGTAAGTTGGGTCATAATTAAGAACTCACATTTTCTCTGTATCAGATCCAATTTAATTGGTACTTTAAAAAAAAATTGATGTGAAGAAAACCCTTTCATCTTGCTTCCAGTTTCAGCTAATTCTAGTGATCACATGAGGAAGCGGCTGTGGGTGTCACCTGGCCCTGTGATGGTTTTACCTTTAGTTGCCAGAAAGTTGCTCCCAGCTAAAGGCCCAGCTTCTTCTCTGTCAAATATAAATGGTGTTATCTGCATCAGGGTGTGCGATACAATAATTGTACAAACACTTGTGCAACTTAACCTCTTCTAAAATCTCTAAACATTTTCTTAAAATGTCATTTGTAGTTTGAAAGTCTAACTTGCAATACAGACAAAACTTTACTGAATTCTTGGTAGCATTCTATGTTTTTGCTGGTACTAAATCTTAATCATAGATGCACTGATATTTTGTAGAAATTATTTACATATTTAAAATACAGTAATGAAGAGGTAACTTCTGTTTTCTCTTGTAGAGAAAATCTCTACTGGCTTTAGAGAAGGAAGAAGAGGAGGAGAGGAGCAAAACCATCGAGAGTCTAAAGACAGCACTGAGGACAAAGCCCATGAGGTGCTTTCCTGGGGCAGCATGACCACCCTCTCCTTGCCTGACTTTCTTCTCCTTTCTTGTCCTCCTTCTCTTTCCTTGTCCTTCCCTATCCTCCCTGTCCTTCCCCATCTTTCCTCTCCTTCTGTCTTCCTCCTCATTCTCCGTCCTCCCTCTCCTTCTCCATCCTCCTCCTCATTCTCCATCCTCCCTCTCCTTCTCCGTCCTCCCTCTCTTTCTCTCTCTCCCTCCTGTTTGCTTCAGTGCTCAAACCATCCAGGGACTCTTACATTTAAAAACTTGTAACTGAACCATGAGTAGCTACTTTGATCTCTGAGCATTTGGTAAGTGCTTTTCTACTTTTAAAGGAGAGGCAGGCAGTGACTAAGATAGACGACATTTTTAAAGGAGGAGAAAAGGAGGAAGGAGAGAGAGAATGCACAAGGATGGCCAGGCCATTTTTCATTGCTCTTGGGAATGTCTGTGAGCCATCTGGAAATGTAGCAGGGCAGCTAGTTCCTCAGAGTGTGAAACATAATGTCACCATAAGACCCAAAAGCTGTCCTCCTAGGTATATAGCCAAGGGAAATAAAGACCGCCTCCCAAACACTGTGTACAAATGTTCATTGTCAGCAGTATCCCAATAGTTTTGTTGTTGTTTTAAGTAGAAAAAACCCTTATCCAACTGGCAAATGGAAAACTAAAACATAGACTCTTATTTGTTCATATTTGTGCTCTTTAAATCAATGAATTTTATGGCATGTGAACTATTATTAAAAATAAAGATGGGTTGACTTTCTGGCAAGGAATGAGTTCCTTCTAGAAAGCATGTCCACTCTGCCCCTCTTCCACCATCACCTTCCGCTAAGGCCTCCCTCCAGAAGTTGGTGAGGTGCTGAGGTCCTTACAGTGCATCTCATTAGCACCCGTGCCATGCGTGAAGGGTAATGTGGTTGGGTGGGATGGCTAAAGTAATAATAGTAACAATTATTTTTATTTAGTAATAAAGCACATACTTAAAAAAAAAAGGTTTTGATGCATAAAAAGCACTGTGCAAATGTTTGACAAGGATCCTCCAGACCGTGGGGACACTGCTCGCTTCTCAGTCTGTTGTGAGCTGAGGTACCGGAGGTCTCAGGGTCTCAGATAAATAGGTTGTTCTATCTGGGCCAGTCAGCTTTCATATGCACACACCATTGTGAATTGTCGTCCTTAACAGCAAAGGTTATACATATTGATAAAATTAATTCACAATAATAAACCTTTGCTCTTATCTGTTTGTATATTAGGATTTTCTATAGAGTGCTATGTAAAAGAAGGGTTTTTGTTATAAACACCCTAGCAATAAACCCTGTCATTCGTCTCATAGGCAGCAGAAGTGAAGGATGCTGTTCTTTGACATGTAGGGACCATGCTCAGGGCCAGCACACACCACATAGGAACTGGATGCTGCAGTCACTCAGATCAGGAAATGACTTTTAACCTAGCATAGGACAGATATCATAGGGATGGGACTTTAGCTCAATGGCAGAGTGTTTGCTTAGCATGTACGAGGCTTTGAGGGGGTAGAGAAACATACCCTAAGTGACTGCTAGTCCTGGCTTTGTGTGACGATTTGATCTGTTGATTCTTCGTACCAGCTGAGGTAAGCTTGCCTCAATTGGAGATTTTTTTTCACAGTCTGACTTAGACTGACCATTGGGTCTGTGCCACGGAAGAGGCAAAGACTTACAAAGACCTCATTAATGTAAGCCTTTGGGTTCTTCAGGAAGTAAGTCTACTTCCTTTCCCCAGGGCTTTTCTTTTAAAGATGGTTACAAAAGCACAAAGGGATGAATCTAACCGCTTCTCTTCCTGACAGGTTTGTAACTAGATTCATCGATTTGGATGGCCTGTCATGTATTCTCAACTTTCTGAAGACTATGGACTATGAGACCTCTGAGTCTCGGATACACACCTCCCTCATTGGTTGTATAAAGGCACTGATGAACAACTCTCAAGGCCGGGCCCATGTCCTGGCTCATTCTGAGAGTATTAATGTAATTGCTCAGAGTCTGAGCACAGAGAACATTAAAACAAAGGTGGCCGTACTGGAAATCCTGGGCGCCGTGTGCCTGGTTCCTGGGGGTCACAAGAAAGTTCTGCAGGCTATGTTGCACTATCAGAAGTATGCCAGTGAGAGAACCCGCTTCCAGGTAAGTGCTTCCCACGGGCTCTCTCATTCACCCCACTCTTACACAAACAGTGCCTTCCCTGGCCCTGCAGGGGCTACTTGATCATGACTGCCAGTGCTCACCCTTTGTCTTCAACCATTCCCTTTCTCTTAGGTGCAAGAACCCGAAAATAGACTATGCTTTCCACCGTTCATTCTGGGGTCTAAGATACACTGAACTCAAAACTGTGACCCTGGGCTGGAGTCCATGTTGCCCCTACAGAGGGCCTGGGTTCAGTTTTCAGTGCCCACATTGTGATTCACAACCATCCATAACTCCAGTTGCAGGAGATCTGATGACTTCACCAAACACACATATGGTGCACATACTTATATACAGGCAAAATACTCATACATGAAATAAAAAAATACATTTAATAAAATCTAAACCAAAAAAACTGTGACTGCATCCTGTGCATTACATAGCACACATCTTTTGAATCCACTGAATGGAATGTTCTCTGGAAACTTTACAGGTTCTTTATTTAGGAGAAAAATTAATAATAAGATTATATCATCATATTTTGACTTAAAAGTAAAAAGCAGGTAGAGACAAGGAAGCAAGGTTTTTTTGTATTTTATATACACTTGCCGTGAATACATCTGGCAAAGTGTTCATAGCCCCAGTCCTGAGTTATGAAGGAGGTTTCTGTGAATCAATGTAATTCTGACTAAGTGAGATTTTAAAAATTAGCTCCAAGCATTACAAAAATTCTAAAATGAGCATAGGTGGGGTTGGTAATGTTTTAGACCCTTACTTTTTTATTTTTATAATCAACAGACGTTAATTAATGACTTGGACAAAAGCACTGGGCGTTATCGGGATGAAGTGAGTCTCAAGACTGCCATCATGTCCTTCATCAACGCAGTGCTAAGCCAAGGAGCTGGAGTGGTAAGAACACTGCCCTGCAGTTTGACACAGATAGCACTAAAGAACACTTTGCCACTGTGGGGACTATATAGTTAAAAAGCTATGAATTTGTTTTGTGTGCCCCTTTTATTTTCAGGAGAGTCTGGACTTTAGACTCCATCTTCGCTATGAATTTCTGATGTTAGGAATTCAGCCTGTTATAGATAAATTAAGGGAACATGAGAATTCAACATTAGATAGGTAAGTCATACTGTTAGAGCTGGAGAGGGCACATGCAGTGTCCACCATTGACTCAGTGGCAGGTGACGTGCCATGGGCTGCTTCCAGCCTGCCTGTCACATCAGGGGCTTACACAGCCTGCTAGTAAACTTTCTCAATGAGGGGAGCAGCATGGCGTACAGAGAGCTTCCTGTGGCCCAAATCTGTCCTGCTATATAGCTTTACCTCCTCTGTATTCTGCTCAAGTTATTCACTGCTTCTGAACGTCACTACTTTTAATATCTATAAAAAGTGGTAATAGTGGTGATGACAGCTGGACTCTAGTTCTATCATAAGAACTGCCTGTGAGTCACTTAGTAACTTTAGTAGGCATTCAGTGAGTGCCAGTGTTCATCCACTGCTCACTTGTTACGACGTCTGAGGCATCCCCACTGGCTTGCAGATGCAAGCTACCTCCCTCATCCACACACCCCAGCATGCTCTTCTCCTTTCCAGTCAATGGAGGTGCCTAGACCTGCTTGCCTCCGACCCTTGTACTTCGTGTTTCTTTGGCTTTGAGCACCTTTCACAGATATTCTGACCTTGTTCCCTTACTCTGCAGAGCACCCCCTTCAACTTTTGAGCAGTTCTAGTCTCTTCTCTGTGTTTTCTATCCCCCTAACTATTATGTGTTTGTCATCCCTGGAATGCAGAACACAGAGTAGGAGGTTAATCAAAATGCACACAAATAAATGGATGATACGAATATTTTTTGATCTGTAACTCAACAGCAAGTCAAGTGTGCGGGGAGTGGGCTTGTTTTTCCATGAAGGAGTCAGCTAGTGGAATCTGAACATTTTTTAAATTTGATAAGCATTTATCAAATGATATGGTCATTTGATAATTGCCTACTATGTGCTATGCGCCCTAGGTTTTCAGTTTTTTTCCTCTTACTATGTTCTTTTTTGTTTTGTCTTTTCCTTAGAAGGAACATAATTAAGCAAAGGCATTCTAGTCTTGTTACCATGTTTTTTTTTTTTTTTGTAGACAGCTCTAAAAATCAGGAAGGGCTTTTTTAAGTTTTCTTTGCTGGGCTAAGGGTCAACCCCAGGACCTTACATGTTAATTGCCTTAATTACATGGCAATTGCTCCCTATTGTTCTACATCCCTGCCTTTGTTTCTGAGACCAGCACTCACTTTGCAGCCCAGGCTTGGTTGAACTTGGCTGTTCCTGTATCTACCCCGAGTGATGGGGTTACATGAGTACACTACCACTGTATATCTGGGCCTGTACTTGAACATGCTAAGTCCTTTGTGCTTGTATTCATGAGATGTTCCACTTCTATTAATTTTTGTTCAATTACCTTTCAGGCATTTAGACTTTTTTGAAATGCTCCGAAATGAAGATGAACTAGAATTTGCCAAAAGATTTGAACTGGTATGTATTATAATTATTCTGATGCTCCCTCATCAGATCATAGGGTTTGCCTCTTGAAATGTATGCTCTATGTTGGTGTGGACCAGTGCTGCTTGCAAGCAGAGTCAAAGCTCTGTTCTTGCTACCTAAGGAGCAGGATCCACTTGTATCTGCATGGCATGCACTCCTCCTGTGTCAGGGGAATTAAGAAATTGATGTCTAATTTAGATTTGTTTTTCCTATAAACTAGGTTCACATAGACACAAAAAGTGCAACTCAGATGTTTGAGCTGACCAGGAAGCGGCTGACTCACAGTGAAGCCTACCCTCACTTCATGTCCATCCTGCACCATTGCCTCCAGATGCCTTGTGAGTGCAGGGACTGTGGGCGCCGTGGAGTGAGGGCAGCATCCAAAGGGTTCTGTCTTGTCAACAGTACTAGCTAGATTGGGTGCATACCAGGGACCCTAAGCCTCAGCTTTGTGGCTTCCCAGTGTTTGTTTCCTCACAAATCAGGGGCAGTTATGAAATCCTCAAAATGAAATGACCTATAATTTACTTTGATTTCAGAATAAATGGATGCCTCACAACAATGTAGAAAGGGGTTATGGGCTCCAAGGGAGCCCACAGCTGAAAATTGCTCACCCTAATTTACAAACAGCTTGAAGATGATCTCTATCCCTTTTTCCGTTTTAGACAAGAGAAGTGGTAACACAGTTCAGTACTGGCTGCTGCTAGACAGAATCATACAGCAAATAGTTATCCAGAATGACAAAGGACAGGACCCCGACTCCACACCTTTGGAAAACTTTAATATTAAGAACGTCGTAAGAATGTAAGTCTCTACTCATCTTGGTGTCTGTGAGATCACGATGGCAATACGAGATACTCATTTTGTCCTGCATCAGAATGACAGCTGAGACAGATGGACTGTCCTAGGGTCCAAATGAGTTACAAATAAACACATGAAATATGGCTAAATTGCATCTGGGTTTCGCTGAGGATTCTATGCAGTGCGCTATTTGTGTGCCCAAGGAGAACACATTTGGCAATGGGCGTGTTTTGTTCTTTATAACGGGTATCCCTTTAACTATTCTGCAGGTTGGTTAATGAAAATGAAGTTAAGCAGTGGAAAGAACAGGCAGAGAAAATGAGAAAAGGTAAACGGCAAGGCCCTGGCAGGTGTGGCTCTGCTCAGGTGACCTGGGCTTTGGGGAGTTCGCATCACGGCTTCATGTTCACTTCCTTTTTCACACCTTAGGGCATTTGGTATCGACTTTTTCAAATCCAACCTTTTAGTTTTCTTGCTGTTTCCTAGGTACTTCATCCTTTTATTATCCCGTAAGTATTTTAGAAAAGATTGTAAGCATTTGCTGTTCCAGATTCATTAGTTGAAAACAAAGAAATAAAGTGTGGAAGTTTTTATTGTTGTCATTTTTATAAGGGCCCCTACAGTGGCTCAGCGGATAAAGGTACTTATCACCGAGCCTGGCAGCTTGAGTTTGATCCCTGGGACCCACATCATAGAAGCAAAGCACACACACACACAAAAAAAAAAAATTAAAGTTTTTAAAAAGAATTTATTAGCTCAAGATTCTTTGAAAGCTACTAAGCATGCAAGCCCCCACTCCACAGCTGCACTTCACTTGAAGAAGTATTTGGGGTCTGAATAAATACAAGAAGCCTGGGATTTCTTCAGACTCAGCACAAAAGCCCAGGCAACTTAGCATTGGCAGTTCTGTTCTCTCCATGGTTCTAATGTGGCCAGTCCTAGAAAGAGACAACATGCGGAAAATCAGTAGCCATGGTGGAAATATGTGATGGACCTTAGCAGGCCAGCCACTCATTGTATTGGAATATGCCTTTGCTGCTGTCCCTCAGTCTCTGACGGGAGAGACACTGTGTTCCTCCTGGTGCCAGCCACTTGTGGAAGCAGGCAGCTTCCCTCCTCCTTCAGAATCTTAGCAGATTAAAATCACCTTTGGGAAAGCAGTCACACTCCCCCACTCCTGTACTGGATGATGGACTTGTCTTCTTCCCATCAGAGTCATTCAGTCACAGCCAGTGGCATACAGCACATTCACCCAGCGTCGATGTTCCGAACCAGGTGTCAACCGCATTTCCTCAGAGCCACCAGGAAAATGGAAAGACAAAGTCAAGGGTTGCCTTGCCCACTGTGTGCTATTTGCCCATATTGCTCTCAGATGATCTTTATAATACATCCCAGAATCCACTATGGATGGAAAGAAGAGAAGTACTGACTAAGACTAAGATAAAAAGAGAGATGAAGCTAAAGAGAGCACAGTCTGCCTTCTAGTCGGCTTCAGCTGCCAGCCTGACACAGCCCAGCATTATCTGAGGCAGTCTCAGTTTGGGGGTTGACTCCATCAGATTGGCCTGTGGCCTTGTCTTTGAGGCAGTTTCTTGATTGAAAATTGATATGGGCAGGCCCAGCCCACTGTGGGTAGTGCCATCCCTAGGCAGGTAGGCCTGAACTGTAT
The DNA here is from genome assembly GCA_028555095.1 of Dicrostonyx torquatus. Lineage (NCBI taxonomy): Eukaryota > Metazoa > Chordata > Mammalia > Rodentia > Cricetidae > Dicrostonyx > Dicrostonyx torquatus. Next base: position 1,739,348 of record JAQHUG010000070.1, on the reverse strand, counting down.
AAGAAAGGTAGCTGACTGTGAGCCTGAGAGCAAGCCAGCAAGCAATGTTTTGTGGTTTGCACTTCAAGCTCACTCATTGATTGAGACCTGGAATATAAGAGAGAATGCGCCCTTTCTCCCATAGGATGCTTTTGGGAATCTTCTTTACCCCAGCTACCGAAAGCAGATGGGAACAGTCAGTAAGTAGATGGTTAAGAATGTCCTCTAGAGTGTGTAGGTTTACGGTCAAGGGCACTCAGGGGACACCTGAGCATCTCTGGTGTTTTGAACTGTGCTGGCTTCTCAATGGGAGTCTGAACTCCAGCTTCCTACCTGTGAGCAGTGACATCTCCTCTTTTCCCCTCTGGTGATCCCCTCTTTCTCAGCACAGATGATGAACCTCAGGGTTGCTGTGAAGATTAAATTGAAAAGAAATAGAAAGTTAGCATTGTGTCAGACACATACTAAGTACATAGCAAATGATAGACGCCATTACAGGTTCAGAGGTAGGGTGCCATGGGAGAAAATATTCAAGGTCAATGGGAAGAATGGGGTGATGAGTGAAGTTACCATACAACAGAAGAGAAATTATAGATGAAATGAGTTCTCTTCAGAAGCTTCAGCTGGCAAGTTAAACTGAATCTTAGATAATTTCAAAGGAGGAGATAGGCAGTTGGTTGGGCCTAAAAGTGGAAGACTATTTGAAGAGTCTGTGGAGCACAGGACTCTGGGAAGATATCAGTGAATGGATAGTAAATGATGTCAGCTTGGGAGAGTTTTCAGGCTGGCACTTCCCAGACTTGCCCTCACCTCAGGATCATCAAGGAGCCCGTTCTAACCTAAGCCTTGCCCCCACCTACTGCATAGACTGCTTGCAGAGGGCTTTGGACAGTGACCTTGAGATGTTACGACCTCTCACTGAATCTGAGACATAGCCAGATTTGTCAAAGCCTGGTGACAAAAGAGGGGAAGGAACGTTTCTAATCTCTTCGTTCCCAGTGATGAATAAAGTGGAGATAGAAGAGGGGAAGTAGAGCACATAGGTTATTCTAGATGTGGACTGGAAGTCAGGTGTCAGGGGAGTGCTGACTGTGATTGAAGGTTTCTCTTCTTTAAATGCAAAGATTTTAATGACTCACACCTTCCTGCAAGTTCTAATTTGGGGAGCCATAGAGGAGGGAGGGTCTAAAAGAAACAGTAAGGATTTGAAGGTGTTATCAAGTTCAGAAGTAGAGACCAGCTGTGCATAGCGCAGTCCCAGTGCATATGTTGATATAAAAAGAAGAGACATTGAAGGCAAGTATTTGAAATAAAAATCTGCAGCCTAAATTTCGTCATTTCTCTTGTACGAAGCCCAACACTCCTGCCAACAGGCTTATATTCACTGGCAAGATGAACATCATTACGCTGAATTAAATGCCTCTGTTCCATGACACCACACTGGGGAAGTCAGCAATAACAGCCGAGAGCTGCTTTATGTCCTCTCAGCCCTGTGGCCCCAGTGCCTAAACGGCACTGCCACCCTTCATATATTAAATACAGAGACAGTAACATTTGCTTCGACTAGTTTTGATAATTGGTTGCCAGAAGCATCAAAGTACTTCTGATAGCCTTCCAACGGGGCAGGGAGACATCACTCAGCTTCAGAGTGCACACCAGGCCTCCACCAGCTGGCAAAGTTCATTCACCAGTGTTGGGCTTCTCCCTGACCCATTTCTAATTTGTGAGAAGGGGCCTTCTCTTAATAGTCAGTTCCCCTATCATAGCTGTGAGACCACCTCTGTGTTGGGACTCAGAATTAAGATACCACTCTCCATGAGAAGTTGCTCACACTCTTTTTTTCCTTCATTTTTAGAACCTCCTCTTTAGTCTTTCCCAAAATGTCCGTTACTAAATCCGTTGTAGGAGGCCTTTTCCCAGCATGAGCACTGTTTCGCTCCTGGGGAAGAACATTGATACCTAGGGCGGACTGGCCCACAATCTCTACATCCTCAACCCATTTTTTTTTCTTTTAAAGAAAATATTCCATCTCTGAGGTCCATTTTCATGTCCTGTTTTCTTGTGTAGAGCACAATGAGCTGCAGCAGAAGCTGGAGAAGAAAGAGCGAGAATGTGACGCGAAGACCCAAGAGAAGGAAGAAATGATGCAAACCTTGAATAAGATGAAAGAGAAGCTTGAGAAGGAGACGACGGAGCACAAACAAGTCAAGCAGCAGGTGGCAGATCTTACAGCGCAGCTCCATGAGCTCAACAGGGTGAGTGAGGGCTGAGACCTGGCCTCCTGTCTGCAATGGGACCCCCTTTTCTCCTGGGGGGTTTTTGTTGCCCTGAACTAGAAAGTAGGAAAGAGCTCTATGATGTTTCGCAGTTGATCTCAGTAGTGGACTCAAACCACCAACATCCTGTGGCTTAGGCAGCACAGGTAGTTTGGGGTTGAGTTTTGACCATGAGTCCTGTCCTAAGAACAAAGGAAATCACATTAGCTTCTTAGAAAAGGGCTGCCATAAAAACCAGACTGTAGGATGGAGAGAGAGAGACAGAGAGACTCCACAAATAAGCACTTACGTGTCAAAAGGCATGAGGGCCCAGGAAAGTCCATGTGATGTATCCACCCTTGGAACCCACATTCTGAGAAATACAGGTGCTCTGTTACATGTTTCTTAGGTGAGATTAGATTCTTAAAGTCATTCAATGGATTTTCTTCTCTCATCATTTCTTCTTGATCTTCTCTTTCCAGAGAGCTGTCTGTGCTTCAGTCCCGGGAGGACCCTCACCTGGAGCCCCAGGGGGACCCTTTCCTTCCTCTGGCCTGGGATCTCTTCTCCCTCCCCCACCACCCCCACTCCTTCCAGGTGGGGCACTTCCTCCCCCACCACCTCCCCTCCCCCCTGGGGGTCCTCCTCCTCCCCCAGGGCCACCTCCCTTAGGGGGAATCCTGCCACCTCCTGGTGCTCCAGTAAGCCTGACACTCAAGAAGAAAAACATTCCCCAGCCCACCAATGCGCTGAAGTCCTTCAACTGGTCTAAGCTGCCCGAGGTAAAGCCATTTGTTCCCATTTCCCATTAATGGGTCAGTGGATGGCACCTGCAACTCAGTATCCTCACAGAGGGGGAGATGTCCCTGTTGCTGGAGATTCTGACCATCTTGTATTCTCCTCAGCTCCTGTGCTTGTTGGTAATGTCTCTGAAATAATTACACATGGTTTCAAACCAGTTCACTGAAGCATCCTGTGGAATTAAAAATTTGGAATAGTGGTACTTAAAAAAAAAAACAACTTGTTTTTCTGTATGACTGCCAATCATCGACCTTGTTAACTTGATGTTTCTAGAACAAATTGGAAGGAACAGTATGGACCGAAATCGATGATACCAAAGTCTTCAAAATTCTAGACCTTGAAGACCTAGAAAGAACTTTCTCTGCCTACCAAAGACAGCAGGTAACATGCCTTCCAGATGCCCCAAACTTCTGTGTCCTTATGCATGATCCCTGGGCTGTCTGCCAGAACCATGACACATGAGCACTTTAGTGCTCATGCTGTTTGGTGTCCCCTAATGTGTTCCTACAAAGCAGCATGACTACATGTCCCTGTGTGTGTTCAGTGTGTGTGAACCTAGGGAAGTAGTGTCACCTTACGGTATTTGTTTCTGAAACCATCCTGGGCTGAGTTAAATATCAGATGGCTAGTCTCAGAATCAAAATGCTTTTGGACCAGATAGACTCTTTAGCAGTATGGGGTTTTGTAAAAGCTATAATTTGGCTAAATAGAATCTACAGAGGCATTTTAACCAAACATCCATAAACATAGATTCGCTAGTAGGGCTTCACAAGTTGAACAAGTGTGAAAATGTCAGTGGGAGCAGTAGAGCCAGAAAAGCTACTACTAACACTTCCATAATGACAGCAAGAACATGTGGTGTGGTGCCCCCTGCCTACACCCACTGATGAGGGCTAGTGGGTAGCTTCCTTGTATGAGCTTTGGTCACATCCTTATAGACTCACTTGATGCTCTAGAGGGCTTCCTCCAAAGGTCTAAAATAGAGCTCAAAAGTGAGAACATGATAGCTAGATAGAGTTCAGGGGAACAAAGAAAAGGTAAGGCAACATCAATCAGAGTTCCAGACCAGGGAAAACTTAGCCCGGGAGTATGAAGAAAAAGATTCTTAAGCCAGACTAAAGGACCTGTTAACAGTGCACACTGCATTCATATGGGCAAACACAAGGGCTTGGCATCTGCACAGGGGTTTCCTGAGGGCTCCCCTGGCAGTCTGACTCCTGCATGAATCATGAGCAGGGTGGAGCATCCTTAACCAAGCCGAAGACTTCCTGATCTGCTTTCTTGGCTCAGACCCTCAGAAAGACTATCTCAAAGAAGAAGTGCTAGGCTAGAAACAAGGCTGAGATTCTTTTCAAGATGGTTCCTGATGTGTCTTCCTGGGAGATGGGGTGTTATTCACTAGAGGACTTTACTGGAAGAGAGGGCGCGCATCTGTGCAGGGCCTTTTATGCTGGTTCAGTAGAGTAGGAAAGTGAAGTTAGCTGCCTGCCATGGTGTAATGGAGCCTAAAGCCGCAGCCCTCAGCCAGCTCCTTCATAAGAAGCCGCCATGCTGAGTGCTGTATGCACAAGGTAAGAGGAGGTGACGAAAAGGGAGGTGAGGGCTTGTGCAGAGGAGAGCAGTTCAAAGAACAAACGAAGGTGTGTTGGAGCCCTTGTCCTGTAGCCACTCTGCCCATAGTTGTCCCTGGTTGGCTGTTGTGTGCCTCTTCTCTCTGATGTCCTTGGACGGAGACCCCTGCATCTGGGCATAAAATTTTGGCAAATTTTAAAATAATTCAAGTAATCCTCCGATGTGAGCACTAGTCCCATTTCTTTTGCACTTCAGGCGGTCTGAGGTGAAGGTTTGGAGACTCAGAACAGTGGATGAGGTGGAGGGCAAGCAGCAAGTATTCCACACAGTGCAACTCAAGTCCGAGCATGTCAGCTGCATTTGCGAGGGAGGCAGGTGCTTGAGAGATCCGCGTTTACAAGCCTCATAATTAGCTGGCTTTCAGCAGAACGTACAGAAGGATGCTGCCAAAATGCTCTGGGACAAATATGTGGACAGTTTTCAAGAGTTCTGAGAGACACAATTGCAGAAAGCTCTGACCGGGTAACTGTCTCCTAGCAACCACCAGTGTTTAAGCAGTCAGTAGTCATCCCTGACAGGATGAGCCAGAAGGTTTCAGTTCTTCTTAACATGGTTAGACTGGTAAAGAGAATAGGGCATCACCATTTCCAGCAACACACCGCTCCACTTGAGAATTTTAAATGTTCCCTCCTGCTGTAAAAATAGAAGATAAACCATCCCTATATTTTTCAAATGAGGGTAACTTGAGCCGTTTCGTTGCATTTACATTGTTGAGAGTCAAAAAATGAAAAGCTACAGGCATTTTAATTGTAATTTGTAGATCAGAGTAAATGAGGTTCGAATGCCTGTCGCTGGACCATTCCCTCATCCCAGAACAGCAACATCAAAGACCTGCGCATGCTCATTCCAGGCATGGCAACACATTGTGCAATTACCACCACATTTAAACTGCTCTTATTTTTAGTACCAAATGAATACCGAGAACCCAACTTTTTCTGTAGCATCTCTTTCCTTTTTATAAAGCTATGAAACTGGTCAAATTCCGGACTTCAGCTACTTGTTTGTGTGGGTGAATCTTTCAGGCAGGCATCAAGGTACAAGTCAGTACCGTAAGACCCTCAGAGCCTAATTTTAAGATAACTCAGCAGTATCAAATTAGCATAACTTAGATAAGGAATAACACTTTGGGAATGTATACATGCATGTATATATGAGCACAAATCTAAATAAATATATAAATTTGACTATTTGTATACATACAAACAAAGTCAATTTGATTTGAGAATTATTCTATCATTAAAATTTAGTGTTTAGTCTGTCTCCTTTATATATGAACTGTGTCAATGGATTCAAATGCTTCAATGCATTCAACCATTACATAGGCCCACAATGTAATTATAGTATAAAGCAGAGATGGAATAAACTGTAAGTAGCTGTCATAGGGACCAAGATGGTGGTCACTGTTGAAACCTATGTTTCTGGCACTGGGTATGATATAAACAGTTCTTAATCACATTAGCTCTAAAATTCAGTGCTCAAGGAGCTTCTGTCCTTATCTTCTTATTCAGTTCTCACCCCACCTCTAGTAGAGACATTACACTCTTATATTACAGAGACTGCAAACAGGACTTTGTGTGTAGTCGGTATCCCAACAGGTGACACTCAGAAGCAGAGTGCAGAGTTCTCGGTTTCCCTTTGTTCTCTATTCTGTGGTTTATTCATTACCACTGCCAGACTGGAAAGAGTGGGGTTTTTTTCTTAAGTGCATGCATTAAAAGTGTAGAGAGCCGATTATGTAAGCTTATGCCTCCCATGAAATGGAGTTTCATAGCGTGCGGCTATTCCCCTGTGCACATTCCGCAAGTTCATTTGAAAGTCAATTCCTTGCATCTCAAGACCTTTTCCTCATTGGAACTACATTACACATGATCTCCAGGTCAGCCACAAGAGACTAGTGTTTAATAGATAACATTGGATGCTGTGTAATAGTTTTATTAAGATACAGTTCAATGTCCTCACATCTGTAAAGGGAAATTTTCATCCTGACACGCTATCAATTCATATCTGTGCAGCTGGATAGAGGGAAGATGAGCTAAAGATACTGCATTTGCCTAAAAGGAGTATTGCTCCTTAGCACCCACTGGCAGCTCACAGTGTCTCCCTCCTCCTTGCCCTTGCCTGAGGACAGCTCTTCTTTTAGGGGCCTATGTTTACCACATAGTATAGCATTTCAAAGCCACCATCCTTTGATTTAGGGAACAAAGGAAAGCTAGGGGCACAGGCTCTGTTCTCCATTCTCCGACTCTACTGCTAGAGTGTAGACTGTAAGCCCTGCAGGGTCTCATTTGGAATAATCAGGTGATCTACAGATCCCTTATGAATGATCAAAGAACTTTTCCTTTCTATTTTTATTTTTTAAAGTTAAGTTAATCTGCATCAAATTTTCACACTGAAAATATGTAATTTTTCTTCAACAATGTCAGTCTTCTTATTTTGCCTTGATGTTGCAGTACTGCAGATAGAATCTAGAGCTTCATGCATACATACTAAGCAAGTGCTCTACCACTGAGCTATAGCTCCAGCTCCCAGTCATCACAATTCTTAGAACTTAAAAGACAAGAAAGTCTGTGACTAGTGTTGTTGTTTAATTGTAGTGCTGGAGAGATGGTTCAATAGGTAAAGTAACTTACTACCAAGCCTAATGACCTGAGTTTAAACCCTGGTAGAAGGGGAGAGCAGATGTGCTCAGTTATCTTCTTACTCTATGCATATGCTATGGCATGGGTGTACCCCCGCACACGCACACACATATGTACACATACACAAAAATAAAGAAACAAACACAATTTTTAGTGTAGTTTGAGGATCTATACCTATTCTGTGGTAAGAATTATCAAGTACAAGATTGTATGTAAATACTAGCATTTGTTTCAACTTGAAAGGATTAAGACCCATTCATGTAAGGGTTATTATCTATGCAGGGCTGAGCCATCAATTCTTTGTGAAGCCATTTATAGTAGTTTACAAGCACTGGTCTCTGAAAGTGCAAGTAGCAACTTCCTACTTATATTCCAAGGTCATTTATATTACCCTTTGATTTCTGAGGGAGCAAGCTTTCAAACAGAATCTTGACATACTTGAAATGAACCTAGGAGTGTCATTATTTCCAGCGTGCTGCGCCTGGTGAAACCCTTCCTGTGATTTTATTTGGTAATATGCTGATTGCTGGGTCTTCAAAGAAGTGTTGTCTTCAGCTAACAGTCACCAAGCCCTCATAGGGTGCTCCTCAGCCTCTCTGGAGAGATGAGATGCATCGCTTAGCTATTAGGTGCCATGCTTATTGCTGCTCACAGTTACAAATGGAAGATCCAGACCAGCTACCCTACCACTTGGCCAGAAGAGCAGACTGAGGAAGTGATTTTTCAGTTCGAAAGCTAACATAATTGTGTCTTCTGTTTGCATCTAGATTTGGGGCTCGTAGAGATGTGTCAGGTACTGCATAGGAAATTTTACTTCGTTACCACTTTTACCATCACAGTAGTAATAGGCGGGTAGACTGGTTCAGCCCAGAGCATAAACTCAGTAAATAACTCCATAGATTGCCGGACCAGAGGTCAGATGTCATTTCCCAACAGTGGGAATGAATTTAACGTATAACATGAGTTGCCAGAAGCTTCATAAAATTTTCTTTTTTGCAGAATAGACAATAAGAGCAGTATCTAATCAAAAGTAGTACTTTTCTCTTTGGTTAAGTTGACTTTATAGAGTTCATTTTACCATAGTCTTCTGCCCTTAAAACTGTTTTTACTGGAAGAATCCTAAAGAGCTTCAGAGTAGAAAATATGAATCATAACAGGGGCAAAAGAGAACTGGGATATCCGGCAGAAGAAAAGTTCTTGCGGTTATCAGCTTGCTTTTTAAATGCCTTTCCAGAGAAGTAGTCCTCCTAGTGTGGGCAGACCAAGGGGAGGACGCCTTCTGTTTCCCACTAGAAGCATTAAGCAAAACAGTTCATCTGTATTAAAATCAACCTTGGCAGTGTTGCCGAGACCAGGGAGACCTTAAGGAATCTGCTGAGCAAATGCTAGTGTCCACACAGTTGGCCTGAAAGCTGCGATGTGTTTCGCACACCGAAGCTTTGCTCATCCTGCCTCGGAAAAGCATGGAAGAAAAGCTGCCGCTTTCTTGTAACATACCATTAGCTCTTCCTTCGCATCATCACTCTGAGAAGAAGCTGTTGACCTTGTGTACTTGACCAGTCCAGGGACTACAGAGTCATGCCTACCATTAGCTTCACCAACGGCTTCTTGATGGCACGCGCTGGGCTTTTCCCCATGCCTCCCACAGCACCTACTGCCATGGTTTGAACCCTCTAGGGTACTCAAGTTAGTCTTACTTAGGTTGCTCCACTTGCTTTTCTCAACTCTTCCTTATGATACAAGAAGACAGGTCATTTCCACCAAAAGGAAAACACATTTTCTATAGCAGTGGCAACTGTTCGGTCATGCTGATTAATTTAATTGACAGTCTTCTGCTTCAAGTAAAACTTCAATGTGGTGACTGGGAGTATAGCTCAGTGGTAGAGTATTTGCCTGATGTGTGCATGTGCCTTGGTTTTGAGCACTGTGTGTGTGTGTGTGTGTGTGTACATAGTAGGTTGAATAAATGGGACCTTGGTGGTTGTTTTAAAGAGAACTTGTGTTCCTGACTTGTCCTTCTAAGCCCTTTTCTTTTCTGAATGTATTTGTTACCACTTTAAATGGTATGTAGGAAAGGCCACCTGTTGTGTTTCTTTACACAATGCCTTATGCTGGGATCTTCCCCCACATCTTCAGCCCGACTGGCTCACTTGTGTTTGTGACTGCAAGGCAGGAAATGTCTCCTTGCTCTCTTAGCCTGCACCACCAATCCTTTGACTGCCCTGACTTCCCCTGTTTGCTGCTGTCCTTTCTGAACTGCATGTATCTGATTTGCTTTTCTATGCCTCTGCCATGGCTGTAGGAATTCTTTGTGAACAGTAACTCCAAGCAGGTGAGTAAGCTACTGTGTAACCCTTTCTTAACATGACTCCTTGGCTCACTGTAAGTTTGAAATCCCCTGGTTATCTTGTTAGATAGTGTAATTCAGTACCTGGGTGATACGTCTTTGGGATTCGACTCGTACTGGACTGTCTAGAAGTATGCCTGAAATTTGAGCACAAGAGACCTTTGCTGTTTAGCCCCATGGTGCTCCATTATGTGTCCAAACTGCCTTTGCTTCCTAAACTGTTATACAGTTCGAAAGCTTTCTGGTTTCTTTATATTTTTAAATGTCATAATGCATTTTTAAAAGTCCCTAACTACTAATGAAATAAGTTGGCTACTTAACAAGTTAGTCTATATTTTCACCTTGAACTTTGCATTAATATGATACATTCACATTTATTTTGCATTGTTTTATACCTGTTTCACTTAGTTATGTCTGGCCATCATGAAAGAGCATGCAAATAAAATATTCAAGTAGTGTTTGATTGTTTATTCAAGTAAATGAACAAAGAGCCCCCTCTTCATTGTCCTTCTTCAGGCATGGAAATTGTAAGGTGTTTTTGGCCTTTGGAAACTCCTGTTACACATGAAGGTGCTTAAGGGTTTTATTGCTCAGCTTTCTTGGCTGCTAAAGATTGCAAATGGTTCTGGGGTGAATGGGCCCTGTAAATGACTGGACCAGAAATAACAAGACTCTGCTGAGCTTTATTCATGGTGACAGTTCTTCCGTCTGCTGCCCATAGAGATTTGAGGAACAAAAGGACAGCATCCCTTACTGATAATTTATGCACGTTTAACAACTTCAACTTGGAAGCATTTTGCTCTTCTAAATAACGCTTTTTCAAATGTGGGTGGTCAGCTTTTCTTATTTTCTTTGTTGAGTAGAAGGTAGCCTTTGTTTTGGTTGCACCACCTTCCCAGCGTTGCTTCATCATCTCAGCTCAACCCATATGTGTATGTGAGCATTGTGTGTGCAGGAACAGCAGTGGGGAAGAAAAGTATGCGTCTTAAGTCTGAGTGTCCCCGTTTGACTCTGATGGATTTCTCTCGTGTTCTTTCCAGAAAGAAACAGATGCCATTGATGACACACTGAGTTCCAAACTTAAAGTCAAAGAACTGTCAGTGATTGATGGTCGGAGAGCTCAGAATTGCAACATCCTTCTGTCGAGGTACTGTTGGTGCTGAATAAACATTACTGGTAGGACCAGCTTTTCTCCTCGCTCAGAACCACGCGTTTGTGGTTCGCCTTATTCACTTTGTACTGAAGTACAGGTCATCGAAGCCGCACTGTTGAAGGTGGAGTGACACTTCTTGGTGTTACTTTTCCTGGTGAGGTCTCTCGGGCTGGATGCCAACCTTGGTGTTTCCTTTCCAGAAGCCTAAGAAGTGAACTGACATGCACTGATGCTTCCTAATTATGGAGACAGTTTAGTCCTCAAGTCGCACTGTCACAGAGTCAGGAGCTGTGTTGATGCATTCCTGTTTTGCTCTGTAGCGTGACCTTTTTATATTTTAACATTACTCGAGTTCATTATCTTTTTGAGTGTTTTTGTTTTATAAAGATATGTAAATCTCAAATCTCAGTGAGCTATTAACTTAGCCAATTCAGGCTTGTTCCGAAATCTTTCTTATAACTTATGAATTTTAAGACTTTAAAACCTGAAATGAAAAAAGGAAATTGGGGGCCTGAATTGTGATTGCAACCTCAGTCAATGCTTTTAGGTCATTCTGTATTGCGAGTAGCTTTTTGGTATGTAGTTAGGCAGAGATAACTAATGCTATTGAGGTGCGGGAAGGTGATGTTGGGAGGTAAAAGAACGAGCTACAGACTGAGAAAAACATATGTGCATTGAGGCTGGTGTAAGGTGACTCTCTTGTGGGGGGGCGCTAAGATGAACAGTAGTCCTATTACTTAACGGGCCATACACTGAGGCTTTGAACACAGAGAGCCGCGGCTTGGGCTCAGCATAGAAGCCTGATTGTTGGCTGGGTATCTATTACTTTAAGGAGCAAATGTTTCCTTTGGTGGAAGAGAAATTGAGCCTTCATAAGATCCCTGAATTTTAATTCAACTTGTAAGGTAACTTGAGCCACCTCGTTACCATTTCATCTCTGCTCTGGCTGGAAGCTATAGAAATGGCTGGGCTTTGTGTTAACCTCACTTGGGCTCCATGAGCCATGCTTAAGATAGATGAAGTATCTGCTTAAGACAGCACCACTGGAAGGGCTGCTTACTTTCTTCCATAGTGCATATAATTTATTTTGTTACCATTTCCCAAATACCATTCCTGATTGGAAAGTTAAGTGAAGAGTTGGGAAAAAGTTTGTTTTTGTTGTTGTTGTGGTTAAGATTTATTTTATGTTAAGATTTATTTTATGTATTTCAGTGTTTTGCCTGCATGCATGTCTTTGCGCCTTTTGCAGTCCTGGTGCCAGTGGAGGTCAGAAAAGGGTGTAAGATCCTCTTGAACTGTGATTGAGTGGTTGTTAGCCACCATGTGGGTGCTGAGAAGCAAACGTGGGTCCTCTTAACTGCTGAGCCATCTCTTCAGCCCCAAGTTGTGGTTGTTTTGTTTTGATCTGAATATCTCTGCCTGTCTCTTGTGTGTTGCTGTCTGGAGCACTTTCAACACGGTTTGACAAAGAGAGACATCACTCTGAATCTCCATAGGGTTGAAATGCTTGGAGAGTGCGAGCTGAGACCACGTTCCTCATAGACAATCTATTCCCCATGCTTAGTGCCTGCCAAGATAGTTACCACAGCTGTAGATAAGGTTACAATTCTCTCTGGATAATTTCCCATTCTATTATTGAAGGAATTATATTGTGTCCGTGGTATATATAAATCCCTGCACCTCAAACGTCACAGAGCCTAAGGTAAAGTAATGTAGAACTTCTGTGTGTATAATGTCCTCTTCCCTGCAAGACAGTTTGCCTGGAACCTACTTAGATTACCTATGGAAATTTCTTAATATATTTTTATTATGAGCACAACAAAATGGTGTGATGAGGATAACAACATAATTTTGAGTCCCAGTAAGTGATTTCATATTAACCAGGTTAGAACCCTATCTCCTGCAGGGATGTCTAAGAGCAATGCAAGGGTCACCATCACACATTTAACAATAAACGCTTTCTGTTTGCTAATAATTGTTAAAGCCCACAGTCTCACATGTGGCCAAAATGTTAAATTTGCTGTGGTAAAAGTAAAAGAAGTTAAACTCATTTCATTTAATTTGTATTTTGTTTCATTTTCTACTGAGTTTTCATTCTCTCTTTTGATGGCAATTCGTATTACATACAGGAAGTAGTTAGGGACTTAAGCAGTAGGCATGCCTGAGAGCGTGTCCGTACTTTCTAAGGCAGCCGGACTTTCGGGCATTTGCTTGCACACCACTGTGCTGGGTGCATAGGACAGAGCAGAGCTTAAAGTGGTGTCGTGGTTTTGATATCTAATGTCCTCTAAGATTCATGTTCCGAAGAGTGGATTCCCCACTGCACAGCTAGAGGGGAGGCTTTTCAACGCCATCGGAACCTGGGGGCTCTGAATGGATTGCTCTACTGATGGATTCATAATTGGACTACAGGGGAGTAAAGTATGGAGATGACCTCAGTTGGAGAAAAGAAGCCCCTGGGGGTGCATCTTTGAGGGGCATGTCTGTCTCCTTCCTGTCTGTCTCGCTCCCTCCCAGACCTACCATGACAGAAGCCTTTGCTTAGCCGTGCCCCCCACCATGATGTTCTGCCTCACAGTAGGCCCATGATGTTAGGGCTAAGAGGCCATGGATGGCAACATCTGAAACAGCATGTGTCCTCTTCCTTTCACCATCTTCACAACACGTAGTTTACCCTGCGAAAAAAGCAAACGAAATGTTGCTGCTGCCTTTGAAAGCTCAAGGTGATTGGAGAAGAAAAACATTCCTGGTGAGAAAACATGGAACTCAGGGCTCTCTGGTCTCAACTGAAGCATACATAGAGTTCAGTCATATGGGAGAGGAGCTAGAGCAGGGCTCGCTAGAGAAAGTGGGTGTGCTTCAGAGTGTGTGCACAAGAGGTGCAGGGGAGTAAGGAAGGCAGCTCTCAGCAGCCTTAGACTAGTAAGGCAAGCCCTGCGGGAATGGAGAGCAGAGGGTTAGGTTAGCATCTGTGGTCACTGAAGCCTGGCGGAATAGCTGAGGTTTACGACTGAGGCCTTTTAGGGGTTTTCATGAGTCGGCCCAGAACCAAATCATAAGCCCTGTTCTATAAAGTGGAGATTGTGGCCATCGTAGTTCTGCAGTGGACAAATGAGATCTAGCCTCAAGTGCCTGAAGCCCCCGTGGCCACTGCTTGACTTAATAGCCACTTATATATCATGGTGTCAGGAATGGGGTTTGGTCCCAAGGAGAGCAGTGTGTTTGTTTTAATGTGGTTTTAAGTTTGCTTGGTTTGCAGTATAATAAGGTGGAAGGGATCAAACACTGGTTGCACAAAAAACATCAGAACAGGATTCTCTTTCTGTTGTCCAGGCAAGCCATGCAGGGACCAGAATTGACAGAGATGAAGAAACCTTTGATAGGAGTTGACATATCATTTTGTGCTTAGGGACAAAAATCAGAAATATTTCAAAGATTGTGTCAAGATTCCCTACCTTTCTACACATACTGTGTCTTTCCTTCCTGCTTGTTTTACTCTTGAAGGCATCTGTCCATTTACTCTCTTGCCAGTGGGGATTTGTTTCTCAACAATCATTATACCAATGTCTATGGCAGTGAAGGGCTCTGGCTTATTCCTTGTGCTGTATTTTCAAATATATGCCCACTTTAGATATCCTTTATGGCTTCCTTATGAACTACAAAAGTTAGGTAAGGAACCTGCTACCTCCTGACTTAGAGCCCAAAGAAGGTGACTTCTGTGTTGTGCCTGCTAAGTAGGTTTACCAAGGTCACTTGAAGCTCTTAGGGGCAAAAGGAAGAGAACTGTTAAATGAAGGACAGCAGTGCCCTGACTGTCACCTGTGTGAAGAGAGGGGAGAGGCCATGATGTACCGCAGAATAAGACGCCTTTAGGAACTGGCCTCCTATCTGTTTATGTATTAAAACCCAATTTAATTAATTCTTTATTATAATAGGCCCTCAGTAGCATCAGCAGCTTCTCTACTGTGTGTATATGGTGACATGTAGCAGTCTAAAATTCAGACTGACTACTTTAAACCACAACAGACCTACCCTCCCACACCAGGGAAAAAAAGAAACTCAGAGGCAGGTCTGTATTGCAAAATGACCTCTTCCCGAGAACAGCTGTTGTTGTTTCCCAGTTCCTCTCGTGACATGGCAACCTGGGTGTCATAAACCACAGAAAGTTACTTTATTAAGTATGAGGGTCTGGCCTAAACCTGCTGAAAAAGAGCCAAAGCTGACCTAGCCTTCCATCCCTAGCTTGTTCTAATTATCTCTGAATGGTCCAATACTTCGAGCAAAGTTTTTAAATCCCTGAGCAGAGCAAGCTGGAGTTAAATACGATTTTAAGGTGGCTGCTTTATTCCCTGCCTTGAAGAACACTGGAAGTCGATGTCTCAAAGAGTCGTTCGTCACCCTGCCACAGACCAAGAGCACTGCCAAGCCAACTACAGGGCTAGAATCCACAGGGTCCTTGAATTACAGAGATTAAAGGCTCATACAGAGGGTGACAGATGACACCAAGGACTTGGACGGCTGTAGAGCCACACTGGAGGGCAGGCACTCCCCGCCCCTTACTCCTGAGGAAGGGTTTCTCTGTCTGATCCAGCAGGCCACGTGTAGGGTGTTCTGTTACCAGGTAAATTGTCTAAGTATGGTTCATTAAAGTTTCAAGTCTCTTTGTGGGCCACATAAAGAGAAAGTTTAGTCCAGACAGCCTCTGGAAATTGAGAAGCATAAATATATACAATTTCAAAGACAAGCCCCTCCATCAGAGTAGCTAGTGAAATTCAAACCCTGTACTTTGACTCTTGTTCTCACTCTGGGTTTCAGCCCCTTTGTTTTTAAATGCAAAGCAGAAAGGCTCAAAATAATTTTTTCAGCCTGGTGTGAAAAGACACAGAACTCATTTAGTTTTCTCCTATGAGGAGGATTGGGGCCCCTTTGGGGTCTCAGTGGGTGAAGTACTTGCTGCCAAGCCTACGAATGAGCATTCTTCAGCCCCAGGGATCCACACTGTGAGGGAGAGGTAGCTCCCACAGCTGTCCTCTGTCCTCCACACATGCGCTGTGGCACACATGCACGCACGAGCCCAGGGATGAAGCAATGAAGTTATAAGAAGCAAGGCCCTTCTGGTGGTTTCCAGCTGGCTGGTTTTCAGTAGTGGCAATTTTAGTCTCGAGTTACTGTCCTTTCCTTTGCCTTGTGTGGCCACACTATGGTACCAGAGCCTGTAATGTCCTAAACCCAGGGCTACCCAGCGCCTTGACAGCGAAGACCTGGTGCTGCTGCAGTGTTTCCTTGGTATGCACGCAGGCCAGCTTAGCTAAATTGTTCCGCTTCACTTGTGTGGATTTTCTCTCGTGTTATTCTGGTGAACATGCTCGTGAGGCAGTGACTGTCCCAGGATGGGCTGAAACAGGCTGAAGGATTCTGCCAGGGCCAGCCTGCCTATATTCAGCACGGGGTGAAGATGGCACCACAGCCCAGATTGGGGGGGGGGTTGGATTGTACTTGTCAAATGGACAGTTAGATAGTTTTGCCTAGATGATGTATTTTGATTTGAGATGGAAGACAATGCTCTTTGAACAGTAGCACCCCAAATTTGTTCTCTCTTTACTGCTCATTGGTGCATGCAGCAAATGTAGCTGGCGTGGCAGAGTGGGCAGTTTTAATTAGGACAGGGTCTTTATCCTTCTCCTGCCTTAGAATCCTCCATCCATTCACTCAGCCTTGCAGGTCGTTTGTGAGATGGGTGAAGTGTGTGCCTTGTGTCATAAGAGTTTTGCTGGTGATATCCCAACCCTCCCAAAAATTATAATCACCTTGGAAGTAGGGATGCATATTCCGGTTCTTTTTCAGTTCTCTTGGGTCTCACTCTGTCATGTGTGGGGATGACACTTGGGTGGGACAATGTGAATACGAATTGGGAAGTGACAGTGACCACATAGAGTACTGCTTAAATGGTCCACTCACAGCGTGTGAGTGTTAAGGTTACAAAAAGTATCACTTTTTAGAATTTTTCCAGGATAGAGGTCTGCCATGTAGCGTAGCCCTTGAGCCCCTGCTGTGTCCAGGAACTCCACCAAGAGCCTGACGTGGACTGTTTCACTGGATACCCCACATTCTCTCATGTGTTAGGGTGGACGAGAAAGGCATGTGACTGTCACATGTACAGCTACAACAAACAATTCCAGATTCTGTTGTTCCAACCGAGAGAAGGATTTTGCCCCAGTTATGTCTCTTCTCTTATTGAATAAAAACATTCTTTATGTTTCAATTTTACCACAGTTGTGTTTTAAAGTGAGTTGTTTCTTTCCTGACTTAAAATAATACAAATTTCTAATTAAATTATTATAAATCATTTGAATTTATGGGCAGACAAAAACAGAAGCAGAAAGCAGTTTCGTGTTTCTCCATCAGCCCTTTGCTGTGAGGTCCTAATAGATGAGGGCATTTGTATTGTAAAGCAGCCGTGTGATATTGATACCGTCACTTGCATTTTTTTTATTAGTAATGTGGAGCTGGTATGTGTTGTGCACACCTAGAGAGGTCGGAAGACAACTTTGTGGAGTCAGTTCTCCCCTTCCACCTTTACCCAGGTTCCAGGTATTGAATTCAGATCAGCAGGCTTGATCTTGCTTACCTTTTACCTGCTGAGCCATCTCACTGGCCACTGATACCATCAATTTCTGTCTGACCCTGAGCAAATCACTGGCCATCTTGAGCCTGTTTAATCTAATTAGAACAAACAAAAAGCAGACTGTCACAGCTGCTTTCACAGTTAAATGAGATTAAATATATGAAAATTCCTTACCTATGAAGTGATCACGGATTTCATTTTATATATAATGCACTCAACTCTACAAGCACATGTATGCTTTCCAAACGTATCAAAATCTATTTTTCATCTGGCAGCACCCCTGGAACTCCCCTGATATGTATGCAGCGAGGTCAGAGCCTGGATTCTCTCCTCTTGCCCACAGTTTGTGGGTGCTGGATGTAAGAAGACCATTGTGTCCACTTTCCCTACCTCCAGCCTTCCTTGAGGAAACTAGCGATAGAATGTGGCAGCTTGTCCCCGTGGCAGATGCTGAACGTGGCAGCTTGTCCCCATGTCAGCAGAACATTAAAGAGCCCTGAAAGAATGTTGAAGCTGTTTCAGAATCCTTTTTATAGTTCCCTCTGTTGTCAGGAAATAAGCCTTGGCTGAGATTTTGAGAAAAACCATACTTGAAAATCGGCAGCTGGTGTAGTGGAGTGAGTCGTCTTGTGTTAAATTGTAACAGTCACAACCATGTTATTAACCGAATAAAATATGCTTTCTCCAGGTTGAAGTTATCCAATGATGAAATCAAGCGGGCAATTCTAACAATGGATGAGCAGGAGGATCTGCCCAAGGACATGTTAGAACAGGTGAGCTGCCAGACAGCTTTCAGAGCCAGAGTAATACTATCAGCTGCCAAGAGGATCCTGAGAGAGCCTGCTGTTGCTAATAGATTATTGTCTCATCTCTGAATTGAGAACGCCAAACCTGACCCCCATGCATTGCCTTAAAGGGTCTTTATTCTTTCATTGTTCCCCAGAAAGACAGTTGAGAAAGGAAGTTTGCAGGTTGCAAAATGGGGATAGAGAGATAGCTCGGAGATTAAGAGCTCTTGCTGCTCTTTTAGAGGACCTGAGTTCCCAGCATCTACATTGAGTGACTAAGTCACAGTCACCTGTAACTCCAGCTAAAGGAGGTCCCACACCCTTTTCTGGTGTCTGAAGGCTCCCATGTCACATGCCAGTCCCCACTCTCACGCTTGAAAATAAAAATAAAACAAGATCCTAAACAAGTCTGCCAAATCCCCAGGATCCACAATGTTAAGAGTCTGTCCCTTAAGCTTCATTTAAATTATTGTCTTAATATCTCATAAAAAAAATCTGCTGAGGTTAGTGGGAAAATGTGTTTCACCGGAGTGCTGATGATTTCATGAGTACTTTGAGATCAAAAACTTCTCTGCAAACTATTAATTACTAAATTTGCATTTTGGCTCATCATTTTCACAAGCACAAAAGCCTCCACTAAATCCCTAGTATAGCCACCTGTTCTACGCAGTCACACCTGTCCTATGCAGTCACGCCTGTTCTACACGGCCACACCTGTCCTATGCAGTCACGCCTGTTCTACACAGTCACACCTGTTCTACGCAATCACACCTGTTCTACGCAGTCACACCTGTTCTACGCAGTCACACCTCTTCTACAGTCACATCTGTTCTACACAGTCACACCTGTTCTACGCAGTCACACCTCTTCTACAGTCACATCTGTTCTACACAGTCACACCTGTTCTACAGTCACACCTGTTCTACAGTCACACCTGTTCTACGCAATCAGACCTGAACTATGGGGACCGAGTTGTTCCTGGAGCTAAGTCATGTCTCTTTCACATATGGCATCTTGTGTCATAGATGACAGTAAATCAAAACTCAATTACACATAGGTAGCCCACATCAAATGTCCCTGGATAGAAATCTTACCTAGTTTAATAGGTGATTTGTTCTGCTGTATTTCTGCTTAGCCACTCTGACTATATCATGTGTGTCTGACTATATCATATTCCAAGAATTTTTATCTGTCTCTGTCCCCCTGGTCCCTTGGGACTTGAAGGTGTCTGAGCTTTGTGGTGACCAATGGCTGTAAGAATATTCTTCCTTTCTGTCTCTCGTCCTTGGGACACAATTGGATTTTGAGTGATGGGTTCTAAGGTCTGTGTTTGTCAGAGCCAGGTTCACTGAAGGTCATTTGTGGGTACCATGGCAACTGTGTACATACTCAGCCCTGAAGGTCTAGGGCTGTCTTGTGTCTGGAGTGGTGAGACCACTCTCATGGATTGTCCCTCCATCTTTGTGTGCATTTTGCCACTGAAATCAAGGAAGCCAACAGACTCAGAACACAATAGAACAGGCCTTGTCCCTAGTAAGACCCTCACACTTGGAAGTAGAGCAACTTATCAGGCTGCCATTTAAATTTTTTATTTAATTTTCAAAATAATTAATGACTCTTTCCTCATGTCTCCTATGATTTCATGTGAATACACAGTTTGAAGTAACCCTGCCCCCAGTTCAGGGGTGTCTCCAGATCCCTGTTCTTCCTCCTCTCACTACACAGCTTCCGGGGGACCCCACCTTCAGGTCACTTCTAGGAGTGAAGAACTGTGTGCAAAGCTGCTTTGGTCCTTCTGCCTTAGCCTCTATGACAAGGCCATATGCTTAAAACTCTACAGGCTCTGTTTGCTATGAAACTGCATCCAGCAAAATTCCTCCGTGAGGGAAAGGATTGCACAGCTCTGCCAAAAGGGCTTGCGGTGCAAATAAGACATACTCCAAATAAACAAGGGGGACAGTCTGTCCACTGATGCAGCATCTGGCCAAGGACATTTTTGACCTGGTCTCTCCTGATAATTCTGTGAGCTTCTTGCTCTCTGCTCCGCTCCCACGCTCTTTCCTTTCCTCCTCTTTATAATGTCCTTCTGCCTGGTGTTCTTCCATGTGCCTCTCTTTGAGACCGATGTCTAGCCCAGCATCTCCTTACCTTTGCATGAGCCTGCAAGAGGTTCCATAGGCATTCCATGATGCATGCTGCCTTTGTGTGGGGCCTGCATGAGGGCCACATGCATTCCATGCTGTGTGCTACCTTTGCATGGGACCCACATGAGGACCATGCTGCGTACTGGTGGTGGCTGCTGTGTTCAGGCCATGGCTGAGGTCAGTGAGCCCCTCTTCTCAGAATATATATTTCCCATTTCCAGGTATTTCCCTGGCTCCATTCCCCTGGGAAACCACCCCCATGCAGTGTGTCACTTGCCTCTGCTTGGCAAAGGGCTGAGGCTTTCCACATGCCTCCTCCTGTGCTCTTGGAAGTCACAGAAGACATGGAGTGGTGGTGTTTCTCTAATCATAGGCCAGCTGGGAGCCTGGCAAATGGGAGAAGGGCATCTAAACTAGAAGTGAGGTCCCTAGCTCAGAAGACAAAACTCCAAACTAAGGGGAAAGGAACACTCCTTCGTTTTCTTTTCTCCTTGCACTACAACCTTCCCTGTGCAGAGGAAGAACAAGAAGAAGCTATGTCCTGTTCTGTGTCACCATTTGAGCCTGGGAACAGAAATGCCTAGAAACATACCTAGCATCTGCTTTCATTTATCGCCCCTCTGCCCCCTTAGGGCAGGGGAGCTGTCCTTCCTAATGCCCTGAGACATCCATTTCTTCTAGTCATCTGGATTGGCTGCTAGCTCACCCTCTGAGCTCTCTGTCTCTAGTGAGTGCACACACAGTGTTGCTGTCTCTCTCTTCCTGGCGTCCTCTAGGTTCTGGACAGCCAGTCCATCCTCTCCTCCTGTTCACTCAATCCACTGTCATTCATCTTCTTCACCTCTCTTAAACTGCAACTGCTGAGGACATTGCAGCTTCTCTGTCACCCAAGCCAGAGGACACTTGGCAGCTCTTCTCTTCATT
Source organism: Dicrostonyx torquatus (assembly GCA_028555095.1). Taxonomy (NCBI): domain Eukaryota; kingdom Metazoa; phylum Chordata; class Mammalia; order Rodentia; family Cricetidae; genus Dicrostonyx; species Dicrostonyx torquatus. The sequence continues at coordinate 1,718,061 of JAQHUG010000070.1, read as the reverse complement.
GGTTTCTTGCTGATGTCTGACATGAATGCCACTTACTCCATAGTAAACATTGTCTTAAGACATGAGATTCCACATAGCTTCTCCAACTGAACCTCTGTTGCCTCCTTTCCAGGCTCCTCCTCCCCTTGTCCTCATCCCTTGAGTATGGGTTTTCTTCAGCTCTGAACATAGTCTTAGTTGAGTACCGCCTCCTAGCAACGCCTTCTTCTCTGTAATGCCAATTCTCCTTTTCTGTGGGTGGCTCCTAGACCAACTGCCTTTCATGAGTTCCAGCTCACATCTGAAAGCCTATCAAATAAGTCCCTCAAGTCATATCACGTTATGGGGAGGATCTCATTTTGATTTGGGGGGGAAGCTTCTGATCTAGAAACCAGCCTGCGTGCACATCTGTACAACAAACACAACCCTGCAAATGCGTGTGCTTTGAACAGCAATCAGACACACAGGCTAGTAACTCAACTTCCCATAGTGTTGCTCTTTCTCCCATTTCTCATTCTCATCCTCCAAAATAAAATATGAAATAAAAATATAATATTCCCATCATTTCCCTCACTGAACTCTACCTGAAACAATAAAGAAAGTGGAAGTAGAGGAACAGAAAAAATAAACAAATTGAATGAAAAACACAAATGTAATTATTCATTTCACCGTGATATAACAGAAAAAAAAATGTGTAGGACTCTGAGAGTCAGAGACCTGGGTTCTTTTCCCGACAATTATGTGCACTTGTTCTGTAATGCAGGCTGAGGGCTGACTCTCTCCACAGAGAATCAGTTTTCTGGCCTTCCAGTGAGAGGGTTGACTCCCTAGGGCCCTGCTAAGCATCCAAGCAAAGCAGGTCCTGGTGGGAAATGTCAACAGTTCTTATTTGGAAGGCGCTAGAGAACAGAAAATGCTTCTTGGGCCAATTTAAAGCTGCTATCAAATCAGCATGTAAATAGCCATTCCTTATGCCTTGATCACCAGCTAGCAGGGCTGGCTTGTAACCTCAGAAAATGTTAGAGTTTCATCTTGTAGCAAATTGGCTGAAAGGATCAAAGCCTACTGCCAAGATTTCTTTTATAACCCTTTAATACATGCTTGCACTTTTAGCTTTTGAAATTCGTTCCTGAGAAAAGTGACATTGACCTTCTAGAGGAGCATAAACACGAGCTGGACAGGATGGCCAAGGCTGATCGTTTCCTGTTTGAGATGAGCAGGTGAGTTGGAAGACCCTGGAAATAAAAGATGCCCTTTGCCTGAGTAAGGAACTTACTTCTAAACTTTAGTTCAAGATAAACAACTTGGCCCAGTTACAGCATGGTTTAGTTCTAAAATCTTTCCATATTGGACCTGTATGGAATGTGTTCTTTGCTTGGGGGGGAGTTCTTGCCCTGGGTGAACAGTGTCCAAGTGTCTTCACCACTGTCCTTGGGGCCTCGTGGGCCCAAGTGCTCTGGCTTTATTGTGTTGTAAAGTTCCCTGGGTCATTCTCACTAACACTTTGATGTCTTAGGATAATACCTCAGCATCCTAATACCTTGATGTCTCAGGTTTGTTGTAAAGTTGGAGGGGAGGGGATGACAGACTCTGGCAATGTCAACACTGAACCCCCACAATGAATAGGCAAACATCATTCTCAGTCAGGGTACTCTTCCCATGGGGTCTCGGCAAGCTTTCTTAACACTTTTCCAGGAACCCCCTGGAGCAGTGCCCCTGCTCTGTAATTGGGTTTTGTGTATGAGCTTCATCTCTTTGCCGTTTCAGGTCTAGTGGTGCACTGATTCCATGCTAGAGGAGGGCCAGTGGTCTGAAATCCGGTAGCCTCTGGGGCAAGACCCCTTTCCCTCTGTGCCAGCAGCCTAGAGCTGGCTCTCATTCTGCATTCCTGCTGTGGCTAGATTTACTTTTGTGTTATCCCTCATAATGTGCTATGTTGGAGGCTACTGTTAAACAAAGGATAACTTTGGAATTTTGAAGCTACACCCTACAGGCCTCAGTGTAGACAAGCTAGTGATCACCAGAAATAGCTGTTGCTTCTCAAGCATGTCGAGATCTTTCCAAGTGTTTTCCCATGTAATCTTCCTAGCAGCCCTGCCTTAGGGACTTCCAGGAGAGAGGTCTTCTCTTCTTCTACCCGCAGGGAAAAGGAGACTCAGGCGACCTTTCTCAAGATCACCTAATAAGGGGCGTGTCTGGGCTGCAAACCTAGATCTGTTGGGGAAAACAGAATGGTTTTAGAGAAGGGGCTGATCTCTGGACCTTCTGTACTGAAACTTCTATCGTGAGCAGGTTAAACATGTCTCAGAAGCTTCATGCGAAGGCACTGTGACCCCCACTAGCAGCAGCAAGAATCTTGTGGTTTAGGCATAGATCAGAGACCAGGAGGTTCCCTGCTCCCTGTAGGTGCTGTGGTTGCCTGCCTTCAGGAGACTAGATTAGTGAGCTGATGGCAAGACAGAAAGGTCTGGGAGTGTATGACAGACACACGTCTTTGTAGTCTTGCCAAAGGCCAAACTTTATGAAAAGTTAAGAGGCTTGAGAGGAGTGGGGGAAAGTGAAGAGTCCACATTTTCACTCCTTCTTATCTCTTCCGTTTTCATAAGAGCTGTGGGTACTGGGAGCGAAGTTTGAAGTGAAGGGCACCAGGCAGTCGCCCAAATACCCCATACGGGCTCTAGAGAAATGGTCTATCGTCCTGAGTGTTAATCAACCCACCTCGCTCTTACAGGATTAATCATTACCAGCAAAGACTGCAATCATTGTACTTCAAAAAGAAGTTTGCGGAGCGTGTGGCAGAAGTGAAGCCCAAAGTGGAAGGTAATTCCCAGCCGCACAGCAGGGAATAGTGCTTGTCTGAAGTGCCCAGGTACAACTTCGAGCCAAGTGCACAAAGTAAACAGAATGGCTTTGGCGATGTTTAGCTGGAAATGTGTTGAAGTTCCAGTGGGTGGTCATATAAGGTCTGCACCTGGCCCACTTTGGCCTAGGCCCTGGAGCTCCTGCACCCCTCCTGAGCTTCCCCAGGGAACTAGCGTTTTGACCACATGCATGTGGCCAAGGGATGAACTTGCCATTCCTAGCACTGAACCTATGGTTAGCATTCCCACATCAGTGCCTTACTAGGGTCTAAGGGTAGGTTTTTAGGCTGTTGTGTTTACAGACATTTGCAATGTGGGTGTTACTAAAGAGCACAGTTACAGAATGTACAACAGAGTCAGAGTCTGAGCTCCCGTCTCTGGTTTAATACCCACAAGCCATCTATGTAACAAATGGCCAGTTCTCCATCAGCAGAATTGATTCACGTGAGGCAAGGGAGGATTGCAAAGGAATGCTGGAAGTGCAGGGAGTTTCATGCTGTGTATTCTGTTCCTAAATGCTTAAGGTTGGTGAGTCAGTCCTGAGAAGAGCCCAGAGAGGAGAGGAATTCTGCCACTCTCTGTGGGATCTCTTACATGTTAGCTGTTAACTGTGCTTCTCGTTTGCATGTTTTAAAAGTTCTCAGTCACAGACCAGGGACACACCAGAGACACACACATTGTGAGGATATTTGGATTCAGGACAGGCATAAGTGAAAGCCTTGGCTGTAACCATTGTACCTCATGTGTTTTGCTCTGAAGCGATTCGTTCTGGCTCCGAGGAGGTGTTCAGGAGCAGCGCCCTCAAGCAGCTCCTAGAGGTTGTTTTGGCTTTTGGGAATTACATGAATAAAGGACAAAGAGGCAACGCATATGGATTCAAGATCTCCAGCCTCAACAAGATTGCGGACACAAAATCCAGTATTGACAAGTAAGTGCGGGGCCCTCCAGCACTTGGCGCACCTGGGGGATTTTATAGAACGTAACTTTTATAGTGCCCACCTGGACACCACAGTCTCAGGCATTCAGGGTACACACCTGCTCTTCCATTCCCCTCCTATTCCTCTCGCAACCCTCAAGTTCCCAGGGGCTGTCCTTCATCCTTCATCAGTGCATAGGGACACCGTCTATTCCATTGGTTCTTAACCTTCCTAATGCTGACACCCCTTAATACCGCTCCTCACATTGTGATGAACCCAACCATAAAATTATTTTTGATGCTACTTCATAACCATAGTTCAACTACTATATTTGAATCATAATGTAAATATCTGTGTTTATATAGTTTTAAAGCCCCTGTAAAAGTATTGTTCAACCCCCCGAAAGGGTTACAACTCATAGGTTGAGGGTCACTGATCTCTTTCAAGGGTTTTTATTGTTGGCTGTCTTTAAAATGAGTAGATGAATAAATAACTCATGGGGCTGGTGTGATGCTTCGGTGGGTAAGGATGCTTGCCATAAGACTGAGGGCCTGAGTTCAGTCTGTGGAACCCACCTGATAGAAGGAGAAAACTGACTCCCACAACTTGTCTTCTGACCCAAACAAACATGCCATTTCACATGTGCGTATGCACGTGCACGCATGCACATCCACACATACACAAATAAGTAAGTAAATCTAAAAATGTTTACTTCTAAGTATAGTGTAATATACTAAAGAAAAATCATTGGTCATAAAGATAGAGCTTGTTGGCCCTCTTTACAACCCAGCCAAGACCCGCCCCCAGCTCTGGATGTCTCCTGACCTCTCTAGCCATACCCAGAGAGAACACACGTTGGAGAAAGGGAAACACTGACAGGCTCTGGCTGGTGCTAGCAGCCACATGAATGCATTTGCCTGCTAATCTTCAGCTGCACGGCCAAGGCTCATTAAAATGTGTCCTAGGAAGTACGCGGTGCTGCAGCTGAGTCTGGCTAGAGGCTCTGAGGTGCCAGCTCCTGTGTCCTTAGCAGGTAGGGTCATCACGCGCATTAACGCAGGTTTTCCCAAGAGCTTTGTTTCTCTGAGGTTCTCACTGGCTTCAAAGGAACCAGTGCAGTCTTCCTAAGGTAAGCTCCTCAGAACCAAATCCTTTTAGCATGATGGATTGTTCTCCCTAATTACTCCTCGCTAATGATACTTTTTACCCTATATTTTCTATAGGGTTAGTGAAGCATGGTGTATAACAGCCCTCAGTCATTGAAAAAAAGAAACAAGCCATGATTTAAGCTGTTATTTTTGCATCCTAGAGACAGAGTGACGAGCGCTGTTGTGTTAGATAAAATCCTGCCTTCCTCATTTTCATGGGCATCCCAGGCTCTTTCACATCTGTCACAATAGCTTGTCAGTACATAGACCAAGGTACTGGGCACATGTTGTCAGATAAGAGAACTGAGGCAGTGGCAAGTGACCTAATCCCCCTCCACCGCTGCCCACCTGCAGGTCAATTCACAGTGCTGCTCTTTGCGCACAGGTGGGTCTTGTTGTAGTGGGACCTGCAGCCTCTTATTTGCATATAAAGAGCAGCTGTCTTTGAAAGGTACCATCCCTTCAACTGCTTGCTTGCACGTAGGCAGACGCATGCAAAAGCAAACACCTGCCCATCCTCAGGCCTAATGACGACTTGGTACTTACATTGTCATCTGCTTATTAAAATGACTACAGGATTTACATGTACAAACTCTTTTAACAAAATGAATAAAAACTATTTCTGGTCTCTTTCCTCTTCTGTCTGCTTCTGAAGGTGATCCCCCAAATGTAGCACCACTACATATAGTGCCACAATTATAGTGCCTGATGGAGCGGTTGGCCGGTGAGCTGCCGCTTGTTCACTTGAGTCCGGGTATACAGTTGAGTCGAACTAAGTGACGGCACAGTCAGCACCAAGGGGCTGGTTCAGTAGCCACCAGGACTAGCCTGACGCATGGCTGTTCAGTCGTGTTGGGTAAAAGTGGTGTTGCTTGGATAGCAAACAAATGTGGAAGCCTAGCCTGGCTTTAATTCTTAAAAATACATACAGTCCAATTAAGTTCATGGAAATTTCTCTAGATGAAGAAGCATGTCTCTAAAATAATGAAGAAAATAGTATTCTTGTGATAGTTTTTGGCATTTTCTTCCTTCCCCCACCCCTTAGGGGAGAAGCCCAGGGCAAACAGGCAGGTTCTGTGAGCAGTGGGCCTTGAATAATAAAATGGAGCTAGGTCATAGAGGCCTGAGCAACTAGAATACCAACCTCTGATTCGCTTTGGTGGAAATTGCTTCCTAATTACTGACAGGCACAAAAATAAAGAGAAGAATCTATTTGAGCCCTTGACTTGGGAATGGGATTGTATTGCCCAGGTAAAGCCACAGGGTACTGAAAGTGCTTTACATTATTATGGAAAATTGATAGGCAGCTCTGTTCCACTTTGGTCTAGGTGGGATGGGGGAGATCGTGACTTAGCCTTGTGACTTAGCAAACTGCTTAATTATTGAAATGTTACTGAAAAGGTATTCGTGCACTCCTAACTGTATCAACGTCGGTAGATTAGTAGCTCGTCAGCTGAGCTAGACTAACCAGGGAATTTTAACAAATAACCATGGCTGGCCCCACCTCATCCCAGTTAAATGGGTCTCCGGTGTTGGCCCAGGCATCTGGAGCCCAGGTGACTGTAACATGCAATAGAACTGGTGACAGCAGGATCAGACTAACACAGCTTTGCCTGATAGCATTATCGACACCCCCTTCCCAATCAAGGTCAGTCAAGGTTCAGCTCTGCCGCACCAGACGGGAATGCAGCAACAGCTGTTAGAACTACTAAGGGTCATGCAGTCAAGAGCTGAAGAACCTGCTAAAATTAGAAGTGGCCTCACAGCTGCAGGGACACTCTGTATGTGCTGTCATAGCCACAGTCCGCTTCCCGCATCAGCCTGAAATGGGGACTTTCTGTCCACCACTCTCCGATGAAACCGGAAGGGAGTATCACCAGTGACTACAACAACGAGCAGTTCTAGCCTTGCAAAGTACTTTTAGGCGTCCAAACAGCTGCTCCTTAATGGGTTAAACAACTGTTCTTATGCCAGGCTACCAATCCTTAATGTATTTTGGTTCCTGCCCCTTGAATATATATATCATCCGCAGATTAATCATGCTGAGTGTTCTCCTTTTCTTTAATTTTAGGAACATTACCCTTTTGCACTATCTAATAACTATTGTGGAGAATAAGTACCCCAAGGTCCTCAATTTACATGAAGAATTGCAGGATATTCCTCAAGCAGCGAAAGTCAAGTAAGTACAGTGACAGCTTTTCTTTGACCAGCTTGACATGCAGCGTGGGACGCTTAGCTGGCACCGCCTTGAAGTGCAAATGCGTGAAGTGGTCCTTCTCTTTCCTTCCCTCTGAACACTGTATGAAAGAAACTTGGAATCACATCCAAATTATTCAAATGTGTTAAAGGATGTATATTTGTTCAGGGTCCTTTGGAATACTCACCACCCCATCGTATAGAACTTGCTTTTCTTAGTAACCAGCACATAAGCAGCCAGGCCTGTTGGCTTAGGCCTGTAATCCCAGCTTCTCCAACTCAGAAAACAGATGGGAGAGCTACAGGTTTGGTGTCCGCCTGGGCTACAAAGGGAGGTCAAAACTGGCCTGGACAACTGAGCGAAACTGGCTCAGCAAAAGTAAAACAAGCCGGGTAGTGGTGGTGCACACCTTTAATCCCAGCACTCGGGAGGCAGAGGCAGGCAGATCTGAACTCTGTGAGTTCGAGGCCAGCCTTATCTACAAGAGCTAGTTCCAGGACAGGCTCCAAAGCTACAGAGAAACCTTGTCTCAAAAACCCTAAAAAACAAAAACAAAAGTAGAACGAAGGCTGAGGATGTGGCCAAGTGGCAGAACATTTGAATATCATGTAAGGCCAAAGGTTCAGTCTCACTAATGCTTTTAACAGCAGCCCTGTTGAACACAGGTAACCCTGAGTTAGGGAGGACACACGGAGGACTCGTGGCGAAGCAAATAGATGTCTTCCATGCGAGGGAGCCGCCAGTCATTATCACAGATACACACACTCCTTGGAACCAAGCAGCCCTTTAATGGGAAGCAGTCTTTATGCAAATCAAAAAACTAAAAATAAAATGGAAAGTCGCCAGACTTTCTCCACAAATCCTGTGCTATGTTTCAGAGATGGAAACAGGCAGCTTTCCCTGCTGTTTCCTCCCCGCTTTTTGATACACATATACTTAAGCTGGCCTTTTGCAGTGAACTTACAGCCTAAAAAGAGTAGGCTAATTATCTCTCTAGAACGTGGCAGGAAGAACAGTAGGTAACACAAGAAATTAATCTATAATAATGAAGTATTGGTGAGCTCTTCGGTATGGTGGGAATTGTCTGTAAGAATTGAGTTTTAATCTTTAGTGTTTAAAAGCTGTGAAATACAGAGTCTTTCTCCACTAAGAGCAAATAAGGCAATGAAAATGAAAAGTAGCCAGGACAGCTCTCAGAACAATGCCTGCGGATTGAGGCTAAGTGCTGTCCGCTCTGCTACAGCTGTGGTGAGCAGCAGCGTCTGGACTGGAGGCGTTCGGGGTGAGCCACCATCTTAGAGACCCTGGTGTGGCTGCTCATTTCTACGCAGCAATATGCTGAAGCACAGGCACTGTGATTCAAGCATCAAATATTTTTGTGCACATGGAAAACATTTTTCTTCTATTTTTAACCTGTAAAATATACCTGCTGGCTGAAGAAAAATGTACAGAAAAATTATACATATAATTTCCATATTTTTTTAATGATGTAGCCTTTTGTGGGATCTGAGAATAAAAGGGATTTTTTTTTCATTTTGTCACATTTGTGTGTGTGTGTGTGTATATAAGCATGTGCTTTGACAAGTGTTTGGAAATCCTAACAACTGTGGAGTCTGTTCTCTCCTTTCACTTTGTGGGTCCTGAGGAGTAAACTGAGGTAGTCAAGCTTGGTTGGCACTAAGTACATTTGCCTACTGAGTATCTCACTGGATTTCTAAGCATTTAAGCCAAACACACACACACACACACACACCCCTGAATCTGAGCATGAACTCTCTCAAGTCACAGTGTATTGCTCCTGTAAGCTTCATGCTGCCTGCTGAAATGTTGCCCTTTTCAACAGCATGACTGAGCTGGACAAAGAGATAAGCACCTTGAGAAGCGGCCTGAAAGCTGTAGAGATGGTGAGTACCTGCTTCCCATGGTAACCACCAACCTCTTCACCATCCTGCTTCCCATGGTAACCGCCAACCTCTTCCCCATCCTGCTGGAGTTCTGACCTTGAGCAAGCCCCCTCGGCCTGTGATCTGCCCGGGATAAACCTGACTCCATAAGATAGAATGACCACCAAGAACCAGTGTGGCAACTTAGTAGCCAAATGTCCTGAGTGGTTCACTGCAGTCAGAACTGGAAGTGGGCCTGGAGGGCCACCTTAGAATGAGTGGGCCGGGTGAGGCAATTTCAAAGACCCTCTCGATTTCCATGTTCTCTTACTGTTTGATGTGGACTTTTTGAAGACTGATGTAACTTCTCTGTTGCTTTTGAACTGGCCCTTTCGGGAGTCTTTACCAAACAAGCAGTCGGACATACTGTGCCCAAAGCACTAGGTCACAATGACCCAGAGTCCCTGCCATTCGGTGCTGCAATGGCGACAGCAGCCAGTTCCCTCGGCAGGGCCCTGTCTAGATAAGCATAGTGATCAAAGAGGAGCATGATGAAAGGGCTGGAGAGACGGAACGTACCGGAGGCCTGTGATCGACTAGCATGTACTGGAGGACGTGTTTCTGCTGGAGGAGGTGAACTCCAGTTATGGCTTAGAAGCAGGGTGGTGTGAGATGGTACACAGGAGGGAGGCTGCCCAGGTGCGGAAGATGAAAAGGAACCACAGGAATGTGTCAGAAGACCGAGAGGAGTCAAAATGTAGCAGGGCTGTGCTAGGACACCACCTTGGGAGTGCCACATGAATGCGGCCGCCTGCTGCAGAGCAAGTCCAGGGATGAGAGCCACCACTCAACAGCCCCGCCTGGTTGGCTGGGTCTGTACTGGGTGAGGTTACTGATTCAGAAGCAGTCAGAAATTTTCCCTTCCTTAAATACCTTGAGAGTCATTTATCACTAAATGCCATGGCTCCCCCGTTGCTTTTGTTTTAATCACATACCTAGACACTATTGAGTTTGTTAAAGACGGTACTAATAACAATTTATTTTTTTCCCCCAATAAGATTTAGGAACATGTTTTTGAGGGTTAGGAATTAAAGGAGATAAAAGAATTGTGTTATGACTACCTGGACGTCCCTCCACAGAGCTCAGAAGGCCCCACTTTCCCAGGGCATTTTTGGCCAGGAATGCTTGATAAACTTCGGTGGCCACCTTTTCCTTATCATGTAGGCTTCCTTGAGACTCAAGCAGCGGTTGTGCCATCCCTAAGACAGTTAGCACAGACCAAGACCCGGTCAGGGTGGTGTCCCAGGGATGTGCTGTGGCTTTGCTTGCTAAAGCATAGCTGTGCTGCATGTCCTGGTGGCACATGGCAGCACCATGCTCTTACTAGGAAAGGGACACAGAAGCTGTCTTAGGGTTTCTTTCTGTGCTTGATACCATGACCAAAAGCCACTCAGGGAGAGAAGGATTATGTCACTTATATTTCTATACCACAACTCATCAGCAGGAGTCAGAGCAAGAACCCAAGACAGGAACCTGGAGGCAGGAGCTGCAGCAGAGACCATAGAAGAATACTGTTTGCTGGCTTGCCCCTTATGGCTTGCTCAGCCTGTTTCCATACACCACCCAGAATCATCTGCCCAGGGGTCTCACAGTCTACAAAGAGCTGGGCCCTCTCATATAGCTCATTAGTCAAGAAGACACCCTAAAGACATGTCTACAGGCCAATCCAGTGGTGACATTTTTTCAGCTGTGATTCCCTCTTTCCAAATGACCCCAGCTTGTATCCAGTTAACAAAACCACCACCTAGGGCAGAAGCTTTCTCTGCCCCTGGCAGCTGAACTATCTAGCTATAACTGACATATTAGGAGGCAATAGAGCTTAACTCGTCCAAATATTCATGTATCCTAATTGTTCTTTGTCCTAGTCAGTGATGTTGTCTGAAGTATCAGAGAGAAATCGGATTGTGATTGGATAATGACACCCTTTAAGATGCTTCACCATCCCTGCACCAGTACAGACACACATGCACACACACACACACACACACACACACACACACACACACACACACACACACACTGCTAGGCCAGAGTACTGAAATTGTGGTGATGTCTTCCAGTCAGGTACGGGTTTTTGTTTATCCTGTCATTTGATTGTCATGGTGACATGGGCATTGCCCTTCTTTTACGGTGAAAGGCAGCAAGGTCCAGAGTAGTCTGCCATCAAGAGCAGGGTCAGGGGTAGGCTGAGTCAGAGCCCACAGCCCTTGAGCCCTACACTCCTGCTGAATAGTGTTTGCCACAGACAGGGCAGGAAAAGCATGTAACCATCAGCCAGTCAGGTGGCACTGAGCATAGTTACTGCCAAGCCTGGGGCAGGCAGACTGAGCTCAAATTCTGCCTCTGTCATTGATCAGTTCCTTGGCTTTGAACAAAGAATTTCCTCTAAGCTCTGTGTGCCTGTGCAACGGGGATAGTGATGCTGGGTACTGTGGCTGTTCAGAATGTATGTTTCAAAATGGCTGGACTTCAGTCATCTATGTGATCTTCACCATGGAGAAGATGGAATCGTAGCAGAAGGTTCATTTCCCCACCTATCTATTCACCAAACCCTATTGGTGTGGACAGAAAGAAGGGAGAGGGTGGTTATGTTGCCAGATGCTGAAGCTGCAGTTCTGCTGACCTAGATACCATGGTTTAGGGAGTAAATAGAATTGGTAGAAGTGGGGAGGTGGGGAACCAAGACACCAGAATTCTGCACCAGAACATCAGCCTTTCCTTCATAAATCCTTTGAATCCAATGTGCTCCTACTGTTTGTTTGAGCTCTGTTGATTTGAACTAAATGTTAACTTCCTTCTAAAGCCAGAGTGAGAAATCACCCAGATATAATACTCAGAAAATTCCGTAACCATTTTCAGTATTTCTGTGCACATGGCCTGAACTTGGTGTGGAGAAGGGAAGGATGGCGAAGTGGAATAACATGAGAGCTTTGAGATGCGTTTGCGATCTGAGTTGTTTAACTTGAGTCCTGTGGAGACAAAGTGTATGTGCATATGAAACCTACTCCATCAGCATCTGCTTCCTATTTTCAGGAGCTGGAATATCAGAAGTCTCAGCCCCCCCAGCCTGGAGACAAGTTCGTGTCTGTTGTCAGCCAGTTCATCACTTTGGCTAGCTTCAGCTTCTCGGATGTTGAAGATCTGCTGGCAGAAGCTAAGGAGCTGGTAAGTTTCCCTGTGCACTTACTTGTGTGGTCCTTCAGGCCTGAGCACCAGCCTGTTTGGGAAGGAGTAGTAGTAGACCATCACAGTCAGGAAGTGCAGCAGCAGATAATTGTTTTCCAGATTCTGCTGTTGCATGGAGCAGTGGTATTTTCATCCCCAAGTATCTAACTGTCCCGGGTTGCCTTTTGCCTATGCAAGACTTTGAAAGTTTGGGATGGTGGCACCTTTCCTTTGGTTCCCACTGGCTGATATTCTCATCTCTGAAAGCAGAGTAAGTGAAGAAAGAGTATGGGGAGCAGGTGTATCTCTGTGTAGGATGTTCACCTGAGTCAGAGCCTCCAGGGACAGGATGCTGCCTCTGCAAATGCACAGAGTGGGCTAACAGACGCCTTTTACTTCACAGCATCACTACAAAGGGACGTTATTTTAGTAAGACACTCTTTTGTGATTCTTTCTATTTAAATTTGTTTCCTAGGGTAAAAAGGCTAATAACCTTTTGTTAGGAAATAATCAAGACTTCTAAGCATGCTCCTTTGGTATATCTTCCCTCAGGTACCTTCTTGCTATTCATAGGTGGTATTAGGCCCATTCTCTACCACAGAGTTCTATACTGACCATCTCTGAGTGTGCATTATTTTTGCTGTGCTAAAATGACCTAAAGCAGCTGGGGAGGAAAGGGTTTATTTGCCTTATGTGCCCCAATCACAGTCCATCATGAAGGGAATTCAGGGAAGGGGCTCAAGGCAGGAGCTGAAGCAGAAGCCATGGAGGAATGTTGCTTACTGGCTTGCTCCCCACAACTTGCTTCCTTATTCAAGCCAGGACCATCAAGGGTAGCACCGTCCATAGAGGGCTGAGCCTTCCAACAACAATCATTAATCGAGAAAATGCCCCCCCTAGACTTGCCCACAGGCCAGTCTATTGTAGGCAGTTCCTCAGCTGACTTTCCACTCCTCCCAGGTATGTTGAGGTGACAAAAGCTACCAGCACAAGCTTTCAGCCACCACCTACTCCTTTTACTTCAGTCTCTCCCTTAAGCTTGAGTAGTAGGGGTCAGATTGAATTCTTCTGTGTGGTTTATCAATCTCAAGTTCAGAGGCTGTGTTTACAAACATCAACTAATCTCAGTGCTACCTTCCAGCTGCACCAAATAAATAAGGAGACAGTATGTGCCACATGGCTGTCATTCGGGTTCCACCTCTGACATAGCACAGTGGGAACAAGACAAACAGCATGGGTGTGGTCCAAACTCACTCTTGTGTTTGTAAAAAAGGGGATCCCTACTCTGGAGTCCTAACAGGTGACCTACCTCATCAAGGAGCTAAAATACAGAATCAACAGGGTTATTTTTATTTATTTATTGAAACACACATGTAGAGAACTCTGTGATTTTTGTGTGTGGGAACATTAATCTGGCGCAAGGTTCCTTTGGATTTCTAAAACTAAAATATACATGACTTCATCATCACTAGAATTCCTAGATAAAAAGATCATCCATGATGGCTTAAAGTGCATGAACTTGAATATTTTAGAAGTTCAGCTGTAGACTGTTTATTGCTGTTTCTTTCATTCCAGAACTTTTAGAAATCAGCTTATAAAACCATGAATCAAGTTAGACTACTCTAATGTGGTGTGAGAAGAATGTTATGTTTTCCCCTAAAGAGTTCTGTTTTGTAATAGAATATTTCCAAATAAGTAAAACTTTGAGACTAGCTCCACATTAGGAGAAAATGGTCGAAAATATCTTTTAAAATAGGCCAGTGGGTTGCTTCATTGAGTGAAACCACTTCCACGCAAACCTGGTGATCCGATGACCTCCCACCCGAAGGGCAGAAGTGACTCTAAAAGCTGTCCTCCCCCTCAATATGGGCACCATGGCACAGTGCACCTTCACACTTACATGTGTGCACACACGATAACTAAGTTTAAAATAATAAAGTAATTGTGAAATGTATACAAACATGCATATCTTAGTCAAAATTGTCATATATAGGAACATGGAAAACATCTGCTTTGATTTCATAATATTACTAAAATATCAGAAGCTTTGCTAGTATAGGTAATGCAAGAAAAATCAAGTCAGTCAGAAACTATGGAATTAAAGATGATACAAGCTTGCCATGATCTGAATATGAAGAAAACAGAAGGTCTTATCAGAAAGCAGTTGAGTAGCACAGGAAGCCTGGTCTCTGAGCGAGGCTGCACAGGACCCACACCCGGGGCCCTTTCCCACATGGGAGCTCAGAGCTGACACGGTGACGTTGATGGCGCTAATGCTGAGACTTGGGATGCACACTCTCCAGGTTACTTAAGGAAAGTAAAAACAGAGCTAAAGCAGAAACGGTTAAGAGGCTGGAAAAGAAGCTGCACATACTATTATTTTGTTTTTGTATATTTTGTTTAAATTTTTAAAATTATCACTAATTTTGCACTTGTCAACTTCAAAAAGAGACATTAAATGGATTTCTGGGACATTGTAGGATTGGCCTAAAGTAATCTGGGCAGAAACTTGGGATGGCATGAATGACTCCACAGTCGTTATTGTTTCCTAATTAGAGCTGGGGGGCCTAAAGACAATATTAGCATTATTTATGGATAAGAAAAAGCAGCTGAGAAGTCCCAGGTCCCATTTGTTATTCATATTCACCATATGGCTCCAATAAATGGCATTAAACTACTTCAAAGAACAGTTTAAAGTACAAGGTTTCCAACCCCCGCAGTGCTTGCTGTTGGCCTCTGGGTCTTGGGTGTCCTGTCCTGCAATGTTCTGCCTTCTCCTGTTTACTGTTGTTTAGTTAATACAAAGTCATAGGAGGAAGTCACATATGTTGAGCTGAGATGACGTTGACGGGGTACATGGCTTCAGAAGTCAGGGAAATGATGAGTAGGTGCGCTCGGCAACTGAAGATAAATAATAGGCTGGCTACAATCTACCTGTTAGAGTTGCGCTTTCAGCCTGCTCAGGAGAATTCAGCTGGACGGCTGAAATCAGTTCTCTTGAAACACTGAGGTCTTTTTTTTTTTTTTCCAAATCTTTTTCTCCAGTTCACTAAAGCGGTGAAGCACTTTGGGGAAGAGGCTGGCAAAATCCAGCCAGATGAGTTCTTTGGGATTTTCGATCAGTTTCTTCAAGCCGTGGCAGAAGCGAAACAGGAGAACGAGAACATGAGGAAAAGGAAAGAGGAGGAAGAGAGGCGGGCTCGCATGGAAGCTCAGGTGAGAGGAGGCTCACGCAGCAGGTCCTCCCGGAAGCCCTCTTTTCTGTGGTACTGGGGACCATAGCCAGGGCCGCAGGATAGACAGGTGCTCTGCTCCGGCACTCAGCTCTGGCCCAGACCCAGGCCCTTTGTCCCCCAGCCCTGTGCCGCACTGTCACGGAGGGGATACCCGTGCCGTCTAGAGTGACTCAGCTTAGATCCGTACCACATTTCTCGAGCAATTTGGCAGTTTCACTCCAAAGACTGGAAAAGCCTGTCAACATTCCATGAATGGATCTCCTTAGAAATTTCCTTTAAGGAATGATTCTAAGATTTCAAAAGGACATCTGCATCCTTTATAATAACCCTATATTACCTGTTAATAATTTGCCTCAAATGCAAAAAGAGAAACTGTATTGAAGCTTACCCAGAAATTGGTAAGGGTCCATTGCCTTTATAGTTAGCCCTCACATTCCATACAGGTGAGTAGCATGGCTGAAACATGGCTGCAGGGAGAAGATTCACTCCCTCCCACATGGCACAGAATTCTTCTATGCTAAAGCAAAATACACTTTAACCCTAAGAGGATTCTCTCTATGTGCAGCTCAAAGAACAGCGGGAACGGGAGCGTAAGATGAGAAAGGCCAAGGAGAACAGTGAAGAAAGCGGAGAGTTTGATGACCTGGTCTCAGCTTTACGCTCGGGAGAAGTGTTTGACAAAGACCTTTCCAAACTCAAACGGAACCGCAAACGCATTTCCAACCAGGTGACGGACGGTAGCCGAGAGCGACCAATCACAAAACTGAATTTTTAATTTTCTTGCATCCTTTTCTAGAAAGTGCAGTAGCAGCCCTTTGGCGTTACTAGAACTTTACACTGCCTTGCAATCCAGACAGTGGCAGTTTCTTCTCTCACCTGTGAGTGAAGTGTGAATGTGTGTGTGTAAATGTATGTGTATATATGTGAAAATGTATATAGAAGTCTGCGTGTTCCAGGGACCTCTGTGTGTGCTTAAAAAGTTTATGTCAGTGTGTGTGCTCAGAAACTCTTTGTGTATGCTCCTTTTCTCTCCCTGAACACTGTGGCTGTTCAGAAGCACAATACTCCTGAAACAGATAACAGACATTCCTTAACATTAAAAAAGAAAAAAAAAAAAAGGAAGAAAAGAAGAAGAAAACAGGAAGTTAAAAAAAAGAAAAGGCTTGTCTTGTGAAGTATTTTGGTTTCCGAGGTTGGTGTAGTGAGACAGTTCTCACTGGTAGAAATGGAGTTGGAAATACAGGTTTGGATGAGTTTGGTGGCTGCCGGTGCGACCCTGCTGCCTGCATCAATGACTAACGTGGAAGAACAGCCTCGCGTCCCGACGCTGCTGCTGGGGAACAGTCTACAAATGTCTGTTGAGAACATCTTGCACACATTCATATCGTGTAGAGTGTCAATCACAATTCTTTTGTATGTTTAAACATAAACGCGAGATTTCTCTGTTTCATCATTTTCCTGTCAAGGGCTCTTGATTTCTTTCTGTTTTCTTTCCTTCCTTCCTTCCTTCCTTCCTTCCTTCTTTCTTTCTCTCTCTCTCTCTTTCTCTTTCTTTCTTTTTTGAAAACACGCTTTCTCAATAATGCCACCTGCATCCTGGTTAAAGGCCAGAATTACCAGAACCTTCTTGTTGATCTAACAATACAAGTATGTAAATCTGGAAAATGAAATTTCCCACCCAAGACTGAGTGGAAGAACTCCCTGAAGATTCTTTTTGAAGGCATATGGGGTGCTTTGTGGGGTGTCTTCTGTCTCCTGTGTAGGCCATGCTGCATGTCTTGGGATAAAGGACACTTACAGTGGACACAAAATGTCAACAGTATCTACAGGGATGCTCAGATCTATTTATCTCAAAGAATATTTGAAGCGATTGCTGTTACGTGTTGTCATTTTAAATTGTGTGTCACTGATGCTACCTGTACAACTTCAGTCCAAAAAAATAAAGCTCTCAGGGAGAAATGAGACAATGAGCATTAGAAGATAAAATACAGATGCTTACCACTCGCCTGCCAACTCTTAGTATCCTTAAATTATATGATATGTAAAGAGGACTGTTACTATTTTTTTCTTTTGCTTTATTTATTTGTACTCGAGTGTGGGGAGGGACTAGTGTTTTCTCTGTGTTTTCCACCTATCCTCTTGTGGTTGGGTTTCCTGTGGAGAGAGTAGTTTTTCCTATTGCACTAGAATATTATTTACTCACTAAATTGAGTTTTTCAGTCAAGTATCAAATATTTATTAAGCACTTACTATGTACCAGGCATAGTAGAGCTGTAGTGGTAAGCAAGACAGAGTCTCTGCCCGTCAAGGAGTTCACATTTTAACGGGGTTTTCAGGGACAATAGAATACCAATGTTCATAGTATACAAGGATCATACTATTTAAAAATATTCTGTATGAACTACGATGCTTAGTGCAGACGGCGAGGATCTGTGCTGTGTAAAAGCTGTGAAACAGTGCCCTAAGAATTGTCACGCGCTGTGGTTTCTTCCTTTTCCCTCATTGCAAACGTAGCTACTTTCTACCCGTTCTGTGGAAGTGAATGGCTCTTCAGTAAAGCAGTCACAGGTACAAAGCAGAGCTACCTCCCAGCCCCGAGCCACACAGTCTGCAAACACGCCACGGCCATGGTGCTGCTGAGGGAGACTTGGCTTGGCCAGCTTGGAGGGGAGGAGGAGTGGGATGGAATGGTGGCTTTCTCTGTCCCTGATTAAGTAAGTGCCTCTGTGTATATTCTTTTCTATTCATAGCAGGAAAAGTTTGGCTCAGCTCAGTTTTGGAACTGTGGAAAGAGACTCGCAACAGAGAGCAAGTTTGTGTAGCGTGTCCCCTTGCCCTGTTTAAAGTCATCCTCACGTTGGTGTGGCCATCCTGGTAGGCCTTCTTTGCCATTCTCAGTTTTGGTTTTCCTAAAAACTGTGTGCATTTAATTCCATGTGCCATTGTTACAAACAAACAAAATCTACTTTTTAGACTGGTGCTGGTGTAAGTAGCCACTTTTCTCTCTTGAGTGTGTATTTTAAAGATTTTTTTAAATAATGCCAAAAAGCAAAAGCATTATAATTTTTAAACTTAATTAAATGTCTTGTATCTTATTAGCTTAGTAGTTGGAACCACCTAGTCTTTAGGTGCAAGACTGTTGTTACAGAACCGAGAAAAAAAAAGATGTCGTGTATGTTATGAGACTGTACATTTTTTAAAATAGCAATATGCAATAAAGATGACTTCATTGGGTGTACATATGTGTTTTCTATGAATTATTAAAATAGCATCTTAGTGCATTCCACCATTGAATTTAAATGTTGCAAATCAGTGAATCAGAACCATAAAGTATTTTTAAAGGTGTTCGTGCTGGAGCTAAAGGAATGTAATTTCCTATTGTCGCTGCATTTCGTATGTCCAGACTATGTTGCTGCCTCTTTGTTTACTTGGTCTATGTGGCACACCTATGCTTCTGAGTTGGTGTGCTGGGGTGCCAGTCTGCAGGATCAACCCCTTCCCATCGGGAGGAGGTCCTGGTGTGTATCAGTATGAGAAACGCCACCAGAGTAGCAGAAGGCAGATTTTAGTAACATCCAGGAATGCAGAGGCTCCGTGCTAGTCTCCTTTCACCTCAATCCAATTTGAAGGCAAGCCCTTCATAACCTGACCTTTCTGATCTTTGTAATAGATTGTGTTCTGATAACTGTGTCAGCTTTGTTTGCTGTTAAGTTACCGGGCAAACATGTGTATCCAAACCTGTTCTCTGCAACCGGTGTCCAGACAGGAGAGCCATCTGCATGTCAGACAGCCCATCCTGCAAAGTGAGCACGCTCTCGCCTCCTGTCTCTGTGAGTGTGGAGCTACGTCCAGAACAGAGCCTTGCTTGCCCTCGATGTACGGATAGGGACATGGCAAACTGTGAAGGCCTTAGATCATTATAGTCAGTTTGGCCTCACTTACCCAACTGTGGCAGTAGCTGGGGAAATGATCACTTCTAGCAAAGTGACATCATGTGCTCCGTCTAGAACATGACCCCTTTCCTACAGCCTGATGTGGGTTCATATGCAGTAAATTGAATAGCGTGTGTGTTCACATGTCGTGTGATCAAGCTTGTTTGCACTTATATACATACATATGGAGTCCTGTTAATCAATTTGCACCTTATTGAGGCAGTTCAGTCTCTCACTGAACTCAGAGCGTGCCAGTTCCAGCTCCCTGATTCTGACTAGTCTAACTTGCTAGTTTGTTCTGGAATCCCTTATGTCTGCCTCCTGAGTGCTGGGATTATAGGCCATCACAGCACCTGCCCTGTTTTTCCATGGATGCTGGGGATCTTAACTCCAGTCCCTATGTTTTCCAGGTAGAGCCATCTTTCCAGAAAGATTGGCACATTGGTTTGGTCATAATCATTCCAAATGACAGATTCTGGAAGGGACAACTTTCAGGACTTTCTGTTGGGTGGAGAACACAGCAAACTCTGAAGGCTGGGCAGTTCCTAGACAGGTAGCTGAATAAACACAAACTTGGGGATATTTGGGATAAGGGAGACAGTACTCTGAGTTCTGCTCATTAACTCTGGTGTTGCCACTATGTTACATCTCTGTATGCTCCTTCCTAACAATATGAATTTCACTTAAGGTTAAAATTTTGTCGAGAGGGCAAGACAGATAGCTCAGTGGTTAAGAGTACTTATTGCAGAGGAACCAGTAATTCTGCATCTGGGTGTCTAATCCAGAAAATAAACATTCACTAAAAGAAATACTGATGATATGCATATTGGGGCTTGAGAGATTCCACCAGTGGTTGAGAACACTTGCTCTTGCAGAAGATCTGGGTTCAATAACCAGCACCCACCAGTAACACCATCAGTAACACCAGTTCCAGAGGATCCAACACCCACTTCTGGCCTCTTCAGGGACCGTGCACACATGTGGTATGCAGCCTGAGACTTGCAGGCAAAATTCACCCGTACACATAAAATGTTTTTGAAATAATCTGGACAGTGAAGAAAATGCCTGCCCTGCCCTTTGATCTCTCCCCTGGCATGGCTTTACCACTGTGTTTTTTATCAACTGTTTCCATGGTAGCAAACAGGCATGTGCACAGGACTGGCAGACAAAGGTTGCTTTCTCTGTTGTTTGGTTTTGAACATAGATCAGTTCAGGTCTCAGATTCAGTTGTCCTAATCATCCTGCCTCAGCCTCAACCTAACAGTGAGATCTGGATTTCTGTCAAACTTTGATGGGTTTTGGGTTTTCAGAAGAAATAAACGGTTCCTAAAGGGAGGGGGCTGTTCATATTACTTGTTAAAATTTCCTCTCAGGGGGCACCATAAGCAACATCTGCCCCTTCTACTAAAGTCCAAAGGATAAACTGGGGTACCATCCTGGTACCATTCACACTGGAGAATCAATGGGTGCCTTGGGCTTCCTTACAGAGCATGGGCGAGGGGTTACTTAGAGAGGTGTGCGTACACCTCTCCTAGAAGGCTGCAGAGATGAGGGCTTCCTCTTATCCCCATTGAGGAAGCCCCTTCCCTAGTCTCCCCAGCCTATATACTCTAGTGCCCCATCAACCCTGCCGTTTGCAATTAAGGCTGTGTTGCATAAGAGGTAGTGGGAAGCAGCTGGATGCCCAGGGGAGTGTCTTGTGACCCCCCACCCCTCATGGGTATAAACAGTCAACAAGCCCAGCTGGGATGGTTCTTTTGGGCTCAGCTGAACACCAAGATGGTGGCTGCTTGGCTCAGAGGACAGTCACACTCAGTACTTGTGTTAATTAGTTCTCTCTACCTCCCTGCCTCTGCTTTCTCTAGGAGGAGGAAGGGAAGTGGGTCAGTCTGTAACACTAATTGTCAGTGCTACTCCCCAGCTCTTTTATACTGATTGGGGTCATGTTGGACCTTTTTGTGTCAAAGAAATCAGCAATCCCTTGTGACAGGGAGCCTCCAGGGTAGAGAAACTTCCTAATTCTGATTGACTTGGGCTAATCAATGCCCTCAGGGATCAGAGGGAGAGCCCAGAGAGGATGCTGGACAAGGTTTTAAAAATATATATATATATAGGAAAGGGGTATTTTTAAATGGGAAGCCATACTGCAGGACACCAAGTTAATAATACACATAAGTCAGTCATTTCCCTATGTACCAACAATAAACAAGCAGAGTTTGAAAATCAAATAAAACCCCATTCATCTAAGCATCTCTCAAAATGAAATACAGCCTTATAGACACAGCTCTAACAAAATGTCTGAGATCCAGAGGAGGGAAATGAAACCCATGGAAGAAACTGGAAAACCAAAAGATAAGATATTTCATGTTTGGAAACTAGGAAAACTCAGGATATCAGTGCTTCCCAGCCTGAATGATAGACTTGATGAAATCTTAACAGAAATCCAATAATTTACTCTGTGCTTGTCGATTAACTGTATCTAAAGTCTATTGAACATGCCCAATATTGGCATTTTTTGATAATGTCATTTACCAACTCTGTAAGCAAAAACTGTGCAATCTTGTTAGAAGAAAAAAATAGTAATGTTTTTAGTAAACTTGTGATTGTGTGTGTGTGTGTGTGTGTGTGTTGAACCACATTCATTAGCCCTCATGTGCCAAATGCGTCACAACAGGGTTGGACACACTAGAAGAGACCAGGGACCCCTCAATAGCCAACACAGTATTGAAGAAGAGCAAAACTAGAACCTGGAAGATGTCTGCGAGTAGGAAGCCCAGACATGGAGCCACTTAAATATAGTCAGCTGATCTCTGGACAACGGGAGCAGAGGTCGCATAATGCAGTGAGCATGCACAGACAAGGAACAGACCAAAATGCATCCTAAAGAAAAAAATCAAATGACTCAAATGCAAACCAGAACTAAGAAAAACCTGGAGATGAGATGGAAGAAAGTCTGGCTTGAGTTTAGCTCTGCTGACCTGTAAAGACACAATCTATGAAGGAAAGAAGTGATAATCCACACTTTGTAAAGATTAAGTTTCTGGTTTGGATATCCAGTCAAGTCAGTGGTGGAGCTCTCACTAAGCATGCAGCAGGCCATGAGTCTGAGGCCCCAGCACCTCAGAAAGAGAAGGGGCAGCGGGGCAGTGGTGGCGCACGCCTTTAATCCCAGCCTCGGGAGGCAGAGGCAGGCGGAACTCTTGAGTTTGAGGCCAGCCTGGTCTACAAGAGCTAGTGCCAGGACAGGCTCCAAAACTACAGAGAAACCCTGTCTCCCTGTCTCGAAAAACCCAAAAAAAAGAAAAAGAGAAGGGGCAAGAAGGAAAAGGGAAGTGAGGGAAAAAATAAAATTCTGTTCTGTGAAAAACAGTCAAGAGAAAGTACAAGCCATAGACTAGTAGGATGTCTTTCCGACTGATGCTAGATTAAGGAATATAACCCAAGATGTGCAAAGAACATCTAAAACTCAACAATCACAAATACCCCTGTTTTTTAAAAGTGAACCTAGACACCTCTCAAAAGAAAAGCCGACGAGAAGATGCTCCACACTGGTGTCAAGAGGAAAGTGAATGCAGATTAAAACAATGAGATACTACACACTCACCGGAGTGACCAAAATCCAGGAGAGAGAACACCAAATGCTGGCTAGGATGCAGAGCAACCGGAGCTCTCGATTACCAGTGCTGAATGGCGTGGATTCATTGGAGAGCAGATGGGACTAAAATGATTTGTGCTTTCAAACTCGAATGGGCTGAGAATGTATGCCTATGCAAGAACCTACATGCAGATCCTTAGGGCAGCTCAGAAGCCACCAGTATGGCAATCAAGCCGTGAAAAGACACTCGGTGGCATGGTACTAAGCAAATGAAGCCAATGAAAAAAAGGCCATGTACTGTGTGGTGACATTTATATGACTTCATGAAAAGACAAAGCTGGAAGCAATTAAAGAAAAAATCAGTGGTCACCAAATGGAGGGTAGAGCAAGATTTTAGGGTGTGAAAATACCCCCATGTGATAGTACAGATGTGGGTACATAGTATTAAATTATTTTCAATGCCATGAAATATGCAACCCCAAGAGAGGACACTAATTTAAGCTTATTTTTGATGCAGGTAATGATTTGTCAATGCAGGCTCATCGGTCCTTCTCTGGTGGGCTGTTGGTGTGGGGCAAGGTGTGCTCGAGTAGAGGTAGAGAGTGCGTTAGAATCTCTGGCACTTGCAATTCTGCTTCGAGCCTGAAAGCCCTCTAAAACAGAAAGTGGACGTTCCGAAAATAAATCCCTGTGTGCATGGCAAAGAAAAGTGCACACCATGTTCAGACTCTACATACCCAACCACCCACAGCATCCCGGCTAAACTTGGGAGATTTTTTTAAGCCCTTGACTTTCCCAGCTTATCTAAAAATGCAGAGCCAGAGTCAGGAGGATGGCTCAGCAAATAAAGGCGCTTGCTGCCAAGCCTGATTATATGATTTCCATCCCTGGATCCCCCATGTGGAAGGAGAGGACCGACTCTAACAAGTTGACCCCTTTACCTCCACAAACATGCCATGGTACCTGAGCATGTATGCCTACTGTGTGTATGAGAGAGAGACAGACAGGGAGAGAGAGAATGAGAGGGAGAGAGAATAGATTAATACACAAATAAAATATTTGAAATTGCAAAGCGCAGTGAAGTCGCCTTTCATCCGACCTCAGCTGACACTTGCACAGCTATTTTTCAAGTTGCTGACCCAATCTCTAAAGCCTGATTATCCCATGCTGAACGTTTTAGAAGCCAAAAGAAAGAAAACACTGGCTTCGGGTGTACCAGGCACTCTCGGGCAGCTCAGTGTACAGGTTGGTTTTGCAAGTATCAGAAGACCCTTCCCTCCCTCCCTTCTCAGGTTCATTAGTGACTGTCCATCAGAAAGCCTCATTATTAGGGGTGCCCTCAAGATTCCCTTTATGGAAAACAATCCTCAACTGCTGCCTTGAACGTGAGCTTCATGACTCTGAAAAGTGGGGCTGTTCTGTGACCTGACATGTACGTGGTAGGATCATAGGGAAATAAAGGCATTGACTGACCTGTCAATAGACCGTGGCAGAGACCCTTACTATGGAGCTACCTATGCTTACTAAGGATGTGCCACTAAAGACTCTCCCACTCCCACTTCCCTTCTGCCCATCCCATCCCTTTGCACCAACATCTCAGCACCACAGAGCACCCAAGAGCTGAGTTCTAGAGTTTTCTCTGCTGCTGTCAGACGTGAGCAGCGAAGCTGTATTAGTTCCTCAAACATCTCTGCCTTCCAACCCGGAAGCAGAAAGGAACAGTTCTGAAAGTTCCTGCAGGATGCTGCCACCCCTCCACTGAGGGCCCTAGCCCTCTGGTGCTGGGAAGTCCGTAGCAGGCAACTTCCTAACTGGAATTATATAAACAGTTCTGATAGTGCTGTTATCAGCCACCGCCAAGAAACCTGGCTTCTTGCCCCGCGTTTGTGAAGGGAAGGGTGGAAGGGCAGTTGCTGAGACCGTGTGACGTTTCAGCAGTGATGAGGTGTATTGCAGGGTTCCTGTCATTAGACCACAGTCATGGCACCGATCCTTCGGGGCCCATCTAGACTTCGCCAAAAGCACAAATATGTATCCCATCACAAAATCCGTTCGGATCATTAGCATGGCTTTTCCACATGGAAGTCACTGTGGTGATCTAGAAATGAAGTAGGTGGAGGTGTGGGAGGTGGCAGACTGGTTGAAGGGACAGATCCTCTGCTCTCTTTGCCTAGCCTTGCGTTTTAACAGGGCCAGGTAAAAACGGGTTTGAGTGAAAAGGCCAACAGCTGGACAAGCATCCACTAACGAGAAAACATCAACAGAAGTTTGCAGAGAAAACTTATCCCAGGGTTGCCTATGGCACTCAGCACCATGTAGGGTATCCAGACAGGCAAGATGGATGCTCCAAACTCAATGACCAACCGTCCACTACTCTAAGGGCTCAGTGACCTTTAGTGGTGATACTTTTTAAGGTTTATTTTTCTTTTTCTTTGTATGTATGTGTATATGCCTGTATGGATACATGCCGTGTGTGATGCTGCCTGATAGAGGATCTCAGAGCTTCTAGAAATGGAATTACAGGCAATCCTGAGCAACCTGATGTGGCTACTGGGAACTGAACTCAGGTTCTCTAGAAGAGCAAGTCTCTCAAGTACTAGCTATCTTTCTAGCCCCCTGGATAGATGTTGGTTTCTTAACTTTTTACTGGGATGAAATTTTATACAAAATGTTGTAAACTAAAACAGCATAAAGATTCTCCCTTTGCCCAGATACCTGCTGTCAATATGTTATTATTTCATTTTAACATGTGTCTTTACATCATCTTTTTTTCTGGACCTTTTGAAAGATTATATGTATATAAAAAGTCATTTCATTTCTGAGTGTTTGGGTATATATTCCCTGAAAGTGGAAATTCTGTACTGTAACAGCCTCCAGAACTTAGCACAACTGACGCCATTTTAGAGGCAGCATTCTGACCTTAAAACCCAGCACGTGGGTCCCAATACCTGCCAAAATGGGAAGAAAGACTTCATCCATCCAAAACCTAGTCCACAGTTCCAAGGAAGCCCCCAAAAGCTTTGCTTTTTGGCTTCTGTAGTTCCTCTTCTTGCTAACTGAAATGCAACAACCAGGGTGTGGCTTTTGTGTATAAAAGACAAAGGGTTCTAAGGCTTGTGGCTGCATGATTTGGGCCAATTCCCCATTCATTCACCTGCCAGCAATAAAGACTTTTCAGCTTTAAGAGTGTCAGTGTGGTGTGCTTTGGTGGGCTTACCTCAAAACATTATGAGGCCCAGCAAGATCCCCAAAGACTGAGTCGTTGGGAGTCTCATCCTTTCTGGGGCAGTAGCAGGAGGAAGATGGACACTTCCTGGAAGGAGTGCACCCTGAGACATTCCACAGCCCTGTGAGCTTCTCCCACCTCTAGTCCTGCCTCAGGGCCTTGCGATGCCTCCACCTAAAATGGGAAGTTACAGAAAGTCACCTGAATCTGTTGCCTCCAGCGGTAAGCCTTCTGAATACCATGCTCAGGAAAGACTGGACAAGCCCTAATTCCAGTGGCTGGGATTCAAGGGAGATATCACCAGATCCCCTGGTTTAAGTCTGTGTGATGGCCGCCACTGTTTGTTTTTATCATTTGCCTACCTGGGTGTCTCTGTCTGACAGTGGTTCTCAACTGTTGATCACAATCCCTTTGGCAAAACTCTATCTCCAAAAATATTTACATTTTACACTTCATAACAGTAGCAAAATTGCAGTTATGAAGTAGCAATGAAAATAATTTCATGGATGGTTGTCACCATACCATGAGGAACTGTATTTTAAGGTCACAGCATTAGAAAGTTGAGAACCACTGTCCCATGTGTTTCTGTCAGTTCTGTTGGTTGAAGAAGCATCTAGAATGAGAGGAGGGGTGAGCGGTCCCAAGGCAGCACTAAACACCTGTTAAAACACGTCAAGGATGGTTTTGTGGACAAAGATGGCTAAGTGTGTTTCTCAGCCAGAAAACTCCAGACTTCTGTGGAATTGATTGGCGCTCCTTTGGAGTCAGGTGACCCAATGAAGGATCTCTTGACCCCGTCCCCCCTCCCCCAGACAGTTCAGGCCATCTGCAACATGGTGACTGGAAGCTCTGGCCAGCACAACCAGTTTCCCTATCTTTACTAATGTTTTCTCTGGTGTAAGACCTGCTCCCCTTGCCTAAGACCAGTGTCTTCTTATTGGGGACCCAAATACTCTAGATTCAGCCAGGGTAACCCAGAGAGAGGGAAGTGGTTCTCCCAGCTGTTCTGTGGTGATAGCCTCTTCTACATCAGGCCTCCTCTCCCCTTCACACGCTTGGAGTGGCTCTGGCTATGGGCGGGACACCACTGTGACTGCCAGTAGCCCCTGACCACCCTCTTCACAGCCGAGGAGACAGACAGGATCCTGTTAGAGAGTAGAAAAGCCACCCTTGGACTGGTGGGGGATTGCTATTAGACGGTGAATCCATAGTAAAGCACATTTCCCCTCTGCCTGACATGATTGGGACCCGAGTACCAACCAATATAAGGAGGCTCTGGACAATTTTCCCCAGGCCCTGGAGGATTGAAGGCAGCTGCTAGAAACAAAAGGTGAGTGAGGTTATACAAGCCCCACCCCCAATCCTCTGCTGGGTTCCCAGAGGGCCTCTGTAGGGTTTACCAGATGTTCACCCCCATGGACCAGATAATACCAAAAAAGAAAGAAAGAAAGAAAGAAAGAAAGAAAGAAAACCAACAAGCAACCACTATTGCTTTTGTTATGCAACTGGCCCTAGCCATCAAAAAGAAACTTCAAAAGTTAAAAGGGTTGAGGGTACAAATAGGTCCCAAGTATTGGGCATTACTCAATAGGTTTACAGTAACCCTAAGTCTATAAAATCAAAACCAAAAGTTAACTCTAGCAGTAGTGGTAGTGCCCAGAGAGACAGATAAAGGAGGCCCCAGAATGGGAAACCAGAGACACCAGAAAAGGAAGAAGCTAGAACAGAGCTGATGTGCATATTGTTTTTTGTTATACAGAATAATAATATTATTGATTATTTGGGGATTTCACATAATGCACCCCAATCACACTCACTTCCCAGGCCTCCCAAGTCTACCACTCCATTTCCATGACCTCTTCCCAGAAAACAAGAAGGAAGAAAAAAATAGCAAGTCCATTTTAGGTTGCTCATATACTGACTGGAGCATGGTCAAACTCCCAGTGGCCAGGTGTCTCTTAAAGAAAACTAAGTCCTTCCCCACTCCCACCCCCTCCAGAAGTCATCAACTGTGAAGAGCTACAGCTCAATATCCTTGTCATAATTTTTAAGTGTTCTCTTCAATGGCTTCTTTTCTAGACTATTTCTTTTGGGGGCAGTGGGGGGGGGGAATTGGTTGTCATAGAAGTCTTCTGTGTCTCTCATCAGCAACTGTGAGTCTGCAGTCTTGGATACCACTGCAGAAGAAACTTCCTTGTCCTTTACAGTCAAGGTTAGCACAGGCCAAGGACATCAACATGGCCCTTGACGGTAACACAGCCCATAGACATCAATGTGGCTTCAGTTGGAAGCACAAACCACAGACATCAACATGGCCTCCAGCAGTAGCATAGAGCACAGCATCCAGCTGGCCTTTGGTAGCAGCACAGATTGTGGACATGCACAAGGACCTCGGGCATCAACACAGTTGGGATGGCAACACAGAACATAGCCATCAACACATCCCCTGGTTGCAGCACAGATCATAGATACCAACATGGCCTCAGGGGCAGCACGAACCATGGTGTGTGTGTGTGTGTGTGTCGGGGGGTGGCTTTCAAGGAGTCCCAGTGCAGAGAAAGAACCATTCTCCATCTCGGACATCCTGTTGTTGCTCAGAGCCAGGGTGATGATGCAGCTGGGCAGCGTTTTGGGAGCAGAGGCTGCACAAGCTCCATGACAGCTCCACTAGGCAATGTCATACTTCCCTGTCCATGGATGCCTTCTCCCACACCTGTCACCACTGTCCTAGCTCTACTGTAAGCAAAAAGGATCCAGGGAGAATGAATGCCCAGCTCAAAAGAGGGAAGAAAGATGCCCCACCGTCCGTTTGGGTGACTCTGCAGGAACCCAGGGTACCACTGAAGGTAGGAAGTAAATCTGTTAAATTTGGCCAACATGGGAAGAGCTGCTCAGTCCTGACAGAACCTCTTGGATGAGTGATGTCTTGACAGACAGCTGTCCAAGGAGCAAATGGACAGACTGCCCTCTTTCTCTGAAAGATTTCTTGGGTTGGTGGACTTGGGACTAGGTACTGCTACTCATTCCTTCTTAGTCAAGTCAGACTAATTCTACCCCCTAATTGGCAGAGATTTATTACAAAAACTATAGGCCATCATAACCTTTGCAGAGGCCACCTGCAACCCCAGTATGGGTCAAACAGAGGCTATAAGAAGCAGAGATTCTCATCCCTGCCATTCTTCTTGGTACATTTCCCTGCCCCCAATCCTAAAACTGGACATTCAGGACTACCAATGCACACAGGTGATGGGGAACCTCCTTTAGCCAATGGCCTTTGAGAGACTGAACCAAGTTGAGTGTGGCTTTGGGTACCAAAAGGTTCATGCCTGCCACTCTCCCTCTCTCTCTCAGCTGGACTCTGGGTTCAGTTTCTGTTCCCAGTTTGTACAGGGGCCTGTGGTCTGTGAGTTCCCCCCGCAAAAAAAAAAAAAAAAAAAAAAAAAAAAAAAAAAAAAAAAACCTTTACTATACTCAATTCTGAGCTTGTTAAAAAAAAATAGGAAATTGAATGGGATAATAGGTAGATTAGTGTGAACTTATTCACACTAGTAGTAATAGTGAGTAATAGAATGAATACTTGTGAGCTATTTATAGACAACTTACAGTGGTATGGATTCTTATATATTGATATAAATTCAAATTATATTAGTTATATTGAATATGCTCCTATTTCTGTTTATAATATTTGTATGCCTATGCAAAGTTATTTTCTCACATTGTATACATGCATGTTTCTACTTCTACTTAAGATATTTTGTACATTGATGCAACTTTAGGATATATTTATCATATTGCATTATACATTTCTAACTCTGATCAAGATACTTATACATTGTTTACAGTTTGAGGTCATTGTCTTCATTTGCTACACAGTTCTTTAAAGATTGTTTAATATTCTAATATGAAGTCTTAGTCTTTAAGTTATATAGGTATTAAGTATTATAGGTCAATAGTCATCCATGTTTGTCATACTTACAATTAGACTAATCAGGTTCTTTAGATACAAAGAGATTGTATTCCACATAGATAGGTAATATTCAACCACTTCAAAGAACTATAGAATATGGCATTTAAATAACTTAGGGTTCTGTTGACGTGAGATACAATTGCTCCTGGCAGCACCGATCTATTCCTGAGAGAATGTTGAGCACCAAAGACACTCCACTTGGAGCTTGTTTTCTTCTTGGCAAAGCTGGCCTTTGGGGAAAAAATGCCCGTGGCTCGACCACTGAGAAAATGCATGGTGTCTGGACTGGACAAGCAAGATGCAAGAAAAAAGACTGTCAAACCTTGCCAAG
>JAQHUG010000070.1:1639548-1675091 GCA_028555095.1 Dicrostonyx torquatus | reverse complement strand
CCACCACCTCCACTACCACACAACCTCTTCTTCCTCCTCTACCACCACCAATACCTCCACCATTATCACTTCTACCAACTACCCCGAGATCTATTCTCAACATAACAGTCAGCGTGACATTTTCAGAATATATGTAAACTTTACTGGGCATTGTGGTATCCACCTGTATATCCCAACACTCAAAAGGCAGAGGCAGGAGAATTTCAGTTTGTGGCACATTTCAGAGCAAGCCTGGTCTACATAGCAAGTTCAAGGCCAAAGATACATAGCAAGATTCTTTCAAACAAACAAAGAACAAAACAAAACAAAACAAAAACAGAAAATAACGTTCATGTGGCTCTATTTAAACATTTAAATTCTCTAGAAACTCCCAAGTCACTGTAACTCCCACAACGGCCTCCTTGACATTTGTGATGCATCTGAACACTGGCCCACCACTCTTTCTCCTCCTTCTTTGTTTTAACACAGTGGCTTCTTCTTTTCTTCTTCCTTGAATGTGCCACAAACTGACCCACATCAGAGTCTTTATACTTCTGCTTCCTATGGAAAGCTCTGTGCCCTCATGGACCCTTCTCATCCCTCTCCTCCAGATCTTTGTTCTAACCACGTAGCCTTATCAATAATGACATCCCTTCCCACCACCCCATTCATAGTTACAACACACAGCCATCCAAGAAACCACACACAGTCACTGCTCCGTTGTATTTGCATAATACTTATCATCATGCATTTTGCACACAGTATTTTCATTAAGTCTCCTGATCCTACATTGCTCATTAGAATAGAAGGTACACAATTTTAAAAATGATTTGTTTTGTCCTCTGAAAGTTCATTCTCATCATTTGGAACAAGATCTAGCATAGTAGAGGACACTTGATAAATGCTTTAGCCTTTAATCCCAGCGCTCAGGAGGCCGAGGCAGGAGGATTTCTGAGCTCAAGGCCAGCCTGGTCTACAGAGGGAGTTCTAGGACAGCCATGGATGCACAGAGAAACCCTGCTTTAACCCCAATCCCCGCCAAAAAGAAAAAAAAATACTCAGGCACATTCACTTTGGTGACTTAGGACTGTTCATGATCTTGACCATGGTCCAAACATACTGTGCAGTGTCTGGAAGATACTTCTGGGGCCTGCAAAGAAAGCAGATGCTGCTAGGCAACTCTAATCTCTCACTAATGTACCCCCTGCCCCCGTGCACACTGACGTAATTATAGTTTTTTCTTTAAAAGCACTGTGCCCCTGAACTTGGGCACCACAAGACTTTCCAGAGGTGTGAGCCCTGTCTTGGTCTGGCCATTAAATAGAGGACTCAGCACTTTTAATTGGGTTAATTGACGTGGTTGTCAGTAGTTATATCACATGGACTATTTCAAAGTAACAAGTGTAAAAGAAGCCTGTGTGAGAAAGCTCCAGTGCACAGAGAAAACAGCCAAAGGCAAAGGCTAAGTCACCAACGCCTTTGTTTCTTACAGAGAGAACCGAGTAAAAGGGGACTAAGAGTTTAACTCAAAAGTTAGAACCCAGGGGCTGGGGAGATGGCTCAGTGACTAAGAACACTTGCTGCTTCCTCCTAGGTGTCAGGTTTGGTTCCCAGCTACCCGTAACTCCAGGGCATTCGATGCCATCTTCGGAACTCAGGGGCATCAGACACACATGTAGTGTGCATACATAGACACCAGCAAAGCATATATATAGAACAGAAGAATACAGCTAAGCAAATACAATTTAATTAGAAAACAACAAAATAGAAGAGAAACAAATGCAAGTAATCTAAAGGAACTTCTTGCAACTCGATTAATTTGAAGGCAGAGCCTTGCCCTCTCTATATGGCCTTCTAGGATTATTGTCGAAAGTCCTTTGACCCCAGACAGAGCTGAACGTATTCTAACAGAGCTGCACATTGCTCTACACTTATGCTCAGCCAGTGTCTGCTGCTGCTTGCTGTCTTTTCCCTTTAGATGTGTTATTGAACATCTTTACCGTGCGTGATGTGTGAGGCCACTTCAGTTTTGTCTAGAGGCCTTTATTTCTCTCTGTGTGTGCTGTGCACACACTCACTCGCCCAAGTAGGTGCGTGTGGCCACCAAAGGTCAATCATGTCAGCTGTCTTCCACAATCACTTCTTCACCTTAATTTTCTTCAGTCTCACTGAACCCAAGGAGCCATTTCAGCTAGACAAACAAGTTCTCGGGATCCCCCTAGCTCTTGTAATCCCAGGCCCTGGGATTACGCCCCTGAGTTTTGTTTTTGTAAGTTTTGTTTCTGTAAGTACTAGGTAGTTGAATTCAGGTCTTCATGTTTGCATAGCAAATACTATATCCACTGAGCCGTCTCTCTGGGTCCATCCCTCATCTCTTAACTAGAGGAGACTTCAGTCATTGTGACAGACACACTCACTTAAATTCATGATTTTAGGAAGGACCTAGTTCATGCCCACTGACTTGCTAGTTAGGGTAACTAAGAAACAGAGTCTTAATTCCCTGTTACGCATGATGCTGCAGTAGTCCAAGCTGTACCCGAGAGACCTAGGGCATTCTTTCCCTCATTTTGTTTGGTGTGGTTTAAGTATCTTTCATTGTAGCCCAGATTGTCTACAACTCCAGGAGCTCCTGGTAGTCCTCCTTCCTCAGCCTCCCTAGTCTGGGATGACAGACATGAGCCACCACTCCCATCAGACCCTCTGTGTCTTTAGGATGCTTCCAAGGAGGTTTCTGTGCTTGCCTGGAGGCACTGTCATCCTAGTGTGCATGAAGGACCGGGCTGCAAGGGTCTGGCCTGTCTAGAAGTAGCAGCTCCGTCCACAGACTTGGAGAAGCAGAGTGGAAGCAGGCCGGGCCTGCTGTTTGTGCTCTCCGGCTACTGCATCACTTCCTAAGCAAACTTCTTATCAGCCTGACACCATTGCCAAATCTCAATTTGGAAGAGGAAAATACTCCAAAATTTTATATAGTATTTCCTAGATAAACACAGGATTTCCTGCATCCGAAATGATGCCAACAAATGGCATGTTTCTCCGAAGGTGCCCCAGCGACAGATTTCGGGGCTTGTGCCTTAGGCGAAGAGAAACTCGCTGATGGAAATCTGCAGCCAAGCAAGGGTTTACTCCCAGCTCCTCAGCCCCGCAGAGGAGACTGAGTTTTCCTTCCACATTGCTCTCCCCTTGGCCCCTGGAGCTGGTCATAGCTCTTGTGTTTACATCTTTTTATCCCACTCTGAGAACACAGCCTCTAAGTTTGGGAGTTGCTCCTCTCTTCTGAGAACTCAAGCAGGCACACAACCAAGTGAGGAATAAAAACAAAGATCTGGGATGGGCTGCCTCTGGCTCCTTGATTTCAGAACGACTAGGAAGGGAGGTGTCTGGAAAGTTGACTCTGAGCTTCTTGAGGCTTCTGGTAGGAAAGAGTAAACTTTCAACTCCACAGGAAGGAACTGTGCTCTGCCAACAGCGGGCCAGGAATCCCCCCTTCTCAGACATAACTCTGCTCACACCAGGATGATCTAGAAGTCAAAACAGAAACAGTTCCGTCCCCACTTCCCATTCCTAATAACGTGCTTGTGATATACTAGGTGAGCGAAGCCGTCCCCGCACCCCCAGACTTCAGTCTCCCTTTGTTTTAAAATCTTCAGCAGTGACTTGCCTCCGGGAGCATGTGGCTTCATAATTCCCAGTTGACATCCTTGTCCCGAAACCGATTTACACCTTAGTCATCACAGTCATCGACCAGGGTCATAGTAACCACCCCAGTTTGGCACAGAACCAAAGCCAGACAGGGTGTAATCAGAATGGGATGGAAATGAGTCTTTTGTGTCGTGGTATGGACAAGAAAACAGCAAAGTAAAAGCCTGTCTCTGTCTTCAGAGTGAGCACCAGGAGGCTCTTCCTTCAGCATAGTCTCAGGTGCAGCCAAAGGCAAAAGAAAGCTGAGCACCTTGAATTATATCTGTAACGGTATCTTTGGAGTCAGGGGATACAGATCCACAGGGTGGGTAAAGGCTGGTCATTTACTTTGTTGGTCACTTGGATTCTATTTAGAGTTCAGGGAAATGTATCTGTTTGACACATTGCCAGGCTTTACTGAATCTATGAAAAAGAATTCATTGCAACATAACCCTATAAATTCCTACAATTGGCACCTGAGAGGAGATTCCCTTTAGAATACTAACATTAGCTATCATTTATGAAGACTAGGCATCGTTTTAAGTATTTCTCATATGAAAATCTATTAAGAACTCAAGGAGATGTTTTTGCTTATATACACGAGCAAATGAAGGCTTGAAAAAAGAAAGACATTTAATAATTGTCACACAGAATCCAGCCAGGAACTGATGAAAAACTCCATGCTTTTAACAAACACTTAATGAGAAAACACACACACACACACACACACACACACACACGCCTACACACACACACACACACACACCTACACACACACACACACACGCCTACACACAGCATGCATGCACACTTTGCCATTTTTCCAGCGCTTTTGTTTTCTGTGTTGACGCTGCTATTCCCTTCTAGAGTAACATAGCTAAAAAGGCGAAGAGAACCTACAGTGAGTTCTCTGTGACAAAAGCCATGCTGTGCTTTGTACCTTAATGCGCTAGCAAGGGACAGGACAGCCATGGCACAGACTCTGGGTCAGAGGGTCTGCAAAGGTTCTCGTGTCCACAGATGGCTTTAGCTTCTGAGTGTCCATCTCTGCTTCTCCTGTGAGCTGTCTAGATGTCCTGCAGATCGAGGGTAGACAAGTGACGCCGCCAGCTGGCAGGGGTAGGGAACACCAGGGCCAGCCCAGATGGCATTATCTGACGACTTCTTTTCGTTCTTGCCACATAGACACCAAGAGCTTCCCAGTTCTGGTTTTCTTTCTGAAACGCGATCTTCGGCTCTCTCAGCAGCTCTGAAAACCAAAATGAAACTGGGTGCATTCCTGGAAAGAGCCTGGCTGATGGAGACGTCTTAACCTGAGGCTCTGTGGGAAGAAACCAGACACCTGAAGCGCTCAGCCTTCACTTCTCATTAAGCACAAAGGGCTCGGTTTAAGCCAAGGATTTTTCAATTAAGAAAAATTTTGAAATGTCACTAACCCCGTTAAAATCCTTTTGTCTCAAGCTGGGATTGGCCAACCCAGTTCCTAAACCTTTAATTCTTGTCTTCTTCGTTTTGCAAAGGAGAAGGCAAGATAAGTCTCTTTCATTGTGTGACAATTTGTGCTCCATCAAGAGAAAGTACTGGAAATCAATGTCACTTCAGTTCACCTCCTGTTGACATGCTCTTCTTTCTTCTTTTTTTAAGGAAGTAATTTTATTTTATTCACTGCTATATCCCAGTACCTAAAATACTTAAATGTTTGATGATCAAATGAACATGACAAATGGCTGAACGTGAAATGGCTGAACTACTGAAGTCTAGCAAGAAAAGGGATATTAACGACGAATTGGGATCATATGACAAGAACAGAGCCACTGTGAATAGCAACATCATGGTCACATGACTTCTCTTATGAGTAGAACTCCAGGCTATAAGGCACAGCTTGGTAATCAGTTGATTTCAGACATGTCTTTGGCATGTACAAAGAAACCAAATACCCCAAGTCTGTCCAAATGCCTTTACGCTGACTTTTATAAAGGCCGTGGATGGTCATCACGTTTAAATGTTCACGATGCTTCGGAAAAAGTTTGCAGGAGAAAATACATAAAAATAAAATGTAAGAAGTTCTTCATTAACATAGTACTTTAATCTATTAAAATCAGAGCCAGTGGCTGGATCCTGACATTATGGGGTTTGGACCACATTGCAGTCGTCCCCACAGGAAGAGATGGTAAAGACTCGGGTGCAGTCAAGAAGCATCCTCCAGCTACCCCTTCTTCTGGGGTTGAAAGCAGCTGAGGAGTGCCCACACCCCGGCTCTTCGTTCTATTTGCCTTTCTTGGCCTTGGCTGTTTTTTTTTCTTTACTTTTTTTTTTCACATGTTTAGGGATTTTGCTTTTTCTCTTCTCTCTCTGGGCTTCCTTGACCATCTTTTTTTCTTTCCTTTTTATCAATGCCAGGGTCAGCAGTGTGTATTTTTGCACTGGGCATTATCTCCCTGCTCTTCAGGGTCTGTGTCAGAGCACTGGGAACCTCCAGCATCTTCTGAATCCAAACAAGTCTTTCCCCTTAACTTTCTAGGAGTGCAGGGACTTTCTGGACTCCTGACAAATCCTTTTTCAATCCCGTGACAGTCTGGTATAGAACATTATCTTGTTGAGTATTCGAAGCCACATCTTCTTCCTTCAGCCTCATCATTATATCCACATCTCTCTCACATGTTTTCACTTCCTTCAAGGTTCTGGGACTATATGCTTGCCTGGGACTATATACACCTCTTCATCCACATGATCTTGGCTAGCCTTTTCTTCCTTGGTCCTTTGGGATGCTGTTTCCATGGCCTTTTCAAGATAAGCATCCATGTTCCCAAGGGTGATGGAAGGACAAACTCGAAGAGCTCCGGAACAGTCGTCACAGCGTCAGCATTATTTGAAAAAGAAACCATTGACATCCACACAGTCTTTTCTCAAGAACTCCAATGCATGTGGGTGATCATGCTCCAAAGACTGAGAAACATCAACGATGTACACATCTCCACCATGGTCCAGCATGTTGAAGATGCTAAAATCCACATGGACAAGTCTGGCGTCCTGATACAGTTGTCTCATGTACTGAATGACCTGCAGGTACAACTCCCGTGCCTTCGATTCTGACAAATGGAAGTTTTTCAAAAGTGGTGCAGGCGTGTCATCTTTGCCAATGAAGCCCATGAGAAAAACATGACTTCTTAGCTTGATTGGTTTTGGACACGGTATGTTTGCTGTTGTTAGCCTGGATAAATTCTTCATTTCCTTCTCTGCCCATGTCTTCACCATTTTTCTAGGGTTTCCTTTATAATAGCCATGACGAAATCTAAATTCTCCAGTTACATACTTATCACAATCTTTGAACACCAAAATAGAGGTTTTGTATATTTTGATTGCTCTGCTCTCTCCACTGGCTGTGGGAGCATAGTATACACTAGCTTCTTTTCTGGTGTTAATACAGCCATGTATCTCTGATATGTCTTTATTATCCAACTTCTTGAATAAAATCATTCTTGTCCTGGGATCCAAAACCTGTTCTACGGTTGCTCTGTCGGCCTTATCTTTAAGGAGATACGATTCTGCTTCTTTTTGTCTAGTTTTTATGGTGACTTTATTTATGACAGAATCAGTAACATTCCGTCTATTTAGATTGATTTTATTTTCAAATTTTCACAAGGACTTGTCAATTGGAATAGACATTTTGGCAGAATTGTAGTTAGAAGTCTGACAATTTGCCTGAGGGTTACTGCCTCCATTCCCGGTACCACCCTTGGTGAGTTTTCCAGTTCCATCATCCCAGTACCAATCACTGTCATAATCATAGTTGTCTTCCTCATCGGTCTCACCTTCATCCTTCACCTCTGTCACCTCATTCTGAAGGGTTTGAAGTAGCATGTCGTCTTTTGCTTGAATTGACTTCACTTCCATGCTTTCACGGGCT
Source organism: Dicrostonyx torquatus (assembly GCA_028555095.1). Lineage (NCBI taxonomy): Eukaryota > Metazoa > Chordata > Mammalia > Rodentia > Cricetidae > Dicrostonyx > Dicrostonyx torquatus. The sequence goes on along the minus strand of JAQHUG010000070.1, from coordinate 1,667,527 downwards.
TCAAATGCCTGTCTGCTGTATCCGTGTCATTGAACTGCCCGGGGAACAATGCAACCATCCTATCCCGGTGCAGTCCATGGTGAGAGAGGTGAGCCTCGGAGCCCTGCAGGCCACGAGCAAGAGGAAGAGACAGCTTTTTACATAGCTTTTCACGTGACGAACCCAACAGTGTCTCTGTGATTCCTGCCTTAAACAAATCACTCGGTAACCGTCAGGCCCAAAGCAGTAACAGGATACACAACTTCTGCAAACACGCCACCAGCCTGACATGCTTTTCAAACCTGGTTCCAGATCACATCTGAACTTTCCTTTATGAATATCAGTGTTAAGTAGTAAACAAAATGAACAGTGGATGGCACATTTGTATATGGACATGCTCAATGTTAATAACCCTTTATTATTGTATTCCATGTCTGCCAATAAAAGGGTCATTCAATATGAATTTATAAAATTTTAAGAGATGACTCCAAAACCCAAGCACAATCTAACTGAAGATGTAAGGTGTAGCACAGTGGTAGGGGCTTAGCTGGCATGTGTAAAAAGTCCCTGAGTTCAACCTCTAGTGTTACCAAAGAGGAAAGAGGTAGAGGGGAGAGAGAGAGAGAGAGATCAGGCTCCTGAGGTAGACCCTTTCTCTTCATACCATGGCCATCACTTGGTATAAAGGTTTGGAGCTCTTTAGGAAGTAAAGCCACCGACCTGAGATCTGATGTGTGAAATGTTTGCTTTGGACGCAGTGGAGTGGAATATCTCCCAGCAGACACCTGTTTTCTCAGTTATGTGAAGACTGAAGGCTTCCAGATAATCGGTTACATGAGAACGGGGGTGAAGAAGTCCCACATCCCAGCGGAGAGTCTGAGAATGCGGTGACCCTGTGGATGGCTGCCAGGAGAAGAACGGAAGAGTTCTGAAAGATAGATCACAATTCACCATTTTAAACCGGGAACAGAGTTTCCATGGGGAAGCACTGTCTTCAGATTTTGCCTACTGAAGGTTCTCAAACTATTGTTTGCCCAGTCCAGTAAAGTGCTTGAAAAAGCATAGTAGGATTTTAAAATGCAGGCCCTCACTCTATCTTCAGAGAGCCCCTTTGTGCCCCCAGATCTCCCTGGAGAGCTCTTTCAGGCTTATGTACCCTAGGTGTACAGCCCTCGGGTCACTTGGAGTGCAATTATCACAGAAGCTTATTAAAAAAAAAAAGTCACTGTCCCTCGTCCTAGTGCTGGGCATTGTGTGTAGGGCCTCCCACGTGCTGAGCAAGCCTTCAGCCACTGGGCTACATCCTCAGCCAGCAAACACCCCCCCCCCCCCCTTTCAGCCAGCAAACACCCCCCCCCTTTCTTTTTCCTTTGAGTTACTCACAATGATCTTGAATTCTCAGTCCCCTGCCTGGCCTGAACAGCTGGAACTACCGGCCTGCATTAGCAGGCCCAGCCAGACTTTGATGTAGACTTTCCTAGAAGAAATCCAGTGACTATTCTAAGTTCCCCAGTGGTTCAGGGGAACACAGCTATTACTCCTACCTCCTGATTCCTCCCAAGACCCAGGTTTCTAAGCCTGCAAACTGGCTGAGTGCAGCTCCAGAGAAACTGAAAAGCACGAATACGATTTTCTGAAGATTGGGGGACAGTGTCTCAAGAGTTCTTGTTTCCCCATCTCTCCCCCACCCCCTGCCCTGTGGAAATGCCTGCCCTGTCTCACACACTTCTCTTCCCTGTGGAGATTCTTAATCTAAGCATAATCATTTTTAACAGTGGAGTGTATTTCTCTTCAGATAGAGTTTTGTGTGGTTGTTGCTTTTGGAAATTGACATTATTATTATTTTGAACAAGTTTCACTCCTTTATTTTTTATTATGTGCAGGCACATCTGTGTGAGTTTTTGAGTGAGAGTGCAGTGCCCTCAGAGGCCAGAAGAGGGCATCAGATCTTTCGGAGCTGAAGTTACAAGTGTTATAGCTCACAGTGTGGGTGCTAGGAACAGAACTGTGGCCCTGTGGGGGAACACTCAGGGGTCTTAGCCTCTGAGCCATCTCTCAAGTCCCCACCCTACTTTTTTTTTTTAGCTTAAAAAATATATGCCCTAAAATATGCATAAAAATATATGGGATTTTTTGTGACAACTGAATTTTAAATGCCTAATTTTTTTGGCAATAAAATAGTCCTTTAATATTGGTTTTCTTCTGTCCCATAACAGGTGAGTCTTCTGACATGAGTCAGAAACCTTGAATTTTTTTCTAACAAACATTCTTGGGAGTTTGGAGGAGAATCCAAAATCCAGACCAGAAAAAAAAAAAAAAATCGCCTTATGTGTCTGTACAGAACAATAGAAGCAAACATTTGGGAAGGTTTATGAAGCTTTTCTGGTACAAATGTATCATACCATTAAGTAAGTTTCCTCTTTTCCTTAGGACATTTTGTCTGGATGATTTGCCCTCCTTCTTCAGAGGTCTTATTGATCCAGTGCTCTTCAGATTCTTTAGTTGAATGCTTTTTTTTTCTCCTGGAAAGACAAAAGCAAAACCTTCCCTAGTCCTAACTTTGTGGAGTTTCCCTCTTTTTGTAGGATATGTCTGCTCAAATGAAAGACATTCCTAAGTCTTATAAGGTAATTTAGATGGAGTGGCCTTGCACTTGATGAGCTATTGCCTCTCCTAATCAAGAAGCGTCTCCTGTTCAAATCAGTCTTTATGGTATACATAGCTTTTCTTCTCTATGGAAACAAAAGGAATTGAAGAATAGATAGTTATAGTGTTCCTTAGTTGTGTGAAAAGATAAAGTAGATATAAATGTTGTAATTCTTGCTTGATATTTGTCTTGCTATATGTAATTTTACTATGTTAAAGTTAAAACCTTCCTTTTTACTTAAACAGAAAAGGGGAAATGGTGTTGGAAGTCCTTCTGTATATGTGTTGCTTTTATTGGTTAATGAATAAAGAAGCTGTCTTGGGTCTGCACATGACAGAATAGAGATAGGTGGGAAAAACTAAATTGAATGCTGGGAGAAAGAAGGCAGAGTCAAGGAGACGCCATGTAGCCCTGCCAGAGAGTGATGCCAGATGGAACCTTGCCAGTAAGCCACAGCCACATGGTGATACACAGATTAATAGAAATGGGTTAAATTAAGATGTAAGAGTTAGCCAATAAGAAGCTAGAGCAATAGGCAAAGCAGTGATTTAATTAACACAGTTTCTATGTGGTTATGTCAGGGCTGGGCAACCAGGAACAAGCAAGCAGCCTAATACAACAGTGATTCAGCCAATGAGCTCTTTACAGCAAGGCATTCCCTTGCCTACTTTAATAACTAAAAAGGAAGGTCTATTATGGTAATTGATTTAAAGATTGATTTTTAAAATACCTAATATTTAAGCTTTATGAATTTGACAAGATATCTACCCGAGAAACATCATCACTATAAAAACCAAGATTCTTATAAACGTGTGTGCTTTTTGAGTGTTGTGTAGTCTAGGCTACCCTTGTTCACTGCATATTGAAAGTTAAGCATGAACTCCTGATTATCCTCCCCCTACCTCTAAGTACCTGATTACAGGAACAGCATCATGCCCAGCTTTTGGTGATGGTTCTTTAATATGAACCTTTGACAGAATTTCTCATTGTTCTCTTGGGGTTCATTTCCAGAAATAGAAATTGTAGCTTTCTCATTATAGACTGTGAAAAAGAACCTTCTGGGAAACATCTTAACAATTCACCCCCAGCTGTTGGCTTCAAGAGTTCCCTTTTAACCACTCCATCATCTGTATTAAGTAGCCTCAGGCTTAAAAACTTTTAGGCATGGTTTTTTCTTTTTAAAAGGAAAGAAGTATTCATGTTGCAACTTCAAGGAACAAAGACAGACAGACAGATAGATAGATAAGGATGAGAAACATAAGGGTCTGTGTTAAGGGCCCAGCTGTGAGGCAGGGGCTGGTTGCATTGACCTGCCTCTAAGGCAGCACACTAGGCAGAATCTAGCTAGTCTCAGCACTGCACTCCGTGGAGAAACCCAAGCCTGCAGTCCTCTATGCTCCACACATGCGGGAAGGCTAAGCTGCTCTTGAGGCCTTAAACCAACAGAACTATAGGTGATGCTTCCTCATCCCAGGCAGTTAGCGCTGTGGCTCACACACTGTAATGTACGTAAGAATGCTCGACACAAGAACTTCTACATTGGCCCAGAGGTTCTAACTCAGCTGGCACAAGACTGGGTATAAAGTGTACATGCTAATTAAGAACCCCCGATGCGTACCCCCTAGGAAGCCTCATGTTTAGAAATAAAACCCTAGAGCAGGGATGAGCACCTCTGGGGTAGCCAATCTTAGCTTGAACTTATTTTATTTCTGGAAGTGTCTCCAAAGGCTACTCTTCTGCCCTCTGCAGTGGTACCCCTGTTTGACAAGCTGCTGCAGCCTGCTTCACAGCCAGGCCAGTACAGAGACATGCCTTCAGTTGGACACTATCTGCCTTTGCAAAGTGGGACAAAGACTGGAACTGGCTACCTTCTGCTCTCCAGATATATGGATGATGCCAACCTGGTTTGCAACAGAGCAGTGCCAACCATCACAGTGCTGGTGGTGCTGTTATGAGTACCAAAGAAACCCAGAGAATGCAGACTGCTGAGTGCAAACTCAGGTGGCGTGTATCTTTTGACATCCTGAAAGAGGCCTGCTGGGTTAGGTTTCTCCATGAGTGAGTACCCAGGCTAACTACAGTCTGTGTTGGTATCCAGGCTCCACATTTACTGGTTCCAAATGCCATCTAACTGTGTGTGTGAAGAGGCCCTGTCAACACTGATTAGATCTGAAGATCAAGTTCAGGGAATTTTTATTGCTTTAGTCAACCAGTCTGTGTTGCTTTGTTACATAGCCCCAATAAGCAAATGCATCCATGATTGTATGATTTGAAGATTATCCCCAACACTTACCCATCTATCCACCTCATCCACTCCATCACTGTGCCTGGGATATTCCCAATAGACTGTTTTGGTCTTTGGCTTTGGCTATTCACTTCAATAGTCTTTTCTAAATAAATAAAGCATGTGTGTATACACACACACACACACACACACCAATCATGTATTTTTTTTTTTTAATCTTTTCTGGACCAAGATTCAACTTTATATTCTCGGGGCACATATTAGAATCTTGAACTTGTGGAATCTGAAAAACATTCATTATGTACTTAATGATATACCAATCACGCTAAGTGATGGGAGTTTAAAAGAATATCTGCTATAATCCTCGTTTTTGAAGCCCTCAGTCTCGGGAGGGAGAATCAAGCAGTTTTAAGGGCTATGAAGGAGACAGCTTTAGGAGTGTGGAGGTGGGAAATGAGTAATTTTGCCTGAGGGAACTGGGGAAGCCTCGAAGAAAAGGTGAGCTTGAGACGATGAGTGGGAGGTTACTAGACAAAGAGGAATTCTGGTTCAAAGGAATGATACACTCCAAAAAACATGGGCAGCAACCAAAGCATGGAAACATGGACTTTGCTGGGGAGAAACTCAGTCGGCCTCATGTGTCGTGCTTGGATGACATGCAAGGCAGGGAAAACTCCTTTGTGGGGCACACAGAGGCCAGGGGTTGTGGCTTCTAGTTTCCTTAGACTCTCTGAGCATCTCTGCAGCAAGAGGATGATTCCTACAAACCAGAACCTCCTACCCCATTCCTGAGTGTTCATCCCCCCCCCCCCATCTCCTTTTTCCAGGCCCAGCTTTCCTCTCTGGAGAGCTAAGTGGAAACTGGAGAGGGGAAAAGGAGTTTAAGCTAATTCCTCACACCAGCTTGGGAGAAGGTTTATTGCCATTTTTACACACAGAGGTCATTCTGCCCAAACTGTACCCTAATGGTGCCCTTACACCTTTCTGTGTGGCCTCTCTAGTATCTGTGTGTTTTGGCTGATAATTGCTGGCCTTCCTATTTATAGACTGCTCCTTGTGTTATTCACTTACAGGGTTTCTGTGGCCCAGCGTTCTGTCAGGTCCCAGCTGGTCTGTAGCATGTAGCAGCCATTAACACCACAGTTGCTTTTTACGGTCTTCATCCTACAGCCTAGCTCAGCGCTCTTTGGTGAGTTTAAAACTGTTAGCTTCAAACACATATATCTGAGAGAGGGGAGGTGGGAAGTCTCGCTTGTATGAAGGGTCTTTCAAAATTAATACAAAGAAATAAAAGTCCCCTACTAGACAAATGATAAAATACTCATTTTTGCCTTTTCAAGATACAGAAGAGTGAAGAACTATTTGGAAGAAAGTATTTCCTGATGGATCTAAACCAGCCAATGTTTAATGTTTAATAAAAGCAAACTTGTCGGGACAGAGGGAAGAGTGGAGACCCCGCTTTCCACACACACACACACCTCGTTGCTTTCTTATAGCCTATTTTAAGATGGCCAAAGACTGTTATCCAAATACTGAACCTCTGCTTCCAGACAGAATTTTTAGCATCCTCTGTAACCACTGGCTAGGGTATTTCCCTGTTCCATAATAATCTCTCTGCCCCTTTGACAGCCTTAGCAAATAACAGCTTCCTGGAGCTCTAATTCACATCCCATAGAATTCATTCCTTTCACACCCTGCAATTCAGTGGCTTTGAGCATGCTCGCCAACCATGCTCTCTCCAGTGACACAGTCACCCAGTGCTTGGTACTCGGAAAGCTCATTTACTATACGGAGCATGTATCACCACAGTTCGTATTAGAATATTCATGATCCCCCCCCCAAAAAAAACCCCAAAATGTTAGCTACCACTCTCTATTCGTACCTATAGCCCTCCTCTCAAGCCTTAGGCAACTGCTGACCTGCCTTCCGTGGCTATAGTTTCGCCTATTCTGGCTGTGTCATATAAGTAGCTGTGGGCATTTGACTGACTTCTTTCACTCTGCAGAGTGTTTTCACAGCTGATCCACGCTGCAGTACAAAGCAATACATCAGTTCTTTTTATTCCTGAATAGTACTCCATCATACGGTTACCCACTTCTGTTTATCCATTGTTAGTTAGTGGGCTAGTTCCACATTTTCCACTTTATGTTTAGTGCTGGGTAAGCTTTTCTGGGTGTGTTTTCATGGGTTTCACATGGGGCAGAACTTCTTGGTCATGCCATTTGACTGGATGTTTAACATTAGATAATGATGGTCCCAGATTCCATAATTGATTGTTTGTTGTTCCTCCATGAACTCAAGATTTTTTTTTTAAAAAGCCACCAGTACCACTTAATTCTTTTGCACAACACAAGACCTGAGTTACTGCCCTGGTGATAAACACTGATATATGTGTTGTGTAGTGTTTCCTCTGAGATAAAAGTTTCCATCTTGGAGAGAAGCTGGTTAAGACTTAGGATGTTCCAAACAGGGTGGGAGGGGAGGAGACATTGTATCCTGCAAGGAAGCTCCTTAAAACTCAGGCAGGACACAACTCAGTAGCTGCAGGAAGTCCCTGAAACTGATTATCTCTTCCCCTCCCAAGCTTATGTAAGTAGTAAAGACTGCTGAGGGACACTCTCAAACCTGCAGTTTGCCTGGAAGAGGTACAGATCTGCCCAGCTACCTGGGAAAGACAGTCCCCAACCTGTTAAGCAGCCTGCAGGTTGGTCAGCTGTCACCCACGCTGGAGTGAACTTTTACTGCAGCTGCCTTTGAGTCATGTCTGTTCCTGCAAGTAAACCCTTACTCACACTCCTGTAAGTTACCCCAATAAGCGTATCCACCAAGTTGGACTCTAGTTGTATCCATACTTTAGTCTTCTGTTTCCTATCAGTGGTAACAGGACCCTTGGTCTCATCTTTCCAGGAATAGTGTCGCACAACAGTACAGAAGTACAAGATGGGTGGCAATGGCGTTCGCTTATAACCTAAGGAAGAATCTGTGTTAGTCAGAGGAACAAGCCGCATGAAGTATTTCATGTCAAAAGCTAAGTTTTAGAAAGAGGCTTTCTAGTTTGTGTGGTCTTTACTCCTTGAATATTATGAAAGAACACTGGTTTTCAGGGACACAAGGGACTATGACACAGGGCATTTGTACCACTGTTTGCCACTAATATTGTATCTTCCATCTGTAGGTCAGTTTGTTTCCCCATTTAACAACTAGAATAAGGACTAACTCTGGGTTCAGCAAAGGAGTCCAATAGAACTGAGACACAGTTAGTTACTTTTCTTACAAAGCCCATGACCTGGTGAAGAGGAGCCTGGACACCTTCTGCCAGTCACTCATGCCAGGAATGTATCTGAAAGTAGCCATTCAGAGGAAGGGCACAGGACCACCAGGTAGGGACAATAGGAGACATCCAAAGAAGAAGTGGTATTTGACATGTCTTGGCCAATGAGTAAGATTTTGATGTAAGTAAACAGAATGGATATTGTAGAATTTCACAGGAAAGAAAATAAATGAATTTATAAACCAAGAAGGAAAAGGCCCTATCTAAGTAGTTCAGATTTAAATTTCCTCAGTGCTTCTTATAACCATATTTTTTTTTGGCAATTTAAGTGTTTAAAGATATTTTTCTTCTTTCTAAAATGGATAAAATACATACCATCAAATGCTATAAAGATTAACTGGTAACATGTTAATAAATGGTCTTGAGAGTGTCTAAAACAGTGCTCAGCAAAAAGCTGGTCTCAAAGGATTTGTCTGTAGTGTGGGGGTCTAAGGGAAGAAGGTGGAGGCTGGACCCATGGGGCAGAGGCTCTTGATGTGGTCAGGAGGCTGGGACTTTGTTCACAATGTAAAAGGAAGCACAATGTCACCAGAGCTGTGCACGGATGGGAGCACACAAGCTGGCTCCGTGCTCGCAGTCACGAGGTGGGAGGGCGTCATGTGAGTCTGAGATAAGACAGAACATACAAAAATTAAATAAGGAGTCTCTGCAAAAGGCTTTATACCAGCCGGCTAGCCAGAGTGCCTACCAACTCCTTACATTTGGAAGACAAAAGGCAAGATGGTAAGTCTGTGTCCTTGCAGCTGAGAGAACAGCAACGCCACTAGCCAGGAAGACAGGGTTGGCAGGACAAGAGCACACCCGGCGATCTTGCTGTAACTGGGAGACCCCTGTGTGAAGTTGTCAAGCAGAGAGAAATGAAGGTTGTAGTGTACAAGAGAGGTCCAGGCTGGAGACTCTGCAAAGTCACCTGCCAAGAATGAAGGATGACAAGATTTCCACGGGAGAGTTGATTGGCCGTGAAGAAGAGAAACGAAAATGTGACCAGTGCGGCGTGTCTAACAAGGCTTGAAACACGGAGATCCATCTGAGTGTGTCAAGGACTGCTGAGACTTCAATTGCTGTGAGCGGGGGCGGGAGGGCTGCTGTGGAAAAGGCCACGGGGAGCCTTTTACTAAACCAATAACACAGCTGCGAGTCTCTGGTAGTTCCGATACACATACTTGAAACGAGCCCGCCGCCAGGGCCTGCCGCCAGGCCTTTAGTGGGACTTGACAGCTAAGGACTGACAGCCAAGCGTTGGTAACAAGAAAAGGTGCTCTCGTATGCTTCTCATGACTGGGCTGGTTATTCCAACTTCCAACTGCTTTCTGAGCCGGTTTTTATTTTACATTATTCATTCATTCATTCACTCATTCATTTATCATGGGTGAGTGAGCCATGGCACACGTGAAAGTCAGGGGATGACCTGCAGGGAGTCAGTTTTCTTCTACCATGTGGGTCCCAGGACTTGAACTTGGGTCTTCAGGCTTGCTGGCAAGTGCCTTTACCCACTGAGTTTCCTCTGCCTCCTCCCATATCATTTTAAAATAAATCTTTAATGCGAGAAGGGTTAATATACTTTTCTCGTCCAAGACAAGGTAAGTCTAGAGGAGTGAGATACTGTTACGATCCATCATAGAAACACCTTTTCACAACCAGGAACACAAAAGCAACAATCAAGCTCCACCCTAGAAATATAGAAATTAATAGGAAAAGAGAGAAAAGAATCATATTTTAGTTGCTCATGAATAATGCAAACATGAGCACCATTTTTGTAAAATATATGACAATAGAGTAAACAGAATCTATATATAAATTGATTTACAAATTTAATAGCTTTCTTGCTTCTCTTAAGCAATATGCTTTTTAAAAGAATCTCACTTGCCCTGGGGAGGTACATAGGCATATGTGTAACAAAGCACGCCTGGTGAGTCTGCAGTTTCACTCAAATCAATCACTACTTGCCAACATTAAGGGAAAACAGTAATTTGTAGAGCTACAGTGCATACAAAATTTTTAAATGATGTTGTGTCCTAAGGGGAAATTAGCCACATAAAAATGTATTTTTAATAAAATAGATGGGAAAGCACAGGACCCTGGTACTTAGTAATTTTAACAGGGGAACAATATTTTTTTTATCACCTTCATTATTAGCTTGCATGAGGGTGCTTCTCAGAGCTGGTCTCGGTCCTTAGAAACTGAAAGTAGGAGAATAATGCTCAAATCAGACCTCCATTATTACACGCCCAGTTCTTTAGAGTTCTCTCAGTTCCGTCTCACGCCGCTCTCAAATGAAGTTCCTTACATAGAATGAATAAGAATGTAAAGCAGACAGATTCCGAAGCCTTTGGATGATAGGGATTTGTAGAGAAGGTTGGATGGAAAGATGAGCTACAGTGGTTTAGTTGAGAAGGTTCAAACGAGAGGGCCCGCTCTCCGTAGGGGGTTTTTCAGGCCACAGCATCTTTAAAAACATTTCTCTGAGCAGCTGTAGATAATGGAGAGCATCAAACCCAGCCAGCAGTCCCACGATCACACCAAGCTCTGTGTTTTCTGTGGGAACCCCTCCCCGACAAGCCTCACTTTGTTCTATGAACATCAGCTCACTAGCTCCTGGGTTAAGCCTGCATCTACCCATGCATGTCCACGCCTTACGGATGCCTAACAGTCTCCTCCCTAAATTAATCCCGCTGTCTGACTTTTTAATTGCCCATTAGGGGCTGCTATGCCTTAATGGTAAAAACAAACAAAAATCTGCACCTCATCACATGCATGAGGTAGCCTCAAGTGTCTATTCACTGACAGCCTCCCCTTGTCTTGTCTCACACCACCCTTGACCCGCCCTTGACCTGCCCTTCTTCTACATCCTCATCAGAGGCTATTGCAAACTTCCTCTCCCTCCATCAGACACATGGCCTCCCCACATCTGAACTCGGTGGTCCAACCTACCAGCAAACTTATTGGCTCCTCCCCCACCTTAGACCTCTTTATCTTTCCATTCCAGAGGCAAAGAGCTGCCCTCACCACTCTCCCCAGGAGTCTTGAACTATTAACCACTCTTCTCTGGTCTGAATGTTCTCTTTTTCGGTCTTTACTTATATATTCGCAAATATTAATTGCACTATGGAACACCATGGCATTTCCACACATGGATATAATAATATATTATGACCATACCATTTTTCTTGTTCTTAGTTCTCATGATCTCCTTCCTCTTCCCAACTGGTTCCTCTTTGTCTTCTTTATTTTATATGACTCAGTGAGTTTCATCAGGGTTGCTTTTCAATGAACACCTTCCCAGTCTCTTTCCTTCTGAACTGAATTCCTCTTCCTTACCAGGGAGGGGTGGGGCCTCAGCCCCCACCCCCACCTCTTGTCGTGGTCTGAATGGTGTATCTCTCATTTTTGCTTCATTGGTTTCCTTAGTAACACGGAATCTTTTGAATCTCCTACCAGCTCTCTAGCCCTCTTCCCTGTCAGTATTTGGCTGAAGGTCCTCACCCTGCAACAGTCTAACTGGGAGATGGAGCCCCACTGGTTACTTTAGCCAAGAGCTTTTATCACTAAAGAATTGTTAACTCGTAAAACATTCACCTGGTAGCAAGAAGGCGAAAGAACCCTCAGGTCAGATCTGTCACAGTGGTTCCTATAGGAACCCACTGCACCTTTCCTGCCAAGGACCACAGGAGGAGGGAGGCTTGCGTTGTTAAAGTCAGAACTCGGGAAAGAAGGTCTCTGGGCCCAAACCCCAGTCTCAGAAGGAAAGGACAGGTGACAGAATTAGAGTCTTCAAACGGGGAACCTGGCTCTGTGGGTGCCTTTTTAATGCTGGTCCCCACAGCTGCACCTGGTGTGCGGTGAGGCTCGAGGCCAGGAAGATGGAGCTGTGGTTTGGGGCATTTGCTGCTCTTGCAGAAGACCTGGGTTCAGTTTCCAGCACCACATTCGGTGCCTCACAACTGCCTGAAACGCCTGTTCCGGGGGGCAGGGATCTGATACCCTCTTCTGGGCTCTAGAGGCACCTGCACAAATATGGCATGTACACGTGCACACACACACACACGCACTCACACGCACACATCTCTAACATATTATGCTGTGGCAGGCTCTTACTAGTCCCCTCCTTTAGCTTCCACTCTCTTTCCATTGCAAGAGCCTAAGAAGAGGCCCAGCTGGCACACGAGAAACATGGTCTACAAGCTCCAGCATCAGAAAGCAATCATGGAGAGTGAATTTGGAGTAATAGATAAAAATTGGCCCAACCCCATAGTCTCAAATACCTCTGAATACACATAAACCTATTTCCTGAGCCCAAGAGTCCCTCTGGAGCCCCAGACTCATTTAACTAGGCCTCTGCTGGAATAATTATTTGGATGCCCTGCTTTGATATCAAATGCAAGACACTCCAAGTTGCGCTCATCTTTCTCCTCTGTTTCACTGTTTTCTCCAGATGAGTGAAGGGCACTTTTGCATGTGTCACCCTGTCTGAACACCCTTGCCTCTTTACGTGAAGTCAGCCATCAGAGTTTCTGTACCTGTCTCCTCTTACTGGAGTAAGGTATGGTTTCCTACTTAGTCTCCCCATCTCTTGTCTTTACTCTTTGCTGTATCCCAGGCTCTAATTTTCTGCAAAGATTCCATGTGCAGACAAAATACTCATTCTAGAAGATTCTGCTCGCCTCCCACCTTCTGAAGTCCATTGCTGGCGTCCCCTGAGCTTTGAAGTCACATTTTCTTTGGCACAAGTAGATCTCCAGTCTTAGTTCTTACCTCCAATTCTGCCCCATTCCCTTTCCCGGTGCAGCCTGAACTCGGTGACCAGAGCATGCCACACTGCTTAGCTTCGCCACTTCACGTAATCTGCCTCTCTTCTAGATAGCCGCACATCCCATTTCCTTTCTGGATTAATCTTCCTATTTCCTGTCTCTAGCCCTTTATCTCCCAACCCCTTTCTGTCCTTCAAGACCGAGCAGATTTTGACTCCCAGGAATGTTCTGTCTCTGTCCTTCGCCACCCTCCTCCCACTCCAGACTGTTAATTCCTCACAAGACTCCAGATCCACTTGTGGTGGACACTGGGGTGATGTTGCTGAGGGGGGAAGGGTAGAGGATCTAGGGTCAAACATTTTACTGTCTGTGGAACCAACCCACCCCTCACTTCTCACATATGTGAAACTAGCCTTATAACACTGTGATGTTTTCCTGACATGGTGCCATGATGATTAAATAATACGTGCAAGCAAACCTCACTACTGGATTTCACTCACTGTTTTCAGAGTTCCTTCCTCGCTTCTCTCTCTGGCTCTTGGTGAATGTTGACTATGCCACCCCAGAACACAGACGGACAGTTCTTTAGAACAACACTGCCTTTCTGCTCCTCCACTCTCAGCTCTGTTTACTGGGGAAGAGCCAGGACCAGACGAACACTGAAGTTGCCTTTATTCCATAATTCTTTAGAGAAAGATTTGAGTCTCGTGTTTTCTTAGGCATGAGGAACCCCCCCCCCGACCCCATTTCCTCCAGGAGAAAGAGCAAATGCTTTGCCAACCCTGGGATGGGGATGTTTTGTCTTGGAGTGGTGTTCAAGTCAGTTTAGTGGGAACTCTATTAACATTTTCATGGGAAAGATGGAATTGGCCGGCACCCTCCTTCTGCCTTCCAGCTTTGCTAGACTTCTGGCTGGGCCCATGGAGAAGAATCCAGTGATGCATGAGCTGAAGTGGCCCAAGCTCTTCCCTCTGGGCCAGTCAGCAGTAGCCTGGGCTGCACCTTAACATGAGTCTTCTTCCTACACACGTATTTCTACTTTTGAACCCAAGTTCCAATGGGAGCATAAAACACGCTACTCCAAATGAGATGACCCCCTGCTAATTCTTTCTACCACACACAGAGAGAAAAGAAGCCAGCGCAAGTGAATAGAACTTCTCCAGAGAGACTTCTGACCACCATGCGTGAAGCTCTCAACCATCACTCTTGAGATAGCAATATCTAGGGAAGGTATGTATGCAGAAGAAAGACACCGTGCAGATTTCGCTTTTCTTTTCTTTCCACCAGACCTACTGTTGACTTTTCACAGATTTCCCAGCAGAAAAATGAGGGTGGATGATAGCATAGGAGAAGAATGTTCCACTGTGGCCAGTTCATGCTCCTCCAGAGAGTGACTTGCATGCACGTGCAAGGGCGGCTGGGAGTCCCAGTTGGCTCGTGAAGCTGGTGGGAAGGCTTTGTTATTCCCTGGGAGCTAGGGTGCAATGACCTCCGTCTTTCTTTCCTCTGGGAGGATATAGCTCACACTGGCTCATGTCCTGTTACACGCTGTCACCTCAGATGGCCTCGGTGCTGAACCACTAAGCAAGTTAGCAACAGCCCTGGCTACACAGTATCTTACTGGCTCCACCACCCATAAGCATATCAAGTCTCTGGCCATCCTCCACTTAGACAGTGAGGGAAGCTAGGTAGTAGAGGTAATGTTTTTTTGTTTTTTTTTTTTTAAAAAACATGATATTTAGCACCATTTCATAAAGGAAAAAGCAAGTGGGCCTAAATTTGCCGGCAGGGAGCTGAAATATTGACAGCCTACAGGGGAACTTTCTTCCCAAGCAATATAGGATTGACTTCTGACTTATAGTCCCTGAGAAGGCTTGTGTACTAATATCCAACTTGCAAACTCACAAAGCCCAACAGTGTGAAAGAACTCTGCACGTATTTCTTGTCACACTTCTCTCTTGTCTCACGAGTGTCTGTTCTTTATACCTAAGATACTGCAACCAGTTCGTGAGCTTGCTCTTGAATGCCTCCAGATTGCTGTGCCCCATGCCTGACTTATGGCAGGCATGGTGGCTTGAATGAGAATGAGCAATACGAAGAGGCCTTATTGTGTTATATTATTTGTTTAGCATTCTTTAAAGGACCAAAATTGTAGAAAAAGAAAAAAAAAAAGATTTGCATTCCTGGGGACTGAGAGTGGGGGAGGAAGTAGCTGTGGCTTTAAGAGGGCAAACTGGGGGATTAGTTTTGGGACTGAAAATATTTTTTATCTTGTGCATATTATTGGCACCATTGTCCTGGTTGACATATTATATTGTCCATTCACAAGAGACTGCAGTTAGGGAAAAATCTGTGCAAAGGGCACATGAAAATGCTAGCTAGTTCTTACAGCTGCATGGAAGTCTAAGATTTTGAAATAATCTTTAATCGTAAAATATTGCTGTCTCTAAATCCCTAAATTCTGGCCACTCTATGCGGCTTTGCTGTGGATGCTACCTGCCCATGATCTACCTTGGCACACTGGAAGGACTTACCATTCTAGAGATAGCCAGGCTGTCCCATCACGTAGGGAGCACAGATAAGCACTAGGGGAACCTGGAACATAAGTCCTTCAAGGGAAGGAAAACAAGACTTGTCATCTATCCAAAAAATTGGGCAGAGAAATGCTTTCTAGCCTGGTGACTTTTGCTGTGTGTGACATGAGATCACACTGGGGTCACACACACACCCCAGACCTTTATCTTAAGTTCATTTTTCTCAATCTATAGAACCTATCATTATGGAAAGTATCACGTAT
The DNA here is from genome assembly GCA_028555095.1 of Dicrostonyx torquatus. NCBI lineage: Eukaryota > Metazoa > Chordata > Mammalia > Rodentia > Cricetidae > Dicrostonyx > Dicrostonyx torquatus. The sequence goes on along the minus strand of JAQHUG010000070.1, from coordinate 1,651,780 downwards.
ACTTTTCAAAAAGTTTCAATGTAGTCAGTCATGTCTGATCTTTACTTAGCTCACTTTGTTCCTCAAAGATATTTAGGTGTGCTTAACTGTACACATGGAAATAAATTATCACCAGATTTCTCACCAAATTGTGCTTACATATATATGCCTAAGATAACCACTCAGGGTCAGGTTGAACCAACACCGGCAACTAAGCCCTGTTGAACCAAACTGCTTCCTTGCCTCCCTCAGATTGTCTCTCTGCAGGCTTGGGAAGGTTGCAGAGACACCCCTATCTCCCCCTACCCACCACACAGCATCAGGAAAACACCAGAGTCAAGCTCACCGTTCTCCAAGCTCAACTTCCTTCCAATACACTCAAAATACTCACTTGATTTGATATCCAGTCAGCACAGTTTCAGCAGTGGAACAGGCCTGCTGTTCCAGTCCAGGTCATGCCTTATCTGAGCTGGATAGACCTTCAGGTGATACGGCAGCAAAACTAAGCAACCGACACAACACATAGCAACATGGTTAGTTGGTGGTGTATACCTTCCTTGGTCTGAAAAATAACTTAGGGAGTTATTTCTAATTATGTCTTGTTCACTGAGGTAAGCTGATTTGAGGCCCCCATCCTAATTCTGAAGAAATTGGGTGGTAAATGGGATTTTGCATGTGTGATTGAGTTAAATATCTTGAGACAGGAAGCAGATTTTAGATTTTCAAGATGGACGAGATGAAATCGTGAGAGTGCGTACTCAAGGAGAGAAGGCGGTTGTGAGAGAAGGCAAACTAGGAAGAAAAACAGAGACCGGAACGATTTGACTGCGAGCAAAGGAATGTTGGCTACCAGCAAGCCAGAGGAGGCATTGAGTAGATTTATGCCAGACACCGTCACAGGTCAGCCCTACTTGTCACCTAGACTTTACTCTTACAGGATTCATTTCAGATTCCTGACCACATAAACCACACGAGAAGAATCAGTGTGTGTTGCTGTAGTATCTTAAATTATGGCTTGTGGCAACCTGTTACATAAGCAACAGCAGGAAGTTAGACCTGGAGCCTAAGATCAATATAAGAAGGAGCGTGAGCATCCTCCCTCTCTGTTTAATTGTATTAGGGGTATTAGTCAAGACTGGAGCCATAACTCAGTTATAGCACTTTTGTGTAGCACACACAAAGCCCTGGACTGGATCCCCAGCAGCACGGAAACTAAGCTCAAGCTTGTCTCCCCAGCACTAGACCTGTAGGGGCAGAAGGATCGAAGTTCAAGGTCATTCTTGGCTACATAGTAAGTTACAAACACACGCATGCATATACCCAATGCATGGGAGACTTGCCAAGGTAGCACAGTTCCTTGTAGGTATCACTTTTCCATATATAATACATCCAAAATAAGGATAATTTGGCTAACCCTAATTTTTTAAATGTTCAACTGCAAGCTATTTAAAAATAAACCCTTCCATTTTTTTTTATGACAGGATATCATCTTAAGAATTTTTTTTTGTCTTGACATTCTGAACAGGCAGGTCTCCCCTCTGTAAGACCCACCATCCTCCAGTATTTTTGAAGACTACATCCAGCAATGCTGACAAAAATCTCTGCATTTGTTCATCATCCTAGGATAAAGTTCATCTGGATGTAAAAGTTCAAAATGACGCGAATACAGAAATAGGTCTTTATGTGACAATGACCCAGTTATCCTGTGGCCAGAGGGGGAAATCCCCAGATTCCTTCAGATTCAAGGGTCGGGGCATTACTGTTGGCCTTGTTTGTCTCTTCCCAGTTCATGAAGCTGTCTCTGTGTTGGGTCACACAGTACTTGGTGACACAAAGGGATTTTCAGAACAGCGGGAGAGAAATTGCACTGTGTGCCATGATTATAAAAATAATCCTTCTGTTGGTTTGGCCAACTTTGATGTAATGGTTTTTGTTTTATCTTATTATACTTTATTTTGTTATGTTTTGTTATCTCTTAGAAGCCTGTTCTTTTTAATGAGAGACAGAAAGGGAGTGGATCAGGATGGGAGGGGAGGGGAGGAGGAACTGGGAGGAGTAGAGTGAGGGGGAAACAGGAATGCTGGATATATGGTATGAGGAAAGAATCTATTTTCAATAAAAGAGGAAATAACTAGTGATCTGTTGGGTTGATAAGCTAGGCATCGTTTATTTTGGCACAAGGTGGTGTCTGTTTACTTTCTTCCAACTATAGAAAAAGAGAAGCCCCAAAGCAAGTCCTGGGATTTGTCACAAGTAGGAAACCAGTTCCTAGTCTCCGGGATATTTGACCTTTTATCTAAAGAAGAATGTAGGAAGCGCTGCGGTGTCTCGCTGACACCATTTCCCTACTCTCCTTCGTGTAACTTAGGGCTGGGAGGGGATGAATTCACTCCCGGATTCAGTGGTGCACTCAAATTCTCCACGGACATTGATTAGGGAGGACACATCGACCAGCAAAGTGGAATTCCAGACGTTTGCTAAATGGTGGGCAGGGAAAGACTGTGGCCTGCCTTTTACTGCTGTAGCTCACAGCTACCAACCAAGACATAAGCCAGTCTGAAGACAATCCCCTCTATCAGGAAGATATAGAGGAAGAGGGGGAGGGGGAGGAAGAGGAGAAGGAGGAGGAAGGGGAAACTGCTATAGAATGCCGTCCTTAATCAAATAGAATCTGACATTTATACAACCTTAGCACCAGCCTTTCTTAATCAAAGTTCTACAGGAGGAAGACCCAGTGCCCTAAGTCATACCCTAACTGCAGGGAGCGACTCTCTCAGGCGTGGTAGGTTCTTGGGAGAACCAAGTCTCTGAAGTCGCCTGTGCTCCAGGCTTCAGATAAGGAGCTTGGGTCGACCAGGGCAGCTCAACTTTCCGTTAGATAAACTAACAACTCACCTTTATTGTCTAAACTGTTTTACATTGAGATATCTACTTTGTGCAGCTGAAAGCGCCCTAACTGATACAGAGATCAGCATTCTTTTGGAGACGGTTTTTTTTCTTTCCTGTACTCCATCAGTTGGAGTATGCAATTTCCTCGACGGGGTGGGAAAATCTGGTGCAGCTGATGCAGACTCCCGCAGGTTATCTGAGGAATCTGTGCTCTGTTGATTCACTTCTCACGCATCCAAACTATGCTGAGCAATGCTCAAGGGGGTTAGTCCAGCAGAAAGATTTAGCAGTTATAAACTGACAATAGAGACTGAAAATACGTGGAGAAATCCAAGGGGGAAAACAGAGACCGCAACAATGCAGCTTTACTCATCATTACCCCTATTATATACCACTAATCACAGGAATGTACAGTGCATGAACATTCAAAAATATGCCAAATGTGTTACTAGAACATGTAACAAATGTATAATCACCTAAACACATGAGTAAAAAAATTATACTATCCAAACCCTCTCATGTTAAAAACAGTAGGAAAAAAAAAGAAAGAAAAAACTAAAAAGAAAAAAAAGCAGTAGGAAAACAAGAGCATTTAGACACTGTGGAAAAAGACACGCTCTGAACACTCAGCTGCCATCCCTGGGGGAACACTGTGCTCCTTACCCTGAGGCCATGAACGAGACAGGAGCGGCTGCTTTTGTTGCTGCTACTTAAAGCACTGGCAGCAGCAAAGTGCATTTGAATCAGAGAAACTAAATAAGAGGCACCCAGGTCGGAGAGGAAAAACTCAAACAATTTTTGTTTGCAGATGATGTTATACAAAAAATCCAAACACCCCAAAAAACACCTTTCACACCTTTGGTTCCAGCAACTGGGGAGGCAGAGACAGGTGACTCTCTATGAGTTTAAGGCTAACCTGGGCTACATAGTGAGTACCAGTCTAGCCGGGGCTGCATAGTAAGACTCTGCCTTCAAAACAAGCAACAAATCCACCTAAGAAACTCATTGAAAAGCCACTCAATGATGAGCTGGAAGATGGCTCAACAGTTAAGAGCGCTTGCTGTTCTTACAGAGGAGAGAAAAAAGGCTTTGGTGCTGGCATTCACATGGATCTGATGCCCTGTTCTGTCTTCCCCAGGTACCAGGCATGAATGAGGCACGCAGGCACACAGGCAGACACTCACATATACATGTAAAATAAAAACCAGTAAATCCTCTTTTTTTTTTTAAAAAAAAAAGCTATTTAACTAATTAACAGCTTCAGCAAGTTTGCAGGATAAAAGATCAACATAGAATTTAGTTGTATTGTCACACACTGGCAACAAAAAGAAATCAAATACAAATTAAGGAAAAAAAGCAAACTAAGGGATAATTTCATTTACGATAGCATCAAAAAAGAACAAACTAATAAGGACCAAATATAATGGAAAAACAACTCAATTTCTCCCTGAAAACTGTGAAACCTTGTTGAAATCAATGAAGAGACACTTGGAAAAAAGGAAATAAGGTCCACTAAGATAGACTTAGATTTATTGACAGAATCTATTAAAATCTACCAAAATCACACATGGATATCTTACAAAAGCTGAAAAGCTAATTTAGGAATCTACTAGGAAATACAAAAGGCCCAGAAAACAATCTTGAGATAGCAACACCAGAAGCCTTCCATTGCTCGGTTTTAAAACTTACTTTGACATTATAGTGACCCAGTTTGGTAATGAAAAAGAATGGACATATTCCCTTCAGTAGAGTGGAGCCGAGAGGTAAACTTACATATCCGTGATTTATTGGTTTCCAACAATGGCCTCAAAAATAATATGAGAAAACAACCTCACAACCAGCTGTAACTCTAGTTCTGGGGAACCCAACGGTCTCCTCTGGACTCTGGGGTCGCCTGAATGCATGTGGTGCATACACAGAATAGCAGGAACATACAGTAAAATACATCTTTAATGAAGAATACTAAGTCAAACTATCGAAACGATGAAATCGAAAAATAGCCAACCTCAGGATGAAAAAAATATATCTCATGACTACACAATTAATGTAAAAATTTATAGGAGATAAATTTAAAACATGACAAGGTAAAAGTTTATCATCTTTGATACTCATTTTTATGAGCCTCAAATGTTCTGAACAAAAAGTTTTTTTTTTTAATTTGGCAAAGCAGATGTTAATCACTTAAAAATAAACAGTCATAAAATTAATTACCAAATATTATTGTTTCCAAATATAGCATTTGTTTTCATGAGGTTTGATATTTAACTTAATTATAACCTATTTTTGGTAAATTTAGTCACAATATACTTTTACACAGATTTTATAAATATTTATTAGGAAACCCCCTTACGTCATGTTTCCTAGGAAAAACACACAGAATCAGATTTCTCTGTACGTAGGTGGCTTGTTTTGGAATCAAAGAATAAAAATGATGAGTGTAAGAAGCTAGTTTTGCTAGCATGACTTGAACTGTGATGATGTTGCCTACAAAAGGACCTCAACTATTCCCACTGGGAGCTGGGATGGCCTTCGTGAGCTGTCTCAGATTACCAGCACGGCCTTACACTGACCACTTATTAGTTATGAGTTTCACATGGGACGTAGGCATAAAGAAAGAAATCTATTTTAATGGGTGGTGATTCTTGGAGAAGAATTTGCTTGGAGTCATCAATAAGTAATAATTGTGGCAGCTGAGGAAATTGCTGTGTCGGTCTTGAAGGGTATGTGTGGATAGACTATCACAGCACCCACCATAGTACCCTTCTATTATTGCTTGATCATTTTGCTTTGTGTCCACTGTCACTCTGTAAAGTCTGGTCGCACTGACCTGTAGTCTCTGTTGTTTAGGACACCCAGACAGGAAGAACAAAGGCCAGCACGAGCAACTTAGCGAGGTCTGTCTCAAAAATTAGAAGTAAAAACTGCCCGGGGGCTATAGAGCAATGGTAGGGCACTTGCCTAGCATGGCCTTAGGCTCAATCTCCATTACTGTGAGGCCAGGGACTCACAAGCACTTGGATGAAGGCTTCCGCTTGTTGGTGGTCTCTTTATCCAAAGAAACTTGCAAAAGGGATGAAACATGACCCCCACGGTTACAGATGATCTTAAGGCTCTATTTGCCATCTCCTTTTGTTAGTGCTCATTCTGGATGTCCCTTGCCCTTGTTGGGACTTCCACTAGGCTAGGTGGCTTCTCTACAGGAATGCTCTGTTCTTCATCACTGTGCTCTCCTCGAGCCAAGAGCTGCACTGTTCCTTCATTGTTGATATTATGTAGGTCAGTGCTGAGAGCTGCTTCAGCCACAGCATGGAGCCAACCTCTCCTTCCATTCCCCCACTGCAGCACCAATCCTGCATCCCGAGGTACCTGTGCTTGGTAGAAGAGCAATCCAAAGCACAGGTACACTCTGACATCGGAGAAGCCAGCACCCGAGAGCCCACATTCTGCCCTCGTCTTTAATTATGATTATTGATGTACTGTTGTATAGTAAACAAATACATGTATTTCAAACTATACCCGCTATATCTCTTCAGTGCAAGGATAATCGGAACATCAAAACAGGATTATAGCAGTGTGGAGAAGTTCGACAGACGTGGAAGCCATGACCAGCAAGGACGTCCTCGTTCATGTCAGCTATATTATCTCTAGACGCTGTTGGTCATAATCTTTCTCCCAAATCTTAATTTTTAATGAACCAGGAAGGAGGCTGCATTCCAACTCATCTACATACCAGTTTCCCCAAAATCAGGGCAACTATTTCTTCAGCTAGAATGCATCAGAAAAACCTATTTGAGGACCTAAAGCCAGTGTCTATGTCCAAGCTATACTGGTTGTCACATATTTTGACAGTCACACCTGCAGTTTGATAACTTAAAAGTAAACAAAGATGATGAGCATTCTTGGCACCAAAGGCAAAGAATTAATCTGGAAACTATTTAGAAATTATTTGACAGCACTGACCTCAAGTTCGCCTCTGTTACTGATTTAAATGCTTTAGTACATATGAGCATTTGATTTAAAAAAATAGATTGTCAGCTCATCCACTTCATGTTATATCCAACAATCAATGTTTAATTTCAAAGTATTTTGTCTTACCTCTATCCCAGTCATCAACTTAAAACAAAAACCAGTCTTGACTCTGGCTTTTTCACCTCTATATTTTTTAAGGAATTAAAAAAATAAGCCAATTGAGTAGACTATAGAGAAACAGACAAATAGCTTTTTATCAGCTCTTTAAAACTATGTAGACATGCAGTAATGCAAAAAATATTAGCCCAATTATACAAGCCAAAGAACAAATAAAATTAAATTGGTTTTTGAGATAATGGTGCATTTTAATAGTCTAGCATAGTCTGTGTCTACTTAGTTGGGTTTCTGGAGAGAATTTATGGAGAAGCTGTAACAATGGAAGGGACTAGGAAGGCATCTGCAGCCTGGTCGCCTGTGGTCAGTAGATGTGGCTTCACTCTTCTGCTCCTCAAGGCAACGCACTTGTCCATCTCATTGCTTTCCATGAGGGGCTAAGCACCTCACACTTGGGTTCTGGGCATGAGGGGGCATGAGTGCAACTCCAAAACGCAGGGCACGGAGGTCAGAGGGTCCTGAGGGAGACTTAGGCCAGGGCACTACACAGTGAGACTGCCTCAAAACTGAGAAAAACCTGGCTGGCGGGCTGTACGTCAGACGTAACTGTTCAATTTCTAATCGTTCATCTGATTCTCTGTATTCCAGCCAACTTCTCTCTCCTTACCGTTTATTCCCTGTGTTTTCAGCTATCCCCAGTCTCTCCTCCACCCCTTTAAATCTCCTCTGGTCTTCCCTCCCATCCTGCTTAGCCCTTCAGTGTTGACCACAGGCCCACCTCATGGACTTCAGCAGCTTAAGAGAATTAGCATGTTTCCACACCGTCACGTTTATATTCTTCCTCTATGCCTTTCCACCAAACCCAGGACGCCCTTCATTTATGGGACTCTATCCCAGCACACGGGAGTCCTGTGTAACTGAAACAAGGATCTGTAACTGAAAACACCCTCCTTCTGCCCTAGGTCTTACCTTGGTGAGCCCCAAAGACCTGGCCTTTCCTAGTTCCCAACAGTCTGTGTGGCGCCTGATCCGTGTGCTCAGTGTTAATATAAGTCTGAAAGACTAACTCCCCATTTCCAGAGACGTAGAAGGGCTCTTCTAAGAGGCGGGTCTGTATGTAGGCTTTCTGCTCCAGGCAGAAGGGATGGACGAGGTTGTAGGTTCACTACCGCCAATGGACTCAGGTGACCCGAACACTCCCAAGGAGTGCAAAGGGCAAGATCCACGAGTCTTGGTGAACTCGTATCTGCTACTTTCCTCAATGTCTTTATTAGGGTTTCTTTCTTTCTTTCTTTCTTTCTTTCTTTCTTTCTTTCTTTCTTTCTTTTTCTTTTTGGTTTTTTGAGACAGGGTTTCTCTGTAGCTTTGGAGCCTATCCTGGAACTAGCTCTTGTAGACCAGGCTGGTCTCGAACTCACAAAGATCCACCTGCCTCTGCCTCCCGAGTGCTGGGATTAAAGGCGTGCGCCACCACCGCCCGGCTTTTTATTAGGGTTTCTGTAGAACATGATGGAACACCATCATCACGACCAAAAGCAAATTGGGGATGAAAGGGTTAATTCAGTTTATGCTTCCACATCACAGTTCATCATCAAATGAAGTCAGATAGGAACTCAGCTGGCCGGAGAAGAGGGCGTTGGACCAAGAGCTGGCGGTGCAGGCATGGAGGAGAGAGGACAAGCTGTTTGAGTCAGTTTCTTCTTACACGATGGGGGGACCAGATGACCAGGCTCAGGTCATCAGACTCCATGGCAGGCACCTTTATCTGCGGAGCTATCCTACAGACTCTGAATTATTATTATAAATAGTATTAATGATGTCACTTAAAATAGCCTGCATGTGTTTAAAACATTTTAACAAGAAATAAAATTAAATGTTAGGCTTAAAATTTTTTTCTAATGGCCTGGTGGTGGTGGCACAGGCCTTTAATCCCAGCACTTGGGAGGCAGAGGCAGGCGGATCTCTGTGAGTTTATTATGGCCAGCCTACCAAGTGAATTCCAGGACAAACCCTGTCTCAGAAAACAAAACAAAACAAAACAAAAAAATTTTTCTAATGTATGTTGCTTAAAGCGGTGGCGGCGGGGGTGGGGGTAGGGGCAGCGTTCCCCTCTTAATTCTTTGGAAGATAAGCTTGGCTTCAGTACTGTAGGTGTTCCGTTAACGTTGTGTGTCGGTTGTGACGTCATGTCCTGTGAGACGTGGATGGAACCTGTCACGGCAACTGAAACTCAGGCCCAACATCTCAGATTTAGAAAACGGCATTAGAGTGAGAGCATTCGTCTTATGAAGCTGTGAAGTTTTTTGTTGATTTTTGTTTTCCGGAGCCTGGAATGGAACATTGGGTGTGGCCGACATTTAATGAGTGCTTCCATTTGGATCCCTGTTTAGGTTATTTCATTTATTTTACTATCTGTGGGTTACATATGACTAAGTTCATTCCACAGAGGAAGTAACTACTGATACTCAAAAAAAAAAAAAAAAAAAAGTTCAAGATCACTTAGCTAACCAGCAGATACACACGTAGTTAAAAATAAAACATCTTTAAAAATTATACCTGCTATACACGATAAGAGAGAAGCTGTTATCGATAAGAATGTTAAAACGTTTAAGACTATGAAAGCTTAACGCACCCCCGGAGGTACCAACTTTTACAGATTGTTTTTCAGGTTCCAGCTTTGAAAATTGTCGCGCTTGATAATGGAGCCACCTTGTGGGCAGTTCGCAGTATTTCAGGCATTCAAATTGTAACCATCCTGGCAGGAATAAGATGTACTAGAGACAAGGGTGCCCTCCCTTTAGCAATAAAACTGTTAAAACAACGAACCCCAAGCAATTGGAAATTTCCCAGGAGCCTCTTGATGGAAGAAGGCAAAGGCTGGGGTCCTGGTGCCAGCCGGAAGGGAAGCTTGTCTTCCGGAAAAAGGTTTTGCACGGCTCTGCAAACTCTCCAGACCACCTTGCAGGAACGACTAGATCTGAGACAGTGATGGGCATGGGCAGGACTGGAGCTTGACCAGGACTACTTAGTTGTGCATAACTCTTATCTCCTATTTAAACCTAAACCCAGAAATAGACCTACAGGTCACTGGACTGCACGACTCTTCTTTCCAATTTACCCACGTTAAATAAATCTTCTTTTTCTGCGTTCACTAGGAACTGTCTGTTTAATTAGCCTATTGAGAACAGATTGCTGAGCCTAGCTTTGTCAGGGTTACCTGGGTATAGGCTCGGACCACAGCTGCTCTGGCAATAGTCTTTTCCCTCCAGGACAGTGTCAAATGCGGGTAGATTTGAAAGGATGGAGACTGGGTTCTCTGTCCAGCTCTCCATTGTGTTAGCTTCACGAGTCCCTAAGCACTTGGCTGTTATCCCCTCGCTACAGAGCGGTTAAAACAGTGAGTCTCTCAGGGACATGGGTGAACCTGTCTGGTCCACAGACAGTAAGGTCAGTGTGGCAGCAGAGGGTCCTGGTCCGCAAGGAAAGGGAGGAACTAAAAAGAAGGGAACTCTGTGGCTCTCTGCCCTTTCTCCGGTTCAGGTTCAGCCCCAGTATAAACTAGGAAAGAGAAGTGCCCCTAAGTTCAAGTGACAACTCCTATGTCCACCTGCCAAACTCTAATGGAGGAGAGCCAAGAACGCCAACGGCAACATTTCTGCTTTCTCTCCGTGTAGTCCCCTACCTTTAAAATGATGCTTTTAGCAGTGCTTTGTTTTCAGACTTTTATGTTTTTATTTTCCTCCATGTATTACACTTAACTAATTCTGATTACATTTCCTTTCGCTCTCGGGGAACCGTGCTTGTTTTTACTCTATTGTTTCCCCCACCTTATAAAATCTGTTTTTTCCTTTCTCTAAGTGTTGCCTCTTCTTTCATTTGCTCCTTTCTTGTCTCCTTTCTTTATTCCATTCATTGGCTACTTGCTATTTACCGTGTACAATTTTAACCTTCATAGCACACACGACATTATTTTAAGCATCTCTGGCCTAAGGGCATCTGGTGTACAAGAGTTTGATTCAATAAGTTTTATTTGTACTTTTTACTTAATTCAGTTTGATGTTGCTGTCACAGCAGTTTGGTTTTTCCTCTAGGAACATTACCAAGAGTTGAGTCCTGAAGAGCAGACTATTCACTAAGAAGATCTTCAAATAAGATTGTCCAAACCAATAGATGTGCAAATTGGGACGTGAACACAAGAGACATGAACGTGCAAGGACACATGACTCCTCCAATTTCTTGGTGACAGAATCCAGAGATACTAACATGGGTAAAATGATGAATAAAGAATTCAGGTTTACTTGCAAAAATGATCAATGGTTTCAAAGAAAATACACAAAAGCAGATGAATGAGGTAAGAAAATCAACTCAAGACTTCTTAAAAAAAAAAAAAAAAGCAGATAACCTAGATGAGAAAGTCAGCCTTACAGGTGGGAATTAAGCAATGATTACCTGAGATGTGTGTGTGTGTGTGTGTGTGTGTGAAAACAAATGGATATACTGGAAAAGAAAAACTCAATGAATCAAGAAAAAAGTAGAAAGTAGAACCAATGAACTGGACCATAAGGAAGAAATAACATCAACAATGAGAGGAAAAATTGAGAAACTATTGCATTAAGGCATCAAAAGTGGGGGGGATGGAGCATACAATCTCAGCTATGAAGAATTCTAGGATTTGACCAAGACACAAAACCCAAGAATCCGCGAAGTAGAAGCAACTGATAAAACAAAGAACGACAAACTAAAGGCATAGAAAGTCTATTTGATGGAATTATGAGCAAACTTTAGCCTGTTAAGCTACACCTGGACCCTCCGCAAGCTCTGTAGGCTGGCGCTGCCTGCGCTCGGGTCAGGTCGTGAAAGCCAAGCCTGAAGCTTGTGGCCTGGTTGAAGGTTTGTCTGACTGAGGACTGTATTCAACCTTTTTAGAGGTCTAGAACGCTGGTGCTTGCACTGCTGCACTCAGTTTTTTGTTTTTTGTTTTGGTTCCTACTCAGTGTACTGGCTGCTCAAGGGCTTGCCAGCTGGCAAAACCTCTTAAAGGAGCCACGTACTTTTTTTTCTTTTCCCACTCTCTCAGGCTCTACATGGAAATACAGCCTCATGTTTGTACACTAAAATGTTTGTTTTTTACTATTAGTTACTTTGTTCATTGGGTGAACTTCCAGCCAGCTCCCAAATAAATCATTCACTTGGAGGCTTATTATTACCTGTAAATGCCTGGCCTTAGCTTGGCTTCTTTTTTGTAAACTTTTCTTAAATTATCCCTGCTACCTTTTGCCTC
>JAQHUG010000070.1:1607164-1621322 GCA_028555095.1 Dicrostonyx torquatus | reverse complement strand
CTGTCAATTTCATGTCAAGACTATCATTTCTTCTCAAACCAGTAGAGCAATGACTTCCATTTTCTCACATGACCCAAACTCACTCACTCTCTCTTCTCTCTCCTCTCTCTCTCTCTCTCTCTCTCTCTCTCTCACACACACACACACACACACACATACACTTTGGCAGGCAAAGACAGCAGGTACCCATTAAGTGTTTTTTCTGGTTGCATTAAGCCTGTAACCTTTGAGAGCAGGCTTTAGAAGGGAGGATTTTCTTCATCACCTTCATGCCACACTGACGTAGCAATAACAAACCCAGATAATTTGCAAAGTTCTGACTGTGGTGATACCTGGAGAATAAGAAAAATTAGAGCATTCTTTGATCATCAAGACAGAGATCATGTATTTCTATCTTTGATTACAAAGTCACGTTGTGCACTTGTCTGGCCCACAGGCTTACATACAACAAACATCTTAAAACACTTTACAAGAAATATAATGCTGGCTAGTTCACAATAAAATCTTCACATAGTATGCAATTTCATACTTTTAAAAATGATTATTCAGCAAAATCTATGGAATACTGGATTAAAGAGAAGCAGGAGGAGGGAAGGAAAAAAATCAAAGTGACATTCACTGTGAGAAATTTTGCATATACAAAGCATAGATTGTGCTTCTGAATTATTGTAAAAAATTGTTTTTGCAAGTTTCTGAAAGTATTTCTGTTTGCTTGAGGTATCTCTCCAACCATAAATCTGTGCCTACAGATTTATGTCTCATCTTGCAATTATACCCATTATTGAAATACCATACCAATTATCTTTCTAATGATGGCTATAATATTTGCTACTAAAAAATACCTAAACTTCTAAATAGAAAGTATGTCCTCGCAGGAATTCTATTCCAAGTATGTGGCCATACTTTCCATATTACTTTTAGAATTCCTCTTTGGAATCAAATTTGGCAATTAAAGGGTGAGTAGGACAGCCAGTACTGTGTGTAGAAGACGTATGTATAATACACATATGTGCACGCTCAGAGTGAGCAGCACTCACCCGATTCAAGCAATTTGACTTCAAGTTACATTCTGGGCTCTATCAAAAAACAAAATAAACAAAAACAAAAACACAGTTATCCTAGTAGACAAAGATTTTTCCAGCATGGAAGTTATTGTTATTAATGAAAGCATTTGGAGTGGCATCCACACAAGCTACCAAACAGGAACAACAGTTCAGAGTAAGGACAGAGCCTGGGTTCCCAAGACAGCTAATTTGGGGGCTAAAACGGGCTTAGAAGGAACATGGTTTTGTATGGATAATATTGGACTTCTGTTTAAACAAGCACATTATGTCCATGCGCTGTTTGGACCACTGAATTATATCTAGTAATAAACGACCTTTTCAAAAATCCGGAAGTGGTTCAAAATAGACTCTAAATTTAGAATTTCGCACAAAAATTCCGGGGGAGGGCACCAATCGGTGTAATGCTGTTTCAGCTCTCGGCTCTAAGCACCCAAAGCAGGTCACACAGGCAGACTCTAGAATCTGGTTTCCTTGAATGCTGGTGAAGTCAGGGGCCTTCAAACAGATCTGAGGGTCTTTGCTCATTTCAAAAAAAAAAATCAGTATTTGAATAAATCTGTTCAGTTCAACGGCATCTGTTTCACAGTGTGATTCCTGTAACATGAGCTTTTCAGTAACTGTAATTTTTATTTTTTGTTGCTTTTTTTGCACTTACACCTCACAACACTTGGTTGTGTGGTTTAAGATTGTTTTAAATTTCGCATTTCACATTCCTTTTGGCACTTCTGAAGAAAGGGGATGGCCTTTTGTGACTTTTATGCTCAGGAATGAAGTGGTAACCCTCTCCCATTCCTGTCTTTTTAGTTTTAAATGTTTGGCTTTATGAAATTCACAGTTCTCCCCGATCTCAGCATCACTAAATGAGAGGGGTGGAAATTTGCTGTTATTACAAGCTGTCCACCTCAACCCTTCTTAGTGGCTACTGTCCCCGGCTTCGGATTTATGCTGTTTGCCGACTGCCATAACTGGATCTGGTGGTCCCTCTCGGAAGAAGAGCACAACTGGGTTTTTGCGAGCCCACATGACCACTTCCCCTCCTGCCCCGCTAGCTGGGTTGGAAGAAGGCATCCTGCTACAAGCCCCCAGCCTACTGGTACAGCCATTTCGAAGGTGATTGCGGCTTTTGGCCTGCAAACCTAGACCTTGGCTGGGCAAAAAAGCATCCATGTTCTTAGTCCTGTAACCCTCCTCACGATTGCGCCCTAGGAGCATGGAAATGTTGGGGTTGCGGATGGCGTAGATGACAGGGTTGATAGCCCCATTGGCCCACGTCAGCCAGACAGCCGCCACATTGAGCAACGAGGGGGCCTGAGTGGCCTGACCCTGCCGAGTCGCAGCCAGAAGCACCAGGAAGCAGTAGGGGCCCCAGCAGCAGATGACGAAGATAATCATGATGAGCACGGTGGTGGCCGTGCGCACCTCGCTGAAGAAGCGCAGCACGCGCGCGTAGGTGGTCATCGGCCGCACGCGCACGTCAGACAGGCGCACGGTCTTGCAGATGTGGTAGCGGCAGAAGCACATCAGCAGGAAGGGCAGCAGGTAGCAGGCCACCACCAACCCCACGCTGTAGATGGCGCCCAGCTGCGCGGGGTCTGGGGAGGTCCGGTAAAGGCAGCGGTGAAAGCTCTGCGGAGCAGGGGGCTCCCGGGGTGCCCGAAGCAGCTCCCAGGGCAGCGAGAAGCAGAGCGCTGCCAGCCAGGCTCCGGCCAGCAGCTGCAGCGCGCGTCGCCGGCCCAGCTTGTCCCGCGGCGGCCGCACGATGGCGCAGTAACGGTCCAGCGAGATGAGCGCCACACTGAACGTGGACACGATGCCAAAGCACGAACTGAAGAAGCGGCTGGCGGCGCAGAAGCTGCGCCAGGGCCCCGAGTCTCCGGGAGGCGCGAACAGGTCTAGGAAGGCGGCGGGTAGACAGAGCAGCGCGGTGAGCAGGTCCGACAAGGACAACGACAGGATGAAAGAGTTGGTGACCGTGCGCAGCTGACGGTGCTTCACGATCACCCCCATCACCGCGCAGTTGCCCAGGCTAGACAGTAGGAAGATGAGCAGGAGCACAAGCGCCTGGGCGGCCACTGCCGCCCCATGCCACAGCAGGGGCGCAGGTCCCCGAGACCCCGCCGCCTCCAGCCGGCCCGCATCACTCTGGTTTCCCAGCGTTACCGTGGCGACGGCGCTGAACGACAGCGCGGCCGCGGTGGCCGTGGAAGCCACCCCGCCCGGATGAGCGCTGCCTGGTAAGGCCTCGCTCGCGGGCGGGCGGCCGGGGGGCCGCGCCTGCTCCTCCATAGGGTCCCGCGCAGGTCGCCGCTCTGCTCATCCCGCAGCAGGGTGAAGGGCTGAGCGGACCCAAGCGGCCGCCGCGAGGAGTGGGTGGGGCTCGGCCGAAACGGGGCGGTCACCACCCGGCACTGGTGGAACCTTGACGTGGGTTCCAGGCGTTGCCGAGGGAACCGCCTGTTTACGCAGGAACGCAGGGCGGGACGCCAGTTGGGTACCCCAGAAAACCGGCCCACATCATCTCCTTCCCCAGCCGGTGGCGATCCAGCCAGCGTCTGCGCGTCTGAGGGCTGGTATGGTCGACCTCCAGCACCCTGCCATGCCAGAGACAGTCAGAAAACCCCACATACGAATGGCAGATTCTACAGAGGTGGTCTTGCTCTTTCCTGGCGGGCGCAGGGGCCCTAGAGGGAAGCCTTTGTGAGGGTACTGATGCTGTGGGCATCTCTGGCGTCCACAGGTAGGAAAGGTCCACATTAGGAGTTCTTGTACTTGGGGGGTGAGGGGTATTTCCTGTACGTCTATATTTTGAGCCAGCAAAAGAAATACTCAGAGGGCATGTTACACGTGACTAGGTTTCAATCTCAGTTTCAGATAGTGGGGTGAGGATCAAGAATTTGTATGGGTGGTGATGATGATGGTCCAAAGGTCACTCTTTGAAAACTACTGATGTAACAAACTTGTTTCAATAGATTTCTTGCTGAAACTCAGTATTCTTGAGTCTGGGCTCCTCCCTTAAGCCTGATTCGGAGCAGATACTCTCAAGGACTGGCACCTGGATGTAGGAGGGAAGATGTCATCTACTGTTCAAGGTCCTGGACCTCTGGATGGTAACTGGTTAATGCATGGGGAGAGGGCAGAGAGAGGCATAGGTTCCCTGCTATTACTGTTTGGTCTCTAGAATGTGGCGTGTGTGGCATATTAAGGTACTGCCAGTCACAGACAATCTGGCAGATACTGAGTGGGGAGAGACAGGACCAGGAAAGGCCTGGCTGTGCAGCAAGGTTGCTCTCTAGACCGTGGCTATGACCTCGAGGAGGAAAAGCTTGAGTCAGTCCTCCAGTTACCTGTGCTCTTTAAAGCAGCTGTTCGCAAAAAAACATCAGCACCACTCAAGGACTTCCAGCAATGCAAAATCTACTGATCTGATACATGGGAGGAGATCCAGACTCTAGTGCTTTGACAAGCTCTCCAGGAGAAACTCTTCAAGGATAACTAGGCCACTTGCAGGTCTTGGGGTCCGCATCAGGGCTAAAGGGCTAATCTCAGTGCATGCTACAGGAAACTTAACAGTGCATTTAAGGATTTCTCGCCATCAGTCTGGGCCAGATCTTTCTTTGCTGGTGGGAACTGTTCCACGTAGAGGGTCCTTAGCAGCATTTCTAGAATCTGCCCATTAGATGCCAGCAGCACGTCTCTCAGCTGCAACAACTAAAACTGTGCAGAAATTGCTGCGCTCTCCTTCAGGGTAAAAGCAACCCCAGCTGACAATCATTCAATGAAAATACAATATCTATAGATTAACTTATTTAATAAATTCAATCTGCCCCATAATGCCTAGTTTTAGGACAAAGCAAATAAGGGCCCTTGTCCCATAAGACTTATAGTCTTAGGCAAACACAAACGTACTGCAAGGAAATAAGTTTTTTTTAAATTCAGGAATGAAATACAATGGAGATTAAGTTGCTAGGGTGGCTGATAAAGACTTTGTATACAAAGCGGGACCACTGTGAGGAGGAGGAGAAGAGAGATGGCAAATGCAAACGCGACATCAAGAGGATAGTGTTGAAGATGTCAGTGTCTGAATTCTAGGCTCTATGCAGTTGGGGAGTAAAAGTGAAATGTGTATGGTTTTCTTGGGACAGGATTGGTGTGTTGTGCTATGGAGGAAGAGGGTGTAATCAAACTAGCAGTTGGCCTTTGCCAAACAAGGGCCATAGTCGGGTATGTGCTTCAGAAAGGCAATAGGGACCTCACACCCATCCGTCTTTGCTTCTTTCTTAGTCTGCACCGGTGTGTCCCCTCTGCCCATTGATCTTCCTATTGGAGCCCAGCCCTCTTCCCCTCTGCAGGTCTCCATCTCACTTTGAAGGCTCCAAAGATTCTCTGTTCCTAACTCCACGTCCATGGGCATGAATGGGGTAACTTCGCGGCAGGATAGTGAAAAAGAAACAGATGCTGGCTAGGACACCAGGGTGTGGTTATGACCCGGAAGTGGTTAAAGAGCACAAAGCAAGGCAGGGGGGTGACAGAGTTTATAAGACACAATGGTAATTTCCCCGGTGTCATATCAGTGGAGGTCAGCTCCATCCTTTACCTAAAAGGTAGAATTTTTGAGTATTTTAGGGTAAAAACAGGTTGCTTGGTAAGGGCGCACTCACCTGTGGAACCTGAGCCCCAGCAGGTAATTAACAGAGATTTGCCAAATTTTGCAAAATCTGCCCTTCTTCCAGACACCTCGGAGGGTTAGGAACAGCTCAACCGAAGTCCACTCAACAAGAATCTTCATGTTAGGACTTTAGGTTAAGAAAGCTACATAAAAGTATGAACATGCCGTAAGAGGAACAGGACACAACGTGTGAGTTTTGAGGGCTGAAGGGTGGCCTGTTTCTTAAGGAACCTAGAAGACTTGGGACAAGAGGGGGTATGGGTCTTGGCTCACACAATTCTATGTATGATCATGTGCAGTTGGGGAGTCTCACTGAGTCACTCTGTGGGTGACCTTGGCACCAAAGGGTTAGAAATTCTGCTCCAATGGGTGCCACACTTGACTGCAAGAATCCAGCAGCAGCGTCCACCGTGGGTTTGATGAACCCTCCAGGGGCTCTTATGACTGATAGGCCAAGCAGTTTCCAGAGAGTAATGATGCAGAACCAGACATGGTTGCATACATGAGGGAAGCGTACCTAGAAGCTTGACTCCCAAGGGAAAGAGTCAGGGGGTGGAAGCAAGCTAGAAACAGAGGCAGGAGTGCTTGTCTCATCATCTTTATGATGGACACATTTAACTACTTGGGAGATGTCAGTGAGTGGAAGGAGATTGTGGGTGCTCGGTTTGTTGATGAGGTAAGCCTTGAGGTGGCCTGGGTTGCAGGGAGCAGTGTAGAAGCAGAATCGACGGTGCTCCTATTTGAATGCCAGAGAAGGTGGGGTTGATCTCTTTAGCCTTTCTGACTCCAAGGGAGGCAGAGCGAAGGACAGGATAGTTTAGAAAAGTAGTTCTCAACCTCACTAATGCTGTGACCCTTTAATACAGTTCCTCATATTGTGGTAACCCCAACCATAAAATCGCTTTCAGGGCTACTTCATAATTGTAATTTTGCTACTGTTATGAATCATAATGTAAATATCTATGTTTTCTGGTGGTCTAAGGTGACCCCTGTGAAAGGGTTGCTAAATACCCCAAAGGTTGAGAACAACTGGGTTAGAATGTTGGATGTTAGGTATTTTCAGCTTGTTGGAGTCACACTGTCTGGACTGGCTATGCCAGAGAGAGTCAACGTGCTTGTCTGGCATCTCCTTACCATACAGAAGTGGAATGAAGCATTAGCGTCCTATAGGTGAGCCACAAAGCTCTGCCCTGAGGCAGTTAACGGGGAATGTATTATCCGCAGACAATTCTAAAACAAGAAGAGAAATAATTAAACATCATCGGCTCGTTGGTACTGCCAGATCTGACGATTCCTAACTCTGCCACAGATAAAGTTCTGCACCCTTGGTAGCCATGGGACACTAACTGTAGTGTGCTCTTTCAGATAGAGGGTGCCTATGTGGTCCATCAAGAAATGTGACTCTAAAACAATGTATTTGTTCTAATTAATGAGACATGAGATTAAGAGAGAAAATAGCGATTCTATTTTTATTTCATTAAATGTGGCTAATCACCTACTCTCTGGAAATTTAGTCACCCTGAGTTAATGACAGTACCTCTTTCCCTCTTTCCTTTAGGGTGAGTGATGGTGTTGACACAAAACCTGAACTGTTTGAGAGTAGTGGGGAAACAAAAGATATTCACTTCATATTTTTTCTTTGGGTTAGATAATAAAGTTACAGACCTCCAAAAATGAGTCACTAAAGGTCTGCTGAGTGACAGAGACACTTAACATGGATTAATTCAGTATCTGGTGTGCTCAGAACTAAAGTACTACTACATACCTCACAAAAGGTCTACTGAATTTTCTGAGGGCATCACAGTTAATGTTTCAATATGACAGACAATGATTCATTTTATTTTATTCCTGATTATTAAAAGTCAGGGCCTGGGCCGGGCGGTGGTGGTGCACGCCTTTAATCCCAGCACTCGGGAGGCAGAGGCAGGCAGATCTTTGTGAGTTTGAGACCAGCCTGGTCTACAAGAGCTAGTTCCAGCGCAGGTTCCAAAGCCACAGAGAAACCCTGTCTCGAAAAACCAAATTAAAAAAGTCATTGCCTGAATGAATTGGCTGACCTCAAACTTTATAATCTTCTTGGCTCTAGCCCCCAAGGCTTGGGATTACAGGCATTGTTCCCACACCTGGCTTTCAAGCAAAATTTTTAAGAGACTCAAAGGTAAGTATAAACTGGCAATAATGCTAGTAATGAGATTTTTTTTCATGTTCTAAGTCTAGCAAGCAAATGATTGTTGAGAGTTGAGCTGATCCAAGGCTTTCTCAAAGGCCTTCAGGAAAGGACAAAAGGAAGTTAAGTCCGTGTCCTTGGCCAAGTCCAGCCTGGGACTGGAGCCAGGGCCTAGAAGAAGTTTTGTATCCATTCCTGGGAACGTGGCTTTCCCCACTGAAGAGACTGGAGTTTTCAGTCCCAAGGACTCTGTGTGCTTGGCCTGTGATACCTCTGAGGTATCCTGTGCTCCCCTTGGGCAACACTACTTGACTTAGCTTCCTGCTGACTTTGTCCCACTGTATAATAACTTTTTGCTAGCTCTGCGTCCCTCCCCACTACAAACAGTATACAAGATGGTGTACTTCTTAAAGAACTTGTTCAGCAAAAGATGTAGCTTGTGCAAGACCCCCTGAGCCTACCTTTTCTATCTTCTTTATCTCTGATCTGGACTTTCCTTGTCAGTACCCTGTCAGTAAAGAAGAACTTACCAGTCAAGCTTCAGCTGATAGGACCTGAGATTCATTCATTGTAAAGGTTCAGAGATTAATTTTCACTTCCCATCTGTATTTCAACAATGTAGCATGAGCTTCTAGAACCAATACTTAAAACCAATGAATGAACCAAAGGAAAAACAACCATCCAAACACACAATAAACAAAAATACCACTCCCTAACCCCAAAGCACCATCCTAGGGATGGCAAAAATCTGGTTACCTGTTGGCCTTTGCAACATCAGTCAGTGACTTTGTGGCACTTGGGTACCAGTGGGTGTAGATGATGGGGGCTTGGCAGCAAAGGCAACACCCCAGCAGCCCCTATAACGATGCCTGTCAAAGAAGCTGACTCCCAGTGATCTTTCCAGGATTATTTACGCCAAGTGTTGAGAACCTCATAATAACCCGCTTCCTCAACATGCTGCTATGGAGGCCTTTATTTCGCTCAAACTGGAGCACTAAAATAACAGACTCACAAAGATTATTGCTGTGTGGTCTATGACTGAAGCTATCATCCAAAGAAACTTTAAAACAAAGAACTGCCATTTCCACAGTGCAGATCAAGAAACTAGGTTTTAATTTTGCCCTGTATACTAATGATTAAAATGTTTCTGAATTTTTAGCACTTTGCATGCCACATCAGTGATATTTAGGCTCAAAGGTTTGCAAGCAGGAAATATAATGCCTTGCATTTAGCCTTAGTATACTGCTCTAGAAAGTATAAAGCTAGCCTATATGGGTAACTGGATGCTGATTTTCATATAATGCAGAGGAAACGCCACTCACAGGTGTTTTAGAAGGAAAACCTTAAAGCTCACGGGCAAGGTCACTTGAGAAGAAAGCCATCCCTCAAGGGGTCGTCGTCTTCCACTGTCAGGCTTGCTGTCCCCGTGTAATGGGCTTGTCCTGCAACCTCCACTATGACAGCTTTGAAATCCCCGCACTTCCCTTCCTGAAAAAGAAGACAAGAGGAGCAAGCTGGGAAAACCCTGAGGTTGTTTGGTGTCCTGAAGGCTGGGCTCTTGGCTCTTACAGCCAGAGAAAACCACACGTTGATCCTTAAGCATAGGAAGGTTTTTAAGGGGGTGACAAGGTCAGATTGTGTTTTAGTTAACTGGAAAGAGGGGGCACATGGGAGAGGGACTAGAAACCCAGAAGCCTGCTAAGCGGGACCTTCAGTATTCAGAAACAAATCCTGAAATACAGCTGCGTTAGGGTAGACTGCTTTCTACGTTAAAGGACTCTATGAGTACGTTCATTCACTAACGCAGATTCATCATTGTATAACAGGCTTCATTTGCTACTGAGCAAATTCACTGTTCACATATTTGCATCTGATTTCATTACAAAAATTCTATTTTCACAACTCGCATCTTTTATGTGCTACTCTTTGAATTACAATACTTCAATAGAATAAGTCAAAAACCAAAAAGGCTCCCACTCTAATGCAATACTTCTCAGATCTTTTGGTCTCAAGAGACCTTTATGCCTTAATATTTGAGGACCTCCACAAGTTCTTCTTTATGCATGGGATATCTCTCAGTACTTATTGGGAATTAAAGGTATTTGTTCCCTGCTTTATTTGAAAACAAACTGATTACAAAGCAATGAATACACAGAAATAACTGATGCCAAAAAGTTTTAAATGAGAAAAGTGGCGTCATTATTCAATCTTGCAAGGCCCACTCCTGTCTGTCTCAATAGAAAAAGCTGGATTCTCACCTGCTCCTGCATTCAGTCATGCACACGTTTGAGCTATCACTCAGAGATAGTGTCTGCTTCTGAGAGAGTGAGGGCAAAGCTAACCACGTCTTAGTGTATATGATGAACATAGTTTTGACTCATGGAAAGCACAGTGAGTCAAACCAGAGGTGCCAACACTACACTTTGAGAATTGATGGTTGGATGAAAGTTTTTACAGGCTGGCTTTCAAGTCCAGGAACTCATCTAGAACCCAGCCCCGCCTCTTCTGTCTCCCAACAAGATGCCAGAGTTGCACTGACCCTCACAGCACGCCCTGTGAACACCGAGCCAGTTGCGCTGCTTTGGAAGGTTCTGGTCTGGTCCAGCTGCAGAAGGCCCTTATGATACTGCAGAGCAATTCGGGCTGTCACTCCTGAGCCAGTGGGGCTTCTGTCGACCTGTTTCAGAACCAGTAACGACAGGAATTGAGTGTTCTCTACCAGCTGATCTAGGGTTCAAGTCTAACAGTTGCAGTCCTGGGACCTACCTGCTCATCTGCAAACACACAGATGTTGGTGGTAGGCTCCTCGCTGTAAGCATCTTTTCCATCTGTTAAGATAGTTCCATACAGAAAACCAAGGTCTTCGCTCTCGGGATGCTTGATTTTAAACTGCAATAAAATGACCATATGTAAAATGTTTTGATTCAAATTTTGTCCTTAGAAATAATGTCAATGACAGACTCTCAAGACATAATTTTCTCAATTTTATCATTTTTGAGAATCACCTAAATAAATGCTTGATATTATGTTACTCCCTAGATACAAACAGTTTTATTGGCAGTTATGATTCTCATGTTGAGTTCCTGCTGAGGAAACTCTTCTGTATCTAACCTCAACTAAATGGGCAGTACCTATTTTATATGCATGCCCAGCACACACCCTCTGTGGAGAGCTTAATTCATGATGGGTTGGTCCACAGGCTGGCTATGCCTGAGCTAAAACCATCCCATGGAAGGGGAGAATGTGGGAAAATCTAGCAGAGTAAAACTTTTTGAAAGGATAGTTAAAAGGATTCAGAGGCTACTCGTAAGTAAGAAACAATTGGAGGAAGAGGGAAAACCAGAATACAATTAGAGGTTGCATGGAAAGCAGTGGCTGTGTACAGAGACACACAGCCCGGAGCTATCAGTGGGAAAGTATATCCAAGACTAAAGGCAGAAAGCTTCCGTTCCTGGGAGGTCCAGTAGTTGAGCTTTTCCTGGATTTCTGTAATATCTTACCCTAATGTCTGAGATCACCATGCTCATCTTCATACATTTATCACATGCCACTAAAACAGACCTGGGTTTCTAAAGTCCAGTCTATGAAACCAAGTTAAAGAGACCCACAAACTTGTTTTTGTCATTGCTTAAAGTCCCGTGTTTTCCTCCACTGCCGCACACGTCCTTCCACGGGACCAAGCTTCTGGGACACTGGGGTTTGTCCTTCCTTTGGGCCTCACTAAGCTCCTAGCTTAATGTCTGACATACACAATACATTCTTGTTAAATATATGGTAAGAGAGTAAAGTTAGAGTGCATTAACCTGTACCTTGCTCTACAAAACGTCTTTCCCTAAACCTGCATCAACAATATGGATGGCCAATAGCTGACAGATATTCTGTCCGATACTTCCATGATGGAACGTCAGTTCTCTCAAAGTACAAGGCCTCTGGGTTCTCTCAGAGTCTACCCTTTGCCACTATCATCCGCCTGAGCAGTTCAAGGTTTAAGAAAAAGCTCCAACTTACTTTTTATTTTTTATTGAGAAAACGAGCCCCCCTTTTCTTCGCTTCATTAAAAAATGAAGTGGAATTATTTTGTATTAAAATTTTAAGCCATTAGCTGTCTGAAAGGATAGAAAACTGAAGTAAATTAAGAGTGTTAGAATAAACCATGATAAAACAATTTGGCTTTGATGTGGGAGTGTTCTCCTGTATTTTGTATTACTCTTATTGGTTGAATAAAGAGCTGCCTGGCTTATAGTTAGGTCAGCCCTTAGGTGGGCGGAGTAGACAGAATGGAAGTTCTGGGAGGAGAAGAAAGGAAGTGGGCCAGTCACCACGAGGCCCCCGCCGCAGTTGGAAGTACCTTAGAACCGTCCGGTAAGTCACCCACCTCGTGGTGACATACAGACTTTATAATGGGTTATAGCCGGGAAAAGGCTAGTGATAATAAGCTAGGCAGAGTTTAAATGAATACCATCCTCACATGGTTATTTCAGGTGCAGGCAACTAGTGGCTGAGCTGGCCAGCAGCTGGGGGCTTGGGAGCCAGGCGTCTGGGGAACACAACGCACACCTCTCCCCCCATTTACAACATGGCTTATTGGTATCGATAGCCTTAAAAAGTGGTAATTTCTAATAGTAATATGCTGTATAGTTTCTTTAAAAATTTTTTCTTTTGCCAAGAGGTTGTGGCACACACCTTTAATCCCAACACTCAGGGAGGCAGAGGCAGGTAGCTCTCTGTGAGTTCAAGGCCAGTCTGGTCTACAGAGAGATTTCCAGGACAGGCTGCAAAGCTACAGAGAAAACCTGTCTTGAAAACTCAAATAATAATAATAATAATAAATAAATAAATGGCTGGGTGCTGGTGTGCACACCTCTAATCTCAACACTCAGGGAGGCAGAGGCAGTCAGATTTCTGTGAATTTGAGGCCAGTCTGGTCTACAGAGAGATTTCCAGGACAGGATGCAAAGATACAGAGAAAACCTGTCTTGAAAAACCAATAAATAAACAAAAAATAATTTTATGTATGTCTTACCTGCAAGCATGTCTATGCACATATGTGCCTGGTACTCAAGAAGCCAGAAGAGGGCATCAGATCCCCTGTTACAGACAGTTGTGAACCTCCATGTGGGTGCTGGGAATGAACCCTCAGCCATCTCTCCAGCCCAGCGCTACATATTTTCGTTTTTCTACATTTTACATTTTTTCAAAGTAAAGCCTTGTTAAGAGGGCCCATAACATGATCAATACAAGCATATTAGATACCATCATGCTACTTATTCTGACCACTAATTAAATTGTCATGTAATTTTCAAATATTGTAATGTTCTTTCATCTATGAGTCCTGACTCAAGGTTGATTGGAAGAATTATGCTAGAAATGAAAAAATCCTCTTGAGTTGCTTACCACTTAAACTGATGTGATTTTTAAAGAGCAGGAAAACTGAAGCCCACAGCGGTCAGGTTATGAGTGCTCCCAGTGTCAATGGTAGGACTCACAAGGGTCAGGTGAGAGCCCTTTAGCCAGTACACTTGTCTTAGTCTGACTACAGACACAGATGCATAATTTCCTTATGGACGTGATCATTTGTTTTTATCAAGCACGGAGGGAGCCTTTGTCATCCAGGTAGTACAGGGACTCACCTGAGGGAGCCTTTGTCATCAAGGTAGTACGGGGACTCACCTGAGCTTTCACCACTTCTGTCACCGTGCTTGCTGCATCCACAAGGTCCCTTGTCTTTGCAGAACACACGTCAAGTCCTAATTTTTCTGCACTAACAAATGCATAAAATGCCCCACCATATGCGATGTCCATCACCACCTTTCCATGTCCAGGAACATCCACTGTGAGATCTGAAAGAGGTATTTACAGGTAAGTTTGGTAGGGAAAAAAAAATCACAGGAAAAATGTTCACAATAGAAAGAAATGAAACCGAAATCCATTTTCAAAACAAGTGTTGGGCAAATGAGGGCTACGTGCATTTTTTTGTTTATATTGGTTGTTTGCTCTTTGATTATATGTACATGTCTGTTAACTACTCTGAGGTTCTATTGTGGGGACCTACAATAGAGGTTGTCATAGAGGGTGATTAGGAAAACTCTGGGACAATCACCTGTGAACACCACGAAGGACGACACACTAGTAGAGAAGTCTTCCAATGGGATTTGAACGTTATTCACAAACTGGCAATCTTCAGTTATAGTGCCAATAGGGAAATTTTAGAGAAGATTTCTGTTTTTCAGCTGGGTATAGTAGCATGTCCTAAAACGGCAG
>JAQHUG010000070.1:1572190-1600188 GCA_028555095.1 Dicrostonyx torquatus | reverse complement strand
AATAAAAAAAAAGAAAAAAACTAAATTGCTGGCATTGGAAATTGAGAGACCATGAGCATGCTCCATGTGCCAGACACATTGCCTACACCAGCTCCTCCACTACTTCAGTGCTGAGAGACAGGTACTGTGATTTAAGTCGCTCCCATAATTCTGAGAAGCCCACTAAAGAAGTGGCAGAGCTTGGAGTCAAACGCAGAAGCCCCTGACTCTCACATCCCAACCCGTTCCCCTGAAGTATGTAACCTGTATTGAGAGCTCAATCCCAAATTTAGCATCTTTCCTTTTGTCTGAGCAAGCTCATCACTAGGATTTTACATTGATTCCCTCGGGTTACACCTAGGGCATACCTACCAGAAGAGTATCTACCACGTGGGAGCCCAAGAGTTACGGGCTGAGTTAAAGCAGCCCTTTCTTCTCAAGTTCACTTAGACAAGAAAGACAAAATCTCAAATGCGGCACACGGTGTGAATGAGGTTGGATATACGAGCTTTCCAGAAAATCGAAATGGATCCTTGTGAATTGCAAAGATGTTCAGGATGAAAGGATGAGCCTGCCAGGCTTGGGTCTGGCTCCTGGTTCTGCTCCTTAGCACAGCTTCGCCTTTCTTGCACAGAAAGAGGAACTTTTATGTCCCCCTACAAGAGTTGCTTTGAAAATCCATGCAGTAATACAAAGAGAGTACCCAGCACGGGTTAGTGGGTTTGGTGAATGCTAAGGTAGAAGTCAAAGTTTAATTTCCAATAGGAATGGCATTCTCAAGAGGCTCCAATTGCCAATCGGCACATTCTCCAAATTTCATTCACTTAGCTATCGTTCACCTCCTATTCATTTACAGCTTACTGTGGTAGACCCCTGGGATAAAGTGAACAAACGTAATTTATCACGTGGGGCTACAGTGAACTCTTATCCCTCTCCCATGGGTACGGCTGCACCTTCGTTTCAGAGACAGTGACTTTCCTGAACACGGTCGCTGAGATGGGAAGGGGCAGATCAAGGCTCTCCAACACCATCCTGCCTTTTATGTGCTGCTGGGGATGAAAGGTTTCCTGTTCCTAAGGCTGAACGTGAGCACTCAAGCCCACTGACTTTTGTGGCTGTCACACAGGGATGCTGTTGGAAACTCTGGTATCTAAAAGTTTGGCTAGCCCTCCCCTTACCAACCTGGGACTAATATGAACACTGCTGCTGCCAGATGTTGGGTCACAGAGTGGACTCTCTAACCTGCTGTTTGAAATGCTTAGGGAGAAATCAGGTAGCCAGCTAGTTCAACGGCTGTTTTTCATATTTCCTTTTTTTTTTTTTAAATAAAATCATACATGATCTCCCTCAAGCACCAGTCTGGTTGTGATACACATTCTCTCCAAGGGCATCGAATTCCACAGAGGCATTCATCCCCATGGGTTTGCCTACTGAGGTTACCCTAAGCTTGTTCTGCTACCGTGTCACTCACACCCAGGCTGATCCGGAGTCTAATTATTCCGGGAGGATCAAGAGCAGCTTTCCTAAGAATGCTTTACATGGCTCGAAGACTGGGGAGAAAAGCAGTGTTATGTAACCTCATTCCTGGATTGACCAAATTAGCTCCCAGCTCACTTCCAGTCAGATATTAGACATCTGCACTGAAAAACTCAATCCTGCAAGTGTATCCGACTTTCCACTGTGGCAAAGTTCATGCTAGAGAGCTATACACCCCAGAGACAGTAAGAAACAGGTAAGCCATTAAAAACAAACAAATACTCCATGTTTTAAGTAACTTTACTTTTTCTGCTGGACCACATTCATAGCTATCCTGGGGCACATGTGCCCGGCAAGTGGCAGGCTGGAGGCTCTTTCTAGCAGAGGTCCTCAACTTTTCAGCTGTTGCGACCCTTTAATAGTTCCTCATGCTGTGGTGACCCTCAACCAAAAAATTATTTCTGTTGCTACTCCGTAACTGTAATGTTGCTACCGTTATGAATCGTAAAGCAAATATCTGTGTATTCTGAGGCTCTTCAGAGACCCCCATGAAAGGGCCAGGCAACCCCAAGGGGGGCTGTGACCCACAGGTTGATAACCACTTGTGCTAGGACAACTGGGATAAAAGATAAAACACCAGCTGCCAGGTGATTCTGAAGAGGGTTGTTCCTCTACAGATGTAGCAAAGATCTATACTTGGGAACCTGGAAATCCTGTTCATGGTCTTGTATGTCCAGGAAATAACAAGCCCACTATCTTGAAGTCTCTGCTTCTTGACGAATAATTTTTCAGATATTTAAAAAAATTCTACCAGCTCTCAGGAGGCAGAGGCAGGTAGATCTGGTGATGGAGGCCAGCCCCAGTATAGAAGTTGTTAATAGAAGTTGCCAGAGTGTCATTCAAGCCAGGGCTACAGAGTGAGATCTATCTCAAAACAAAACCGTCCACATATAATCACCTTAAAAAAATAAAATTCCAAGAATGTTTTATGTGCTTTCTAACCCTGAGAACCTGTGGAAATAAATGAAGGTACAGACCCAGTCAGGGATCGGAGGGATTTAGGTAAGAACAGCAAATACCTGCCCCTGCAAATATAGTTCTTTCCCAGTCATTGAGTTCTTCCCCAAAGCCAAGAGGGCTCACCCTGTCGCTCAAGCTGGCCTGGAACTGACATTCTCCCTGCAGAGGGAAGGCGCTTAACAGCCGGGGAAAGACAGGTCATGTTAAGAGTAACTTATTAGGAGAAATGTGTTTACCGAGCATATTCTAAGCTAGACTGGACTCACTGACCTCTGCTCTTCATTCTACTGTGAAATCGCTACGAATGCCTGCCAAGTGTGGAGTCGGGATGCTGTGTAAAGGAAGCACAGACTTCACCACTCCACTCCAAGCTCCCCCAGGCGTTGCATGGATGGTTAGGCAAGATAACTGAATTGCATCCACTAAGACGCCGAGACGTGTTTGCGGTGACTTGGAATTAACATTTATGAATTGCTAAGGCAAGCAGGGTGGGGTTAGTTGTGCAGGTCTATTCAGCAAAGAGCAGTGGTTAAATTCTTCCGGAGTGTGTCCCAAAACACCGGGGCTAGAGGGTCTCACCCTTTACCTGCGGCCAGGACGAAGGCCGGGACGCTGTGGAAGCGCACAGGACCGCGACTGCGGCCACCTTCACATGCCACGAAGGCAGTCACGAGCCCGCACGGGCAGTGGATGTTGACTTGGGCCTCCTGGGTGCCGTCTGGGGGAGCAGGCACCAGTCCGAAGTCAATCGCGAAGCGGCCCAGCGCCAGCACCGCGTGGCCGCACATGGAGCTGTAGCCTTCGTTATGCAGGAACAAGACGCCCAGGTGCGCGTCGGGGAGCTCGCTCGGTACCAGGACCGCCCCGTACATGTCCCGGTGGCCGCGGGGCTCGAACACGAGACGCCGCCGCACGTAGTCGAGGTGCTGATGCATGTAGCGACGCTTGGTCAGCAACGTGGGCCCGGCCACCTCCGGACACCCGGCGTGCACGATGCGCAAGGGCTCGCCGCCCGTGTGCATATCCACTACCGACAGTGGGGGTGTTCTCGGGTCGTGCGGAGGCAGCCGGGCCACTGACAGCGCCGCCTCCATTGTCTGCGTCCGGGATTGCCGCTCAGCACAGCGGTGCTCTCTCCAAGCTGGGAATAAATGTCAAACGCCACGGGAGAACGCGCAAGGCCGGTGGCAACCACAGGGCCAGGCGTCGGAGCGGAGACCTCCCGGGAACAAGTCTGGAAGCTTAGACTGGGCCCGCCCACCGGGTTCGGAGAGGGACAGACGGCGGGGGCGGGGCCTCGGAGACTAGACACGCGGCGGGGGCGGGGCCTAGAAACTAGTCCGCACATGGGGCGGGGCTCCAGAGGCTTGGCTACACCTCGGGGGCGGGGCCTTGGGGGACTTTAATCACACGGCGGGGGCGGGGCTACTAAGCCTTATCTAGGAAACGGGGGCGGGACCTCTGGGTCCTGTCTAGGAATCACTCGAGGCGGTGTAGACTTGACCCGGTTGGAGGCCGGACCTCGGTTCCGGCCCTTGCCCAGGCGAGACCCGATGAGTCTGAACCCGGAAAGGGTGGAGCCTCTGAGCTCAGACCCGGAAGGGAGAGAGACGCTTCCGAGCCTGGACTCGGAAACCAGGTTGCTGGGATCTTAGGCCGGATAGTCCACCAAGTGTTTTTCAGCCTAGCGGAGAAGGCGCTGCTGGGGCGGGACTGGGAACCTAATGTAGCTGGGGCGGGGTTCCACTGCGAACGCCAGGCTAGCGGGAGGCGGAGTGGCGGGGAGCGCTGTGGCCCGGATGTTCGGGTGCTGCGTTCGGACCGGCTGATCCCTGGGCTTCTCTGGAGAACCTAGTGTGGCCAATGGGTAAGTGGTGGCTTAGGCTGCTGAAGGGAGGGGGGATCTCTGTCTTCGTGCCTGCTGCTTTTCCACCTCATTGCCCCGGGCTCGCCTCCGGCCGACAACTCTGTCTCGCTCGGCGGGCACCCTTGTCCTTTACTGTCCTGTGCTCCAGCTCTGACTTCTCCCGGGGTTGGGATGGTCTGCTCTGGAATGGTAGGAGATGACCTCGGGGCTGTGTGCAGAAGGAAGGGTTGAGGCTTTGTTGTGCTCTTCCTACGTTCTTTCATTCATTCCTTTGTTTCTTGTCCAGGAAAGCGTTCCTGACGGTTGACTTGAGAATTAGAAGTGCGGGTGTTAGTGCAGGGCAAGAAAATAGAAGCAAATTGACACACACCTTACTATTTCAACCTCAAATGTAAATTTTGTTTGTTTCTTCTTGTTTTTCGAGACAGGGTTTTTCTGTGTAACCCTGGATGTTCTGGAACTCGCTCTGTAGACCAGGCTGGCCTTGAACGCAGAGGTCCACCTGCCTCTGCCTCCCGAATGCTGGGTTTAAAGGCGTGCGCCACTACACCTGGCATCAAATGTAAATCCATTAGAGTCTTTCACAAGGGGCCAGATTTTTGCAGAAAAAAAAAAAACAAAACAAGGTCAACATTTTAGCCGTGGTTCACCAATGGCTATGAAAGGTAATTGTACGGATCTTTTTTTGTTAGGGAAATCAGCTTTGCTTTTGTTTGTTGCACTGATTTTCAGACTTTGGTTTTGGGATCTTTTAGATGCAAACCCCTTCAGTGCCTTAACTTTCTTCCCAAAAACCCTGAAACAATTCTTTTCATGTATTTAGTTCATTACAATTCAATTGCTGTAACAAAAAAACAAAAACCAAATAAAAACTTTAAGGGACTGGCTGGAAAGCTGGCTCAGCGGTTAAGAGCACTTGTTGCTCTTTCTGAGGACCAGGGTTTGATTCCCAGCACCTGCACAGCATCTCAGGATGTTCTGTAACTCCAGTTTCTGAGGATCCCATATCCTTTTCTGACCTCCAGGTCTTTTGTCCTCCAGAGGCATTAGGCAGGTACATGACACACAGACATAAATTCAGGCAAAACACACACATCACATAAAAATATAATACTATCATAATAAAAGTCTTTTTTAATATTCTGAAATAAATAAAGATGTCAAGTACTTGATAAAAGTGAAAATATCAAACGTGAGACATTTTAGACTGTGTTTAAATAATCAAACGTGAGGTACTTTAGACTGTGTTTTTCTGTTTGGTTTTCCTTGAAAATGCAAGGACAAAAAAAAAAAATCAAGTCTACAGGAATTTGAAAGGAGAAAGGACCTTGTAACCATAATCTCCACATTGTCGACACATGAAAAGTTTGAGGAAATTATAGCTCAGTGATAATAATAAAGTGTGTGAACTCACATGAGGCCACCATTGTTTTGGACTTATTTCACGGTATATGGCAGATTCTTAGAGAAGGCAGCCACACTGTCTCGAGCCTCTGAGGACCTTCACCTCCCTTGAGTGGCATATTCCACGTGTGGTTATTGGGCAATGAGGAGAATCAGGTGTCACTGGTTCAAAAGACGCCTTCAGTCATTCTCCCGGGTGAAGTCCAAGGTGATTTGGAGGTCCTCAGGGTTTTGCTTTAGAAAGAACTGTTTTGAATTTTCCCTGTATCTTTAAAAAATTGCAAGACAGTGATTCTTGGGTAGTTGGTTAGAAGCTCAGTGCCAGCCTTAGTGAAAATGACCCCTGCCCTCAGCAGAAATGATAAAATGATAAAAATGATAATGCTTTTGTATGGAGATGATTTGTTTTAAAGACCTACACTCTATTCTAAAATTTTCTCTTTCAACCTTCCTGTTAACATGTTCTATTATGAATGAAGAATGTCCCTGTGTGTGCCCAATGTCCCAACTGGACAACATGATATATTTTAATTAGTTTTAAAATTGTGTGATATGTATGGCACTGGGGTGTGCCTGCCGGAGCGCACACATGGAGAATGACAACTTCCTGCCGTCCTCCCCTTCTACCATGAGCTCCACAAATCAAACTCCCCAAGTAGTTCAGGCTTAGGATCAATGAAATTCCAAAGTCTAGTCATAGGGACTGCTTCCTAGAGCTAGTGGGAAGGTTCAGGGTTAGGTGCCTGAGGCTAGGACCTGCTGTGTTGGCTGGAGACCAATATGAGGCTCAGAGTGAACAATAGGATGCCAGTATAATTTCCTTAGTGTCACAGAGTGAAAGAACTTAAAAGTAAATGCATCCAGACTTGTCTAGTACATTTTTAAAGTGAGGTTGAGATACTTCTGCCAATTCAGCTGTTACCAGGTTTTTATTACTTATAACCACAAAGGATGTTTACTATACTGGCATTTGTTTTTAAAAAGCTGTCGATATTCAACCAGCATGCCTTGGACTCTATTGTGGGAAGACCCTATTATTTAAAAACGGCTCGAGTGAAATCTATGGAGAATGTGGGGTAAGTCCTATGTTAATATTATTTTATTTAAGATCAATTTACTTTGGAAACTTTTTGCATAAAGAATTTTTTGTTTTAAATATAGTTACAAATGTATAAGAATGTGGTATTAATAAAAGCCTTGTTTATATTGGCATGTTGATAACTGTATTTAAATCTTTCTTGATAGTCATAGATATTAAAAATATTTTATAATGTCTAATTACTATTTAATGATTTATCAAAGTGTTTTGTACAGTAAATTGATATGACAACCCCAGAACACTTCTGCAATAATTTTTATATGATGCTACAAGGTTTTTCATTGACTATTAGCTGTTTTAGCAATTAAGTAGAAGTCTTCACTGAGTGTTTTGCAGACCACACAGATGATGTGGATTTCTTGAAGTATTTTCTTTTTTAGATTTCTTTTTATTCTGCTTACAGGTTTTGTTTTTTAATTTCTAAAAGCTGTCCATATATACTAAACTGTTTAAAATAAAATGGGATTCCCTTATAGAATGATCCCAAAATACTATTTGTGTATAAAGCAATGCTTTTACATATTGTAGGTGTGCCCAAGAGGACAGAGGACCAATGCACAGAAATACTGTCAGCCTTGCACAGAGTCCCCTGAACTTTATGACTGGCTCTATCTTGGATTTATGGCAATGCTTCCTCTTGTTCTACATTGGTTCTTCATTGAATGGTACTCGGGGAAAAAGAGGTGAGCACATTCTGATTGTACCTGGATGGACTAGTGTTGGAATAATGATCACGTATTATGATGCTGAGTGCATGATCTTACACTAACCTATACCCCCAGCCTGACTGTCAGTTGGAAGAATAATTACCCTTCACTTGTTTCAGAGGGATAACCTATTTTTTTTTTCTGAAATGAGAAAGAAATGGTAGGGCATATCTTAGTAGGTGTTAATGAACTCTGCTAGAGAACATTATTTCTCAAAGATGATAATGAGTTTCTGCAAGAATTGGTTAGGATCACAAACTGTTACTGTTTTAGAACAAAGACTTTATAACTTAATTTAATGTTAATGGCCGAGTATAATTATGAGTGCTGACTAGTGCACTGTTAGTACATTTGTTGAGCAGTGTATTTTATGTTTGGAAGATCAAAGGAAGAGAGAGAAGAAGTAGAGAGGGCAGACAGGTACGTGATGACAATATAAGTCCTTCTTAGGGATGTAGGAGATTCTCTGTCGTCAACATCTGGAGTAACAAAGAATGGGGAGATCTAAAAGACTTAAGAAATGCTAAAACAGTTTTAGTAGAAAAAAGATGGAGGGATGGCAATGTGATCTGAAGTGGCCAAGGTGGGGGTCCTAAAGGAAGGAAAAGTAGTGATGAATGCCAGGGTCGGGGACAGTATGCAGAGGTTCTTGACAAGCATGTGCCTTGTTCTTCTGCAGAGAATGAGGTGGGGCTGGGGGCGGGGGCAAATACTTCTTTAGGTGTCAGTTTTTGTTCTTCTACTCTTGTGAGTTTTTCCCAGCTTTGGTCTTTTCACTCTCTCCAAACTCTTTTCGCTGCCTGGCATAATGGAGGCAGAAGGGAGTGTGGTGTGGCTGAGAACTGAGAGCTGAGAGTGGGCTGGCAAAGAAGGACGGAGCCTGGATCTGGAGGCCTGGGACGGGGAAGTCTTAGGACAGTTCATAAAGCTGGGGCCTAACTCCAGAGCAGATGAGAAAGAGCACCCGGTTTTCCACACAGAGGAAGTATGTCTTGAGGTAGAGGACGAAGCCTGCCCCCGTGTGTGCAAAGGAACTTGAAGCAGTCTAGCGTGGCCGAGGAGTATAAGGGGATGTGGAAAGGGGCATCCTTTTCTGAAGAGCAGGAGGGATTCTGAAGTACTAGTCTCCCATCAGGTGTAGCGACACAGATCAGTAAAAGCTCCCGACTGTGCGGGCATCCCAGAGCACACACACTGACAGCTGCAAGGTACACAGAGAATACAGTCCTGTGGGACCACCATCATGTATGTGAGCTCCTTCGTGAACCGAATACTATGCAGTGCATGATTTTAGAATCCACTTTTATTTTTGTAGATCATGTGGCTGACTATAGATGGACTGAAACATGATGGAAAGATTCCTGTCATTGGGAATTAGGTGTAGTTTTTACTTTAAAAACAAATTATATAAAAAGCCTGCAAAGACCAGATCATATAATATGTGCTTATCTATACTTGTGCTTTCAGTGTTTTTCTGTCTGTAAAGTAATCCAGTTCTGCTAATTAGGAGCTCTAAGTAACCCTCACAAAATAGCTGAGATCTGGGAAATACAGGACATGAAGTGATCTCTGAGGAGTCTTCTATTTCAACAGATAAAAAGGGACTAGAGAGATAGCTCAGTGGTTAAGAACACTTGTTGCTCTTGCAGAAGACCCAGGTTTGGTATCCAGTATCCACAGCACCGCAGCTTGCAACCATCTGTAGCTCCTGTCCCAGGGTATCTGACCCCCTTGTCCATAATGCCAATTCCAGTGGCTCCAACACCCTCTTCTGACTACCACAGGCACCAGGCACTCAGCATGTACATACATGCATATACATAGGTTAATGAAATTAATCAGCTCGCTAATTAACTAGGTTAACACTTAGATATTAACTGACTAATTAGCTAAATAATAATTATTCAATTAATTAATAATCTAGTTAATTAATGTTTTGAGACAGGATCTTACTTTGTAGTCCAGGACAATGTATAACTTACTCTGTAGCCCAGGCTAGCCCCAAATTTATGATATTCCTTTTGCATAAGCCTCCCAAGTGCTGAGATTGCAGCCATCAGCCACAACCCCCTGCTAGACTAGAAATACACTGCTTGCCTCCATGGAAACTAGAAGTGGTGCATCGTGATGCAAACCTGGTGGCTGCTGAGCCTGCCCTCTGCTTCGTAGATGGCACCTTTTTTCTGTGTCCTCACGTGGCAGAAGGGACAGAGAAAGTTCTCAAAAAAAAAATTCTAATCTCTTTCCTGAGGATTCCACAACCCTGACCTACCGACACTATCACACTGAGAGTATATTTCAGTGTAAGGATTTTAGAGTGGACGGACCTTCAGACCATAACAACAGGGTTGTCTGAGGTTTTGGCGCGTGTGGCTTGTCCAATCTTTGAAGAGTGTAGCTTCCAGATCGTAGCTAATACATATAGACCCCGTACCTGAGCTGTGCGCCTGCTCGACTGAAGCCTGACTGTGCTCTGGGGTTGTGCCCCTGTCTCTCCAGCTCCAGCGCCCTTTTCCAGCACATCACTGCACTGATTGAGTGCAGTGTGGCGGCGATCATCACCTTGCTCGTGAGTGATCCAGTGGGCGTCCTTTACATCCGTTCCTGCCGAGTACTGATGCTGTCCGATTGGTACACGATGCTCTACAACCCGAGTCCAGATTATGTGACCACAGTGCACTGCACCCACGAAGCAGTCTACCCGCTGTGAGTATTTCTTTAGACCCAAGACCACTGAGAAAGAAACGGTTGTAGATTCCATTGATTGTGACAGATAGATCATTGTAAGCTTCTAGGTATGGGGAGAGATAGTAGAAATTGTTTTCTTCTCGAAGGCATGCAGAGAATAACAGGAGCAAACATTGTTTTTGTTCTTAAGACATAGTCTCACTATATGGACTAGACTGTCTTCAATCTCATTAGCCTGCTTCAGCCTCTTGAGGACAGGATTCCAGATATGTACTGCCATGCTCAGAGAGAGAGAGAGAGACAGAAAGAGAAAGTTTGACAATAAGCCCAACACCTCAGGCATGTTAGGGCCCTACCACTAAACTGTATTGTCAGCCCAGAACATCTTAATGAGAGAAGGGGACGTATTTTTTGACATAAAAAACAATACATGCACTTACATGCACATGCACACATAGAATCCTAGGAATACGTTTTCTGGTTTTTTTAAGGACTTGAAAAGAAAGCCTTTGGGATACACAATAGAGATACAATATTTGATTTACAAGAATAAAAATGTGGGCTCTGAAAACAAAAAAACCCTGGGTTTGATTTCTGGGTCAGTCAGTTACACTAGCATGAATAAGATAACAATGTCTGATTTCTGGGTCAGTCAGTTACACGAGCATGAATAAGATAACAATGTCGTCTAAATCCCAGCTTTTCATTGGTAAGTGCGGATATTGTCTCATAGGGCACTGTGAGGATTAAATGACACTGTGTGTATTAGATGTATGCCCATGCGGGTGCTCAGCATAGCTGTTGTTACTTTAGTATTTGGTTAGTGTTTTGTCTTTGTGTGTGTGGTTTTGCACATGAGTGTAATCTTATCAGGTTGCTGTAGTTTATGTGTGTGAATGCACCTGCCTGCCATATGCGTGGAGGTCAGAGTACAGCTTGCAGGAATTAGTTCTCTCCCTCCATTATGTAGGTCCTAAGGATTGAACACAGGTCACCAGTTTTGGTGGCAAATATCTTTACATCCTGAGCCATCTTGCCAGCCCAGAATGCTGTTGTTTTCAAAAAGGAAATTCATAAGATTCTGTGCACTATACCATACCATTCCATTTTAGAGTGTCTTTAAATTATTAGCAATTTGGTATGCTTTTCTTGGCAAAGGTGGAATACAAAAGTTATTGTTTTGTTGGAGTAAACTTGCTCATTGGGCCAAGTTTCCACTATATAATGTACTCCATGAGATTATTTTTTGATCAGGACTTTTTTTTTCTCTAAAGACTTTTTTATTCTTTATTTTATATGTACAGATGTTTGCCTGCATGTACATATGTGTACTGCATGAGTGGCTATAACCCACGGAGATGAGAATGGGGCATGAGCCCCTCCGAAACTAGAGTTGCAGGTGGCTGTGAACTGCTTTGTGAGTGGGAATCAGATCCCTGTCCTCTGCAAGAACAGCCAGTGTCTTAACTGCTGAGCTATCTCTCTAGACCCATGATAAATTTCTTAATAGCAAATTGTCAAACACATGGACACATGTGCATATAAGAAGTGATTCTCAAGTTTCATATATAGAAATATGAAAATCTTTTTACTTCCAAGCTTTATGACCTGTAAATTACTTTTACATGCATCTATGTAATTATATTTCATAAAAACTAATAATATCCTTTCTTGATTTATTGAATCAATAGAACTGTAACTCTCCTTCAAGTATTGTTTTGTCATATACTATACTAACAGCTAATAGAATTTGATCTTTTTATATTTAGAAAACAAGAACAGAATTGAGTATCATTTAAGTAAGACATGTACTCATTTTATTTAAAATTAAATCAGACTGATATACTGCTAGTTACATAAATGGTATTTATTGTAAAATCATCAAATTAGAAAGAAAATGGCAAATCGTTGCCCTGAGCCCTCTTTCTGTGCCCATAACAGCTACTTCTTTTTTTTTTTTTAAATATTTATTTATTTATTTATTATGTATACAATATTCTTCCTGTGTGTATGCCTGAAGGCCAGAAGAGGGCACCAGACCTCATTACAGATGGTTGTGAGCCACCATGTGGTTGCTGGGAATTGAACTCAGGACCTTTGGAAGAGCAGGCAATGCTCTTAACCGCTGAGCCATCTCTCCAGCCCCATAACAGCTACTTCTAATTTAGATTCTGTTATCCTTTAAAATTCTAATGATGATAAATTAATGGGAATTGTAGAAGTTTATTAATTCAGAATGGACACAAATAAACAGCATTATAAAATCATGGGGTAGAGTCCAAATATGGCTAGCTACATCACCTAAACAGGTATTTGAGTTATAGGTGATTATGTAGGAGACTACAGGTTTGTTTTGTGCTGATAAAGTTAATTGCATGTTTCAGAATCTTCTCTAGGTGATTCAAGCTGTCACTGCTTTCTCTTGTCTTGTTGCTTTTATTAGTCCTTAAATCAGATTAAGACTTAATACACACACAAGTACACGTGCACACATAATAGTAATGAGCTTCAGTAAAGATATATCTTTATGTGTATTTATGTGTGTGTGAGTATATGCCATGTGTGTGGTGCCATCAAGCTAGAAGAGGGCTCCAGGTCCCTTAGAGATGAGTTACATTTGGTTGTAAACTGCCTGACATGGGTGCTAGAAACGAACTTGGATCTTCTGCAAGAGCTTGCTACCATTTTAACTGCTAGCTATCTCTCTAGTACAGGTAATTTTTAAAAGTCAAATTCTAATAAAATCCATAGTTCAAACTACTTACATAAATTATGAAAAGTTATTGTCTTTTTTGTTTATATTAAACTTTTACTACTTATTCTTTTAATTGACATATCCAATCATACTGATTGAGATATCTTATTCACATGTATCTGTAAATGAAAGTTTCTGTCCCACCTGGACCCATAGTGGTTCAGTCCCAAATAAACACACAGAGACTATTGCTCAGGCTTATTACTAACTAACTCTTACAACTTAAATTGACCCATAATTCTTATCTATATTTAGCCACATGGCTTGGTACCTTCTGTCAGTAAGGCATTCTCATCTTGTTTCCTCTGAGTCTGGTGATTGCGTCTCTGCCTTTCCTCTTTCCAGAATTCTCCTAGTCTTGTTGTCCTGCCTATACTTCCTGCCTGGCTACTGGTTAATCAATGCTTTATTAAAACAATACAAGTGAAATCTTTACAGTGTACAAGAGCATTATCTCACAGCATACTCTATGTTGCCTGTTTTCATGGCTATTTAGTGTCTAGTATGAGTTTACCATAAAATTAACTGCTTTGCTGTTGTTGAATATTTTGTTTCTATGTTTTCTTTATTATTACTCACCCAATAAACTCCAATAAACAAAAATTAATAAAGATTTTTTTTTGTTTATTCTTGATTGTTTCTCTGATAAATTTCTACAAGTAAAACTTCTGGGTCTACAAATACAAACATTTTGAGCTTGGAGGTAGCTCAGTGGTGTAAGTGAGGACATGGATTCAGATCCCTAGTGCTCATGTAGAATGCTGGGTGAGGCAGCCTGAAATACCAGTTCAGGTAGGCTGAGACAGGAGGCTGCCAGGGGCTCCGTAATCATCCATTGTAGCCAGTTGCTGAGCTCCAGGCTCAGTAAGAGACCCTGTCTCAAAAATTACAGTGAACAAAAGAGACCCATCACATGAGCCCGCCCAACTCCACTGGTACCTGCGTGGGTACACATGTCTGCATACAGACATGTACAATGCCTCCCCAAATAAGTAAAGTGATCTAAAATATATAAGCATTTTTAAAGTTATTATTTAAATGTAGTTACCTTATTTATGTGCATGGGTATTTGGCTTGCATATATGTCTGCATCATATGTGTGCAGTGCCTGCTAAGGCTGGGAAAGGGTGTCAGATCCCCTGAAGTGGAAGTACAGAGGATTGTGAGCTGCCTTAGGGGTGCTGGGAAATGAACCCAGGTTCTCTGCAAAAGCAGCGAATATTCTTAAATGCTGAGCCATCAGGATTGAGATATTTTCAAACAAACAACTAAAAAACCCTGTATATGTTTGCTTGTGCCCCCTTTTGCCAGTCTCAGTATCTTAATGGGTAGACTTCTAGTGTTTTTAAACCTTCTGTTAAGAACTTTGATCTAAGAACATCAACGGTAGAAGTGTGTTGGACAGATTTTGAGGCCTCCCTCATTTTGCAGGTACACCATTGTGTTTGTTTATTACGCATTCTGCTTGATGCTGATGATGCTCCTCCGGCCTCTGCTGGTGAAGAAGATCGCCTGCGGACTCGGGAAGTCGGAGCGGTTCAAGAGCATTTATGCTGCTCTTTACTTCTTCCCCATTTTGACCGTGCTGCAGGCCGTGGGTGGAGGCCTCTTGTGTAAGTTTGATGAGTGAAAAAATCAGTGTTCTCCTCCCAATTAAAGTTTGCAGAT
Source organism: Dicrostonyx torquatus (assembly GCA_028555095.1). NCBI lineage: Eukaryota > Metazoa > Chordata > Mammalia > Rodentia > Cricetidae > Dicrostonyx > Dicrostonyx torquatus. The sequence goes on along the minus strand of JAQHUG010000070.1, from coordinate 1,585,525 downwards.
TTTCTTTAAAGTCATCTGTTAATCTCTGAAGGAAAGCCTTAGTGTAGATTTTTGCTGAGACATGATGTTATTAAAATCAGAGTGGACTAGAGTTTCTCAACAGAACGAGACTGAAGGTTGTAACTAAACTGGAAGATTTAAAAATTCTAGGATGAGAGTTTTAAAAGTAGCTTTTTATATACAGTAGATGAAATTTTATGTTGGCAATAAGTTATTGTCTTAGATTTCTAAGGTCCTTTATAAAAATCTTTTCTATAAAGTTAAGAGAAAGTCTGTGTGTTAAGATAATCATTCATTTAGCAATTCTTGAGGTTGAATTGTATCTCAGAAGAACAAGGGGTAACAATGACTTACAGAGTACTAGGAGATAGAGCAGACACTTTCCAGATAGCTGAGGAAGCATTGGCGGGGGCGGGGGGTACTTTTGAGTACATTTCCATTTTCCATAAACAGTGCTTATTTTTTCTAAGAAGTCTTCCCAGCAGCCAAGGACAAGCCTTTTGACCCAGACGCAGGCAGGGATGGGGATTATACATCTTGATAATGTAATTTGGTTCAAGGTGAAAGTGAAACTGGAAGAGGAAGTTGGCGGCTACAGGTCCCTCCTCACGGTGTAGCTCACAGGTCATCTGTCTCACTTGCAGTGTCTGAAAACACACAGGCGTGCCATCCAGCCCCTAGCCACCCTGTTGGTGTCAGCCCACTTCAGTGTTTGCCTGCTGGCCCAGACAGCTGTCCTCGCTCTAGGCCCTGGAGTCTAGAGTATTGGAACTTTATTAGTTTTTATTGCTGTGATAAAACACCATGACCAAGGCAACTTACAGAAGAAAGAGTTTATTTGGGCTCAAGATTCCTGAGGGTTAAGTGTTCATTCTGACAGGGAATTGTGGCAGATGTGGCGGCAAGAATAGCTGAGAGCTCACATCTCAAACTGCCAGGAGGAAGCAGAGTGAAGTAGAAATGGCATGAGTCTTTAAACTCTCAAAAGTCAGCCTCCAGTGACACACTTCCTCCACCAAGGCCACGCCTCTTAAACCTCCCAGGTAGGACCACCAACTGGACCACATATTCAAGCATAAGCCGACGGAGGACATTCAAGCCACCACGGGACCTTACAGGGATTGAGGTGGAAGAGTGACGTGACCAGATTTCCATTTTAGAAATCTTCAGGATGCGTGAGGAAGTACATCGTGAAGAAGCGGGGAGAGACAGGAAATGCTGCCCATCTCGTTTCTTCTGTAATTAATACTTTCTTTACAATAAGGAAATTTTCCTGTAGAATCCTTCATGCTTCTTATCCTTGGACAAGATTCACTAGGAGAGCCCAATAGACCTTTCCAAATGGGACAGCAGTAAAGAGCTGAAAATTGATGTCATCAACCCTAAGAGGAGCACACTCTGACCCTGGTGGACTCAGGCATTGGTGTGATCAAGGCTGAGCTTATTGATAATTTGGGAACCACTGCTAAGTCTGACTAAAATATTCATGGAAGCTCTCCAAGAAGGAGCTGTTTGGTGTTTGACTTTATTCAGCCTTTCTTGTGGCAAGGAAGTGTTTGTGGTCACAAAGCTCATTGGTGACGGAGTTTTGTGCTGGTGGAACCTTCACTGACTGTTGACCTGGGTGAACCCACTGGCTTGAGGACCACAGTGATCCATCCCAAAGGAGACAGACCAACAGAACACTTCGAGGAGAATGGGTCAAGGGAGTAGTGAGAAAGTGCTCACTGTTAACCAGTTACCCTGTCACCCTCTATTGGGAGGAGGAAGAAAAGGACACGAGTGATGATGAGGTAGAAGAGAACAGAGAGGAAGACAAGGGTAGTGGAGAGAAGCCTAAGACTGGAGGTCAGGTGAGGATGGCGCCACGGTAAGGATAAGAAAGAGAATTGAAGGGAATTAAGGATGAATGCATTCATCAGGAAAAGCTGCGCACAGCCCCTTTAGAACAGTCTGATGACTGCTCTTGGGGAATATGGTAGATTCTGTAAGCGCTTCTCCAGTGCCTGGCAAGGCCTCCCGGCACTCAAGCACGTCTCTGTAGTTAAGATGGCATTGTGCGTGTTGCTCGGTCCCTTGGCAAGCTTTGGACCTCTTTAAGAATAAGAAATGTGATAACATTGAATCCTGTGTCCACGTTGTGCTCATGGGCAGCTGTGATGAGTTGGTGCCTGTATATCTTGGTTACATGTGTGTCATTGTTGGCCGAACACCCTCGAAGATGCTCCAATGGAGCAAAATCTTGACAATCTCCACAGAAGCATTGTGCAGAAGTGCCTCGAGCTCATCTCTGAGCTGCCAGAAAACAAAGAACCATAAGTGATTCTGCGAGGCATCCTAAGACTCTAAAGCTTGGAATGCATGAAGAGCCCACTAAGCGATGCCTTTCTGAGCTGCTGAGCTGTCTGCCACCCCTCTCAGTCTGGAGAACACATTCCTGTCAGCATGTGTCTTGCAAGAAGGAAACTGAAGTCTGTATACTCCAGTGAGAGCAAAGAGAAGCTGGCCAGCTTGCTCTTGAGAACACAAAAATGGATGTTAAAGTGACACCTCATTGGCCGGTACTGGAGGCAGCAGCTTGAGGAGATGGGAGGAGGCTGGTCTCCATGACCAAGGGGCATCAGGAACTACCAGAGCAGAAGGGAAAGGAGGAGGAGGGAGGAAGGCAGAGTTTGAGAACATCTCCACACTCATGGAAGATGTCGTGGGTAAAAAGGTTGAGGTGATTGTCTCTGCCAGACTTTTGTCTTCATCCTGATGTATTAACAGGGACCTTCAGGCCAATGTGGAACAGATTAAGGCCCAGGCATTTTGAGACAGCTCTGTAGTGGGCTGTTTGACAACCGAAGGGTGCCTGGAGATCATTCCCAACCCCCTGATTGTGTAGACCCCATAGAAGGCTGAGGCTCACAAGGTGGTCAGGGATCTGAGGCACTGCTATTAGAACTCTCTGGCTTCTTGCTTGAGGCTCCCCAGCCAAATCCATCCCCTGATCATGGATACTTGGCCACTCACGAAAATGTGGTGACAGCAGAGGAGCCCAGCATTGCTGTTCCTGGTAGTGTCCCCTGCTTGAGTATGATGAGGATGCTTCATTTCCCCCTCGGAAACCTGGGCCCTCTATGTAATTTTCTTACAGCTCCTGCAGAAGCCTTGGGTGGCCCTGGCCCGCCCTGCTCCCTCTGCTAATGTCTAGTGTTCTTTTTCTTTTGTCCTGTGTGTCAAAGGCAGGAAAATCGCCTCCCTCACCTAAGAGCGGGGTTGGGTGTTGTATATTGTTTTTGTTTTTGTTTTTTTGTCCTGAAATTAAAATGTGCAAATTAAAATATAAAATTAAAAGTAGTTGTCTAATTCCTTTAGCCTAACTTTTGATGCTGTGTTGAAGCTCTTAGGAGCTGGGAGATGGAAGCTATGGAAATAAGGAAATGATTTGGAATGTTAAGAGGATAGCCATATAGTATTGTTTCCTAAGTCACAGCTATTGTAAATTAGTTTACAAAATAGTATGTAAAGTATACAGAAACAGATCCGTTGGGGGAGCATTAGACTGAAAATTTTGCTAACAAGCCTCCATTCTTACTCGCTTTGCAGTATTCTGCATTAATCACAGAGGGTACATACCAAATTCATGATTTGGAAAAAAATAAGTTTTTTTTTTTTTTAAGTGATATAGTAAGTGTGATCATAGTACGTGGGGCAGCTTCTGGTAGCTGGTAGCTCAGCACACTGGGGATCTATGGCCTAGGGAGGAAAGGGCTGGGAATGCTTAGGAGATTCTTTAGCCAATATTTCAGTGTGATCTACCTCTGACCCACCAGGGAGAACATGCTGATTCCCAGGCCCTCGCCCAGATCCAGGTGCACAAGATCTCAGGTTGCTTTACATCCTAGCCTGTAAGAACCACTCTTAATCCTGTGTCTCGCCCAGTAGTACCCAACTGTCCCCTCGAAGTTGGAATTTTCTTATGAGATCATAACCGCATATAGTTAGCAATGTTATTAATGTGTACTTTGAGTGAGTTTTTTTGTTGTTTTGTTTTGTAGTGGCTGATCGAGGGCACAATCCCTAACATAAAAGTTATAGATGTTAACTCAATTCTAAGCTAAATTGATAATTGAGGCCTGTTGATAATTGAGGCTTCTGGCCACTACATCCAAAGTTACATTTCAACTTGTTCTAGATGTACATTGTAGAATAATTAGAAGCTTTGTAAATTGAAGTTGTTTTAAAACAACTGTATAGAAATAATTCAGGGTATTTTTTTCTCAATTTACCTATATTATGTTCTTTTAACTTAGACGTAGTAGGAAAGGGGAAACTAATGTTCTGTAGGGAAAGCGTTTGCTTAGGATATTATTGCTGTATTGTATTTGAAAAAGAAATTAACAGAATTTTGCTAGGAAGACTACCAACAGTATTAACTAAAAGGTTGAATGGCGAACTTTTCTAAAGACAGTGACAGCTGGGTTACTCTTATGGATAGTCTTCTCAACCAAGGCTTCCTTCTTGGCCTGTGAAGCAGAAAACTGAGTGTTCTCTCAATTATCCTGTTTGGCACCTAGCTCCTCGTAGCATTCTAGACACAAGCGATAGAACTTGATTCTTTTCAATTAATTTTTCAACTGGATCAAATCTCTTAGCTTCTCACAGGTGTGAGGTCGATTTACATTTTTTAGAGTTTGAGAAAAATTTAAAAGACAAATTTGTTACTGTTTCTATGACACTCATATTTTGTTGTTTATGAAATTGGTCCAGAGGCAGAGCTGCCCATTTACATGTCCCGTGCTGTTTGCATGCCCCATCTGTTGAGTCGGGGAGTTGAGATGGAGACTGTGTGGCCTAGAGGGCCAAAATATTTATAATTCATAAAGCATTGGCTGTCGGTTCCATCTCAGGGTGATAGGACTCAAGTCTCTGAAGTGGCTGAGAACGAATTCACAAGGGCTGTGTTTTAGCTGCTGGTTTCATTTGTCAGTTTCTAATGCAGTATCCATGTTTTTTTTTTCAGATTATGCCTTCCCATATATTATATTAGTGCTGTCTTTGGTTACTCTGGCTGTGTACATGTCTGCTTCTGAAATAGAGGTAGGAATTTGCTTTCCTTTGCTACAGTTTTAGGTTTTACTTTTTCTTTTGAACAAAAATTGACAATTGAAAGGAATAGTGCATATGATATGGTAAGTACATAGGAGATGGTAAGATACAGCAGTTGATTATGATATGGTAAGTACATAGGAGATGGTAAGATACAGCAGTTGATTCATTGGTTAATTAATGTCACTTGTACCTCTTTAGATAATTTTATGGGTGGTTATGTGGGATGCATTGTATCTTTTCTTGGGAAATTAGGGAACTAGCGCTCCTATCAAACAAGATGACAACAAGTCGTCTTACAGAATTTACCCAGATAGCAGACATGCAGTTATCGATCGACACATTAACGTTCACTGATACTGTTTTGAAAGACACACAGAAATCCTTCACTACACACAGAGTTGATTCTAAATTACATTTTACTAGAGATGTCCATGATTATTCATTCTGTACCAGCTGCATCTCCCTCTCAGTTTCAACTTTGGTTTGTATGTTTTTGTCCTACAATATCTATTTTGTTGATTACATCGATACTAGCACATTAGTTCTGATTGGCTCTTTGTGATACGCCTTTTGTAGTTTTTTAATATTTCTGTGGAACACCACTATATTGAGTGTCTTAGTTACAGTTACTATTGCTTTGATGATACACCATAACCTGAGCAGCTTGGAGAGGAAAGGGTTTATTTGGCTTATGCTTCTACATCACAGTTTATCATAGAAAGAAATCAGGATAGGACCTCAAACAGGGCAGGAACCTGATGGCAGGAGCTGATGCAGAGGCCATGGAGGGGTGGTATTTACTGCCTTGCTCCCCATGGCTTGCACAGCCTGCTTTCTTACGGAACTGAGGGCCACCAGCCCAGGGCTGGCACCACCCTCAGTGGGCTGGTTCACCCCCATTAGTTACCAATTAAGAAAATGCCCTACAGCTGGGTCTTATGAAGGCATCTTCTCAACCAAGGCTCCCTCTTTTCAGATGACTCAAGCTTGTGTCAAGTTGATATAAAACTAGCCAGAACAAACGAGGAACCTTATTTTTTTGAAATGTTTTAAACAGTTTCACATTGTATATATTGTCCTAATTTTGTTATAGTATATTTAAATTATTTCATTTATTTATTTTATTTCCTTTTATTTATTTAGTTGTGTGCATGTGTGTGTGTGTGTTCAAAAGCCTAAGTATACACGTGAGGGGTGGTTCAGTTCTCTTCTTCTTCCCTGTGGGTCCTGGGTATCGAACTCAGGTTGTCATGCTTGGTGGCAACTGCCTTTACCCACTGAACCATCTTGTTCCTGATTATGCTTTGAATTCAGAATATTTTTGGCCAAAAGTATTTTGATTCGTTGATAGGTAGGCCATTGTTGTAAACTAGAACAGTCTACCATCACATTTTTAAATACTTTATTTTTAAGGATTAAGGTATTATCTGTTTACAGTATAAGCAATAAATGAGAAAAAATCATATATTTGACATTCCTACTAGGACAGACATAGTCATAAAACTTTTAATCAAAGTGGGCTGTTTTGTACATCTCTTCTGTAATTTTCTTTCCAATTATGTGGCTTTTAGATTCTGTTTATCTTAAGACAGCACAATGGCACGATTTCCATTTAACGGCACTGATTACAAAGCTCTATCAGGAGCAGACCTCCCAAGAATTTAAAAGCCCAGGTCATAGACCCTTCATGCTGTGCTGTGAATCTACTGCTCACAGCATTAATGTGTGTTTTCTCAAACACCTTATACTCAAAAGGACACTAGGGAAAACAAGGTGACTCTTTTGAGAGATGGTTGGTGATGTCTCTTTTCCTAATACACTGGTGACAGTGTGAGGTGAGGCCATACCTGGTGGCCATTCCTAGTGGCCTCAGGTAGGGGCGCTAATGGAGGAACTGAATGGAACAATTTGATGGTGATGGTTTGTAACACGAGGGTCCACTCGTTGGGGTTTGTGTCCCGCCCGTTACACCACAGCCGGCAAGCCCCAAAGAAAATCACACAGAGAGTCTACATTAGGTTATTAACTGATTGGCCTATTATCTCAGGCTTCTTACTAGCTCCCATAAGTTATATTAACCCATTGTCAGCCACATAGCCAGTACCTTCTCTCAGCTGGGCTGCTACATGTTGCCTTGTTGGAGATCTGCGCAGGAATGCCAAGGGAGCTTCCTGCTTCCCAGACGTTCTCCTCACCCTGCCTCTACTTCCTGTCTGGTTGACCCGCCTATACTTCCTACCTGGCCAATCAGCATTTATTTAAAACATGATTGACAGACTACAGACAAGTCTCCTGCACCAATGGTTCAGCTCGCCCGGTTTGTAGACAAGCCTCATTGCTCCTTTGTAATCTTTAATCAGCATTGCAAGTAACTTAATCAGAGAAGACAGGAAATTTTGACTTTTCATCATCCAGGAAAAGATCAAGGTGCATGTTGAGTATTTGAATAAAATCTGCATATTTACGGATGAGCAATGCTCTTTCAGATCAGCTGCTCACTCCTTTGGTTCTCTGTCTCCAAGTGTCTGCTCTGAGGATGTTTGCATTTTTCAGTTAGCTCTGTTCTCAGCAACTGAGTACAGGGCTCCGAATCCAGAGAATGACACTCGAGGTCTAGAGGAGCCCATGAGCCATTTAACTGGAAGAAAAAGTTGAAGGGTAACCCACTGAAAATTCCCTCACTGTGTTTATTAGCACATTTCGATGTTACTTTTATATTGACTTGATCCTTTGAATTTCTCTACATCCTCACACGGCACTGAAGATGAAAAGGGAATCAGGTGATTAGTGAGTCTTTCTGCTGTCTTGAGTGTACTCAGACGGCAGATACTGGAAACGTTAGCATCATGAAGGTGAGGTTTATGCAGACGCAGTGGACCTGGACGTAGGGAGCATACACTGTGGACTTCCTCTTCTAGTTCGTGTCTTTCTGAAGAAGCTCATGTTCCCCAAGTGATTGTAAATGAGAAAGGACTAAGAGATGTGGCTAAGTGTGGCTGTTGAGGGCCTTTGTGGCCATCTGTATAGTATAGTGGCTACACTGGGTGACTGGCGCAGTTCTTGAGGTCTTTTTAGCTCAAGCAGTCAGAGTTCTTGGCCATGACTGGGTAAAGACAGTGGTCTAGCTGAGTTTTGCTAATCTGTGTTTCTCTTCTTTCTCATACATGATCACATAGAACTGCTATGATCTCCTGGTCAGGAAGAAAAGACTCATTGTTCTCTTTAGCCACTGGCTGCTGCACGCCTACGGGATTGTCTCCATCTCTAGAGCGGACAGGCTGGAACACGACCTACCGCTTTTGGCTTTGGTACCTACACCAGCCCTGTTTTACCTCTTCACTGCAAAATTTACCGAACCATCGCGGATACTCTCAGAAGGGGCCAATGGACACTGAAAATATAATGCCAACAAACAAAACAAAAAACAAAATCCCCAAAAAGTATTCTTAATAAAAAAATGTAAAGAAGAAATTAAAATGTATTAATAGCATTCTGTCCTACATGGGAGCAAGATTATCTGGACATCTTAATGCTTGTTTTTTATCCTTTGATTTAATGGACCTTGTGATTGGACTCGGAAATTGCACAGCATCATGGTACTGTGCTGTACATATGTTATCTGTCATACTGGAAGCCCGGCAGCTGTGTTTCTGTGCTCCTGTGCTATTGGGTGTCTCCCAGCTTTTTGTGAAACCCAGTATCAAGTATATTTGGAACTCCTTTGCTGTGGCATCCTTACTCCTGCCTGTGATCTCCACCTTTGGCTTTCTCCGACAAGGGATTACAAAGGCAAACGTACTCGTGGAGAGTGAGGGCAACTACAGAAGCAAAGGGTGCTTTTTGTCAATGTCTATTTATTTTCACCAGTACAGTATTTTAGTAATATTGCAAAAATAAAGCATAATTTATATAATGATCTATCTGTTCATAGATGGACAGTTTGGTTGTGGACGTGTTCAAATTATTGTTCCTGTAAAGAAGAAAACAATAAAGAGTTTAGCTGTAAAATAACTCAGTGTTCTGACAATTGAGTCTTCTTCCAACAGTGATTATGGAAGTAATTAAAAATTTTAAGTATTAAGATTAATACCTCATTTGTCTACTGAATAAATATGTATACTCCAATCCTCTCATTTTATCTCTTCAAATGCATTTCTGAGTCAGGGTCTTATAACCAGAAGTATCTGAGATAGAATGAGCTACAGGAACACCTAGCCAGTTCCCCTGTGGCTGCTTTTGGATAGGTAAGCTGTCACGTTCGCCCTGGGAAGGCTTGGAGAGACTCATGTCACAGCCATGGGAACAGACTAGAAATGTAACACTTGAGCCAATAATCTGGCCATGTGTATTCATTTGTAGTGTTTGAGGGGTTATTCACTGGTTCTGTTCCTTAGCAACATTGGAGACTTACATTAATGCTGCAGAACACAAACTAGGTGCACTCACCCAGTGGGTCTCTGGGATCCTCTGAGTTCTTAAGTTATTTGCTGCTCCTAGTTAAGGCGTTTCTCCTAGCATGGATGGAGCGAGGAAAATGGACCGCTTTGCTCTTCTTCTTTTGCTTCTGTTCTGTAAGAAAAAAATTTAAGTTCTATTTGTGTTTTACACAGGTTTTGTGGTTATTAATGCCCACTAAAGTCCTGACTTGTTCCAAGAATCCTCGAATGGCTAATTATGTAGTCTGTACCTGAGAGGCAATGTGTCGGATTGCCTATGGCGAGCCACTGGGCCCTTTGCATTGGAAGCTATTTATAACAGTTACCTTCCTGTGTACCATTCTAGCAAAAGAATATGTGTAAAAGGAGGAGTCATAAAAAAATTATAATTCTCCAAGGGCAGAAGTTGTCAGGGATACTTAATATCTGCGTTTTACAGTCTGCTTTCATAGAAACAAGGTTATCAATATCATAGCCATTTTGCCACTTTGGTCGCTCATGTTTAGTAAATAGTTTGATAAAATGTGTCTATAGCCAGGCAGTGGTGGCACACGCCTTTAATCCCAGCCCTTGGGAGGCAGAGGCAGGCAGATCTATGAGCTCGAGGTCAGCCTGGTTTACAAGAGCTAGTTCCAGGACAGACACCAAAGCTAGAGCAAAGCCATGTCTTGAAAAACCAAAAAAAAAAAAAAAAGAAAGAAAGAAAGAAAAAGTGTCTATTAAAAATGTGCAAAATAGCCCTTAGCTCAGCTTTGGTCCTGACTGAAATCCTTGGGATACACTATAGTTTTGTGAGCTAGAGTAATTATTTTGCTAATCAGACCAGAATAATTTGAAAGGCATTTTTTTCTTAATTTGGGTTTAATGATGAGTTTAACAACATGTTTACCTAAAACTATCAGTTTCTAAGACTTGGCTGCTCAGTGGAGCCACAGAGAGATTTAAAAACCAATATGCCTGCCCTCCTCCTGGGCACTCATGTTGAACTAGTCTGGGATGCAGCCTCAAGGTGGATTCTTTTCTTCAGACCTCCTTGTGGAATGTTTGAGAACCATTAGTCTGAATGAAGGGCTTCCTAATCTGAGCTTGGTTTTTCAAAGAGAATTTCTTGGTTTGGTTTGCTTTGGTTGACCTTTCTGAGACAGTCTTGTTATGTAACCTGGGGTGATTTGGAACTCCTTTCAAATTATTCAACAAGTGACTTTCGTTCATTTTAGTTCTCTCTTAGATGTCAATTCTGCTGCAACTATAAAATTAAAAGCAATTTATTTTTCAGAATTAAATGCTCAAAATGTGCATAATAGTATTGAGTAATTTTTCCATCACAAAAATGAAAACTTTGACAATTGTAAGAGTTGATTTCTTTTTAAGTCTTTAAAACATTAGATGATCTAAAAAAGTCTTCTGCAAGAAATATATGATTTGACCAATAAAAAACACTCATGTAACCTAAGTTACTGTGTATAATGTTCAAGGGATTTGGAATTATAACCGAACAGATAGTTCTCAAAAGAAAAACAAAGGGCCAATAAATGTTTTTGAAAGCGCTCAATAGCCTTTGCCTCCAAGGAAATGCAAAATAAAGCTACTTTGAGATTCAGTCCATTTTAACCCAGTCAGAATGGCTGTCACCAAGAAGACAAATGCTTTTTGCTGGCAAGGCTGTGGAGAAAGGGGAGTTCCCATCTACTGTTGGCTGGAGTAGAAATTGGTGCAGCCACAATGAAAACCAGTGTGCAGGTTTCCCGAGAAAATAGAACTGGAGCTACCATATGACTCAGCTGTACTGTTCCATGTCCTTCCACAGAAATATGCGCTCATCTGCGTGCATTGCCGCTGCATTGCAATAGCAAGGAAAATGGAATCGGCCTAGGTGCTTATCTACAGATGATAATAAAATGTGGTACGCGTGTACAGCGTGATTTTATTCTACCATAAAGAAAAAAGAAATTACAAAACTTGTAGGAAAGTGAGTGACAGTGGAAATATTAAATCAGGTTATAGGTTCAGAAAGTCGAATAGGACATTAGCTCTTATATACAGATCCCAAGCTTCTAACTTTTATGAGTGTGCATTTAATGTGGGACTGAGTGTGAATGGCTGGCAGGAAACTAGAAAGGGGTCCATGCGGGGCAGGGCAGGGGGGCTACAAGAGAGGGAGCTGGAAGGGTAATAGAACTCATGTAATAGGAATGCGGGAATGATTACATGGCACAGTGGGGAGGGGCGAGCAGGGGAGAAGGGTACAAGTAGGGGCGGGTCTTGAAGGTGGGAAAGAGGAGCGTATGGGTAGGGAGGTTTAGCCCAAACTAGTGGAAATGCCATACAGTAGCCTGTTTGGATGCTGATTAAGAAGAAAAATGAAGGACTGTGAGTATATTTAAATTTGATTCGTTTTCATTCTGACTTGAAATAACGAAAAGAAATTCCTTAAAAAAATTGTAATCACTCCGTGTGGTGTGTATTTGCTCACGTGTACGTGTGTGTGTGTGTGTGTGTGTGTGTGTGTGTGTCCCTCCCTGCAAGGGCGTGTTGGAGGCAGTGGGTAGAGCACATGTATCACAAGGCATGTGGAGTTGAGGGGACAGCACACAGGAGAACACAGGTCTTAGGAATCAAACTTAGTGGCAGAGAACTTTTACCCACTGAACCATCTCTTTGGCCCAAAACGTTTTTAATCATTTAAAAGTGACCTGTGCTGTTACTGTTTGGTTCGGATATATCTCATTACGTTTTTGCTTATAAAACAGAAAAGGTAAGAAGCTAGCTGATCACAGGGCTCAGGTGAATTCTGGCATCTAGCATTCTGAGATCCTACTCACTCCTCTTTCCAGTTAGCGACCGCCCCGCTGCTCATAGTCCCGCTACTTGGGGTCCTTGGCTAGCTCGCATCTGCGTCTGTCCCCGACGTTCCTGTGTGCTTTCAGCACCCAATAAGAGAGCTTTACCTCCGTGACTTCTTCACTAGAAGAGTTCCATTGATTTTAACTCTCTCTTCTCTTGTCCCAGGGCTACTCCGTAGAACAAAGAAGCTAGTGTAATAGGTGTGGAGCAGGGCAGTACCTGAAGGGTTGTAATGACATATTATGTCCAAGAGTGGGCAGCAGAGGGCTGCTGTGCTGAAGCAGTCCAGGGATTCTGGAGAGCCGCAGGCAATACTGATGGTGGAGATTGTGGGTGAAGTAATTCAGGGGCCAAACGGTATTCACTTCCCCAAGACGGTGGGAGATTCTAGAGACCCGACGAACACTCAACCTGTGCTTGATATTTTATAACCTCTGTTTGTTGTCTTTCATATTTCACGACTGGGGAATGCGAGGAAGGGAGTGAAGCAGCAGGATCCCCTCTGGCTTCAAAAGGCACATTCTACTCCGTGCCCCGGAAGCTGAGATAGACAGGCAGCGCTATGACAAAACGGCAGTCGGCTTCCTGATCTCAACTCAGCTTCGAGCCTCCGGCTCCTGGTTCCCTAACCCAGCTGCCTCTTAGATAAATCCACACTTCTTAGGGCCCACTTTTAGCATATGCAGGAAGTAATATAGATTTCAACGATTCCAGATTCCCTTCCTACTGTATCAGCAGTGCGCAACTTACAACCTAATAGGTAATTCTACAACAGCGGGCAAAACCGCCACAGAGACTTCAGGACTGGCAGTGCCAATAGTACTATCTGGCCCTTGGCAGAGGAGGAGCTGCCAAGCTCTGTACTGGAATGTGAATTCCATTCGAGCAGGGACTGTTGTGTTCACCGCAGTAACCGAGATATCTATCTGAGAGGCAGGCAGGAAATGCTTGTTGACTG
>JAQHUG010000070.1:1556463-1567926 GCA_028555095.1 Dicrostonyx torquatus | reverse complement strand
ACACACACACAAAGATGAACACACACACACAAAGATGAACACACACACACAAAGATGAACACACACACACAAAGATGAACACACACACAAATATGAACACACACACACAAAGATGAACACACACACACAAATATGAACACACAAACACACAAAGATGAACACACACACACAAAGATGGACACACACCACAAAGATGAACACACACACACAAAGATGAACACACACACAAAGATGAACACACACACAAAGATGAACACACACACACACATTTAATGACAGGTGAACCCCTTTGGAAACACGATACACAGGACAATTCCAGAAGAACCCTCACCTGAATATTGATCTGAAATTGTGCCAGGAAGTCTGCATAGTGTTCTGAAATATTTAATATACAATGGTTACAAAAACAATCAACTTTTTAATAATTAAAAGTTTAAAAATTATTTTTATCTAAATGGTTCTACTTCCAGAATGATGGGGGATGAAAGGGCAGGAAGGAGGAAGGAGGAGAAGAAGAAACTGTGCCTCTACTTGACCTCATGACAAAAAAAGTTAATACGAAACCCTAAGGCAAGCCTCAGACTGAAAGAGAACTAAATTGCAGAATAGATGATGACTTTAGCTCAATGATGAGAACAGCAGAGCCACAAGGTAACGGGTAAAAACTTAACTAGACAGGGAGCAGATCACAGTGTCTCCGCTGCACCTGCTGGCCTCTTGCATCTTGGTGCAGGCATCCTCCTCTGTTCTTTACCCCGAGAGTCATGTGGGACTGATACGCCAACTTTCAAGGCTAGGTCACAACAATGCCACAAGAGGCCATTCAGTTCTCCTGTGACACTTTTTTTGGAACCCAGCAGTGATGTGTGGAGACCATGAGAAGGTGTTCTGGCCTGGAGTTTCCCCCAGGCACAATGAGAGCCTCCTCAACTTTGAGCATAGGTACAGGTTTTTAGATGGTTTCAGCTCCCAGATGCTGAATGTCCAGAGAACAACATCTCCAAACTCTGATCACGTCACCAGTTAAATAAGTTCTTTGCCTCAACCTGCTAACTTTGTGATATTTTTTTAGTATTATTTGTTTTTTAATTTATTTTTTATTTATGTGTGTATATATGTATGTATGTATGTATGAGTGGAAGTCACACATGTGTTCAGATGCTTAAGAAGATCAGGAGAGGGCAGTGGATCCCTTGCAGATGGTGTCATAGCCAACATGGGTGATAGGAACTAAACTCCAGTACTCTGAAAGAGCAGAAAGTGCTCTTTGATATTTATTATGCCAAAATAGTTCATTGGTTCAAGACGGTTCAAGAAAAGATGATTTTAAGACAGCCAACAACCACATGAATTAATGACCATCGCAGGGAAAGGCAGGTCAAAATTACAATGCCATACCATTCTATGCTTGAGGAAATTCTAAATACTAATGCTTTTAACATCCTCAAATTTTTAAGTGTTGGTGAGGAGATAGGGCAACAGAGTCTCTTTCACAGCACTTAGTTGGATGAGAAATTTGAACAACAATGTTGGCAAACTAGCAGCTTCTTAAAAAGCACTCGGACAATAACCATGCAATGCAGCCATTTCATTTCTAAGGCCCACAGAAGAAATAATAAAAAAAATCCAGAAAAATACTTCCAAACAAATGTCACTAGTTGCTTCAGTTATGATAAATGAAGAAGACAAATGCCCCTCAGCTGGTGTGGCAGTGTGAATATCAGTGGTCCCATAAGCTCACAGGGAGTGGCACTATTAGGAGCTGTGGCTTTGTTGGAGGAAGTGTGTCACTGTGGGGGCGGGCTTTGAGGTCTTATACTGTGTTCAAGCCACATCCAGTGTCTCAGACCACTTCCTGTTGCCTGTGGGTCAAGATGTAAGGACTCTCAGCTCTTTCTCCAGCACCATGCCTGCCTGCACACCGCCATGCTGTCTGCCGTGATGATAAAGGACTAGACCTCTGAGCTGTAAGAAGCCACCCCAATGAAATGTTTTCTTTTATGAAAGTTGCTGTGGCCATGGTGTCTCTTCACAGCTGGTGAAGAGATGATGCGTAGGCATGACTGTTGCACTGCACCAGCGGGAGGCGCTTGTGGCTCCAGAAAGCGTGTGGCTTGTTAATTGTGGTTGGTTGTTTTGAGACCACAATAATTTAAAACTCTAGTCCAGGCTGGCATGGAACTTACTATGTCGCCTAGGCTGGTCTTTAACTCACATCAATTCCTGTTTCAGCCTAAGTGTCGGATTACAGATGTGAGTTCTCCCACCATACACATGCACATCTGGCTTCATGAACGAATTTTTAAAATACGCTTTGCAGAGGCAAAGAAGCCAAGAACAGAGGGGTGCATACGACGTCATTTCTTTTTGTTAATTGCTAGTGTTAGAAGGCAGGTTGGGGGCGTCCAGAGCCTGGAGGTGGGTGGAAGACCGGCTGGAAGGAACAGGTGGCAGCAGCCACTTTTGTAACTGAAATAAATACCTGGCAGAAAGGACTTAAGGAAGGAGGCTCTTTGTGCCTATGGTTTCGGAGGACTTCATTCACTGTGGCACAATGGAGCAGCAGGCGGTGCTGATGGGGCTGTGTGGTGGAGATTCCATGTTTCCCGGTAGCTTGGGAAACAGAGGATGCAGGCTGGACTCAGGGGCAGTTATAACCTTTAAAGGCCTGTTCCTAAAGATGTACTTCCATCAGCCAGGCCTCACCCCCTAAAGGTCCCACAACCTTCTGCATGGCTCCACAGACTCAAAACAGGAGCCTGGGAAGGACATTTCATATTTAAACCGTGACAAGATGCACGATCATGAACACTCTCCACACTTTGCTGTGGTGGCAGGGGCAGCCAGGGCTCATCTAGTCCTCGTAATCGTTGAATTTTTAACAGACGCAAATTAATAAGAAAACCGATTTAAATAAGAGCAAACCTGAGTGGTGCACGACTTACTGTGCTGAGCTATCAGTTGCCAAGACAGGTCGCCGGAGTCCTGCACGGTTGTTTGCTGCTTTTCTCTGTATATTTGGATTTGTTTCTTCAGGTAGGCAAGATGCTGAGAACGAAAGGCACAGGACAGCTCTCAGCGCCTGCTCACTGCACAGAGTACAATATTCATGCAGTCATTCATCAAACATGTGTCCATCGATGCTTCACGATGCCGCCGACTGGTCCACCATGTGTCCCTCCATTCATGGAAGGACAAAGGGCCCTGCTTTCTTACAGGTTCAGCAACCAGAGAAATAAACATGGTGATCTGAATAAGGCTGGACACAGTAAGAAGTTAAGACCTTCTGCCCCAGTTCTTCATATCCACAAGAAAAATGTTCCTTGCACAAAATAGAGCAATAGACATTTTCATCCTTTTAGTAAACGTTAGATATTTTCTCTATAGGAGGAGAGACTAGTGGGATGCTTCAGGATAAAATTCCTCTCAAGTTTCTGTCAAAGGCTTGCTGCACAATGCTGGGTTGAGTATCTGCGGGCTACTGAGAACCAAAGCTTTTCAGAGTACACACATCTTTCTGAAAAACATTAGTCCTTAGACTGTTTTTGTTCTACCAGATGAAGCATGTGATTGTTGGGATAACTCTCGACATTTAACAGACAGATATAAATTACACAGAGCCGTGAAGAGATTTCCATAATGTCACCGCGCTAGTCAGTGGCCAGGCTCTCCTGAAGGAATGGTTTTTATTCTTCTCTGTCTGTTAACAACTCTTGTAACAAAGAAAGAACTAAACAAAAATCAGAGTATTTTCTCATCTAAAAGGTACATAATAAGATGGGCAGTGGTGGCGCATGCCTTTAATCCCAGCACTCGGGAGGCAGAGGCAGGCGGATCTCTGTGAGTTCAGTGCCAGCCTGGTCTACAAGAGCTAGTTCCAGGACAGGCTCCAAGCAACACAGAAAAACCTTGTCTTGAAAAAAAAGGTACATAATGTACTACCCAACTTCTGAAGTTATTATGCGCACTGAATAGGATCACGTCTCAAACTCTTGGGACACTGATGCAGACCCTGACTTGGAGGTTATTACAGTTTAGTGGGGAGAGTTTTACAAAGAAGCAACATTTGCCCTGTGAGATACTTGATGTAGGATGTCCTTCTAAACATTCAACTGCAGACACTAAGGACAGTGTCCCCAGTGAGTGACAGACTCTAAATCACATCTTTCAAGCAAAAGAATAGTATATAAATTTCTGTTATGACTGTCTTGTAACATTATGAGATATAGAAACTATGTAATATTATATATTATAAAAAGTCTGTTGGAATCAATGGTTCTGAGCACTAAAATCTGAATTTAATAGATTTAATTATTAAACATACCATTCTAAAATTAAAATGAGTAAATCTTAAGTATAAACAGGCAAACCTTACTCTTTTGAGATATAAGCCTGAAAATTAGTGGTAATAAATTGAGATTGTAACTTTAGGGGTTAAATGAACAGACTTATTTACTCTAGAATTATCAGTTGATATGGCACAGACAACTTAATTTTTTAGCTAGGCAAGGAAAACTAGAACACGATTTTTTTTTTTTTTTGATTTTCGAGACAGGGTTTCTCTGTGGCTTTGGAGCTTGCGCTGGAACTAGCTCTTGTAGACCAGGCTGGTCTCGAACTCACAGAGATCCGCCTGCCTCTGCCTCCCGAGTGCTGGGATTATAGAACACGAATTTTATAAATGAAGATATCTGAGTGCCCAACAACACACATACGGGTGTTTCTTTAGTTGTCAAAGGGACTCAGATCTGTGGAACAACAGTGCACACACCCACCAGAATAGCTCAACTACAAAACCACAGTTGGGTGAGTATGATGATATTTTTCTGAAAATATTTCTTGATGCCAAAGAGACTAACCCTTTCTTTGGCCTAGGCACCATGTGAGTAATATGCCTTGAGACTCTTTAAAATCATGTTCTCAACCAGCTAGCCCATATGTAAGACAACCATGCAACCGACTTCACTTGGACTTCACACACAATCATCTTTTACAACCCAAGGTAAAGTCATCGCTTTGATCTTAAGTTTTGAACTCTTCCATGCCCTTGACCTAGAATAATGTGTGTGTGTGGTGAAAGCAGCTAGTAGGTTAAAAGGAGCCTTAAACTAAACAAATATCCCATAAATGTTGGAACACGTGGATATAGGTTGATAACATCTCCTTGAGGTTTTGAATGCTATTCTGGGTCAGTTAAGTGACTTTTCCTCTTGTAAAATTTTGTTAAAGATTTCTGTAAAGAATTCCTTCATCTTTTCCCCATATTATGCTTTCTGCATTGTTTAATAAATATAGAGCTCTTTGTAAAGGACAGACACAGTCACAGACCAGACGGAAACACAACAGACAGGCCCTGGGGATTTACCAGGCACACACAATAGACTGGCTAGAAACAGGCTTCAGACAGTTGGAAGGTAAAAATGGGGAGAAAAGTGGAGATTCCAAAATTGGGCTTGCCCTTGTTCAAACTAATCTAAGAGGAAGTCTGTGTGTTCATTTCTTACTGTGACATGGACACTGTGTGAGTGTCAGGGCTCTCACACATTGCTGGTGGGGGGGCATTCAGTACAGAAGATGCACCTCCTGATGACTTTGCAGTTTTAGTTAGGATCTATACCCAACAGAACTATGTCTGTCTATCAAAATAATATCACTTGAATGGGCTTAGGAACAGGGCTGGTAACAGCCCAAAGATATTCTCCAAATCCCTAATAATAGTACTGTTGAAATAAATACTAGTCATATGGAGGAATACTATACAGAATGAAGAGTAATGATTATACTCAGTGAGGATGAACCTCAGCGGTGGGAGATTGAACAAAATCCTGTATGCAGCATGGTCCTTTGCTGTGGGACAATGGCCTTTTATCCTGTCACTTATATTATTTTTAATAAAATGTTGATTGGCCAGTAGCCAGGCAGGAAGTATAGGCAGGGCAACAGCAATGAGGCAGGAAGTAGAGGCGGGGCAATGAGAATTCTGGGAAGGGGGAAGTTTCATTTTGTAGTTGTCACCCAGACAGAGAGGAAGACAGAGCAAGCAAGGTGTGACTGCCTCGCCAAAAAAGGTACCAAGCCACGTTGCTAACACAGACAAGAATTATGGGCTAATATAGGTTTTAAGAGTTAACAAGAAGCCTGAGATACTAGGGCAATCAGTTTATAATTAATGTAGACCTCTATGTGATTTCTTTGGGACTGAACAACTGTGGGAATCGGGCAGGACAGAAACCTCACTCAACAGTCCTTCACATATAATGTTTGAATCCAGGCAAAACCAATCTCTGGTGTTAGAAGTTGGTGGTGTTCTTGTGGGGAGAGGTGAGAGTGACTGGTGGGGGTGGATGTGGAAGACTGCAACCTTCTAAAGTTTGTTACATGCGTTATTCTTGTCTTTTCTCACATGAGTACCGCTGGTCCAGGCAATCAATCTCGGGAAAGTGAAGTGCTGTTGAACTTACTTCTTTTAATTTTTTGTTTTCCAGGATGAGAAGGGTTGCCTTTTGGTCATTTACATAGACTTCATTTTCTAAGTTCTTTAGAATTTCAAAATGCTCTTTGGTTTTTTTACTTTCAATATCTCGTAAATGTTTTAATTCTATCTTCACACTGTCCTGCCCAAACATAAAAGACATCGTTATTTCCTAGGGGTCAAAGGGCAGGGCACCAGCATTAGTCTGCCAAGGTCACCTGGCTCTGCACTCATCCCTGAGCCGTCCAGATGACTGTGGCAATCTTTTAGCAAAAGCTGCTTACTAAAAACTTGTTTATGGATTCTGGTAAGATCGTGTGTGAACCTGAAGTACCCTAGATTCTAACAAAACTTCACAAAATAGGACATGCTTTGAAACCTGGCCAAAGTGGGGAGCCAGGAGAAGGATGCACTGAGATGTTAAAGGAAGATGGAATGTTCTAGAAGGAGATGATATTTACTCTATGAATATTTATTTACCTGTTTATTTTTCTACTGTTCATTTGCTTTTGAGACAGGGTGCCAAGTATCCCAGGCTGGCTTCAGGACTCACTCTGTAGCCGAGGATAACCCTGACCTGCTAATATTCCTGTCTCCACCTCCCGAGTGCTAGATTATAATTGTGAGCCACCATAATCAGTCTACATAGTATTGAGAGCTGAACTCGGGGCCTCACACATTTCAGGCAAGTACTCTTCCAACGGATCTATATTATCAACCCTGATTCTTTAAAAACATCATTTATTGAATATTTTTTCTTACTGAATTCTCTATGCAGTTCTTAATTAATATAGCATCAATAAACCTCATGGTCTTTATCCATCATATTACTCACCAGGAACGTCTTATTAGGAAAAAGTGTGTGTGCGTGCATGTGTGTACGTGTAATGTTCTTGTCCATATTTCTTCTTACCCACAGCATATCAACAATCATGTTTGATATCCGGATATATCAAAGAATAGGATAATTCCATGTTCAATTAACCAACTCTACATAAAAAATTATAATGAAACTATATTGTGTATTTTGAAAGATAGTAAACATTCCTTTGCTTGCTCCTGTTCTATCTCCCATGATCTCTGCATACTCAGCCTCAAAGAGTGCAGTCTGATCCCCATCCTATAAATGAGAACACCTAAGTCTCCTCACGGGTCCATGTTTTTTTCTCTCATTTGAGCTGGTTCCAGATGCCCCCACCTTCATGTGTTAATCTGATGGAACTGAGAACTGTAATATATAGAAGATGTGTGAAACTCACTTCTGGCCATTTCTTTGAGGGCGTTTCAGAGATGATTAGATCATGAACAAAATTAGTGCATTGAGGGATTCAAATTTTGTACAGAGTGTTTGGAGGCCTGGGTGGAGGAAATGTGCTTTTGTAGCTTGATCCCAGTCCCTTCTTCCTAATACTCTTCTCTGCCCCCTGGTGGCCGTGAGGTGAAAAGCTTTTCTCAGCCAAGACCTTCATGCTGAAAGCTCAGAAACAAGAGGAGCCAGCCTATTAGGGACCTCTGAGATCAAATAAACCTTCCCTCCATTAAGTTGGTTTTCTCAGATATATATCACAGTAGTGCAAAACTTCTCTCCATATGTTGTTGAATATGATGTTGGTAGAATAATTTAAATAAGTCAGTTTCAGAAAAACTGAGTAAATGGTATCATTTGTACACACCAGAATTTCAAATTAAAGAAGGAGGAGAAGGCGGGGCCATTGGGTGGTAGCATCCTTTTATCCTGGCGCTCTGGAGACTAGGGCAGGAGATTCACTAGTTTAACTTGAAGACTGCCTACACAGAAAACCCTTCTCAGAAAACCAAGGCCTGAGGATGTAGTTCTGGTGGTATGAAACTTATCTAGCATCTAAAGGCCTGGAATTCAATCCCGGACACTGCAAACAGCAGAACACAGAAAGCCAGGACAGACGAACCACAGCCATTATTTACCGTGTTGTCCAAATATCTGATGATGTCTTTCCTAAAGCGGAAAATGTAGCTGCTTAATAAAGTCTCCTCTTGCTTCTTTGCTATTTAAAGACAGACAGAGAGAGAGAGAGAGAGAGAGAATAACTGTTTGCGAGGTAATTTGGTTTAAAAACCCTATCTTAGTGTAAGAATGGGCAGGCTTAGCAATCCCACTGTGGAAACTCAAACCACAAGCGACAGCTGCTCTGCAGTGCATTTACCCCTGGGTTTGGTTCCTTAGGATCCACCACGTGAGCTGTCAGTTTCTTTTAGGTTTGTTTTATTTACAGATGTGTGAGAGAAACAGAGGCGCACACGTGTATTGCTCAAAGGTGGGGGGGGCATCAGGGCTGAATTTCTGAGGTTGGAGGGATTCCTGGCTTATTTCACAGGCACTGTGATCCGATCTCTGATCCTCATGACTGTGTACCAAGTGCCCTTAACCACTGGGTCATCTCTCCAGTCTCTCAACCACATTTTAAAAATAACCCCAAGAGGAGGGGAGAGGCAGGGAGGGGAGCAGAGAAAAATGTAGAGCTCAATAAAAAATCAATTAAAAAAAACACAGTAAAAATAATAATCCCTTTAGTTGTACCTTCTGCTTAGCTCGATTTTCTTAAATTACATGCTAATAAGGCTGTTATTCTTTCCAGACATTCTATCTACTTATGAGTACAACAGCGGGAAATTTGGTGTATTTATTCCTGTCTACATATTCTCTATCCCTACCCACATCTAGCAGAGGGGAGGGGAGTTGTCACCAAAGCGTCATACACACCTGAAATATCACTGTGGAGGGACTTCAGCTTCCTGTTCTTTTCTCTGTACTCCTCCTCTGCTACCTGAAAGTGGGGGATGGTGTCCTCTAGCTCTTCCTCTTTTTCTTTGTTAATCTGTGTTTCCTTCAGAATTAGATCCTTTAAAGAAAGTCAAGTCGGTTGAGGAAAGTGATTTGGACCAGTTGCACAACTTAGAGTAAAAGGGGCGTTCTCCAAAGGGGAGCACCCTCTCTTCCATGGGGAGGGGAGTGTAGAGAGAGGTACCTGCACACATACTCTGTGGTTGATAGCTAGCTGCTGCCCTATTCAGTCGCCCTGGAGATTTATCATTCAATCTACAAAGATGCTGTCAGTTCAGAGTCTCTGCTGCTGTGTTTTCATTCCTACTATCTACGCAACCAAAACGTGCTTGAGAAAAATCACCTTTGGCTCATCATGCTCTATAAGGTTTGCCCGCCTTTGTCTACATTGTCCATGTTTCATTCATGCTCCAAGAAACGTGGGCAATGTAGAAACAACTGAATATAAATGAATAAATGGGAAAAGGAATGCTGAGGAAAGCATAAAGGTATGGGTTTATTTCATTGTGCTGGTTGGTTTTGTCATCGACACAGGCCAGGGTCACTTGCGAAGAGAGAAACTCAACTGAAAACATGGTCCCACATGATTGGTCTGTGGAATCTGTGGAACATTTTCTTGAGTGATGACTGATGTGGGAGGGCTCAGCCGATGGTGTGTTTGTGTTCTGAAGATGTCAGTCCTGCGCAGGTGGCTTGTTAAAGCAGGCTGAGCGCGTCGTGAAGAGCAGGCCAGGAAGCGGTGTCTCTCTGCAGGTTCTGCTTCAGTTCCTGCCTCCAGGCTCCTGCACTGAGTTCCTGCCTTGGCTTCCCTCAATGTACTGTACATAACCTGGGATATGTAAGCCAAATAAAGGCTTTCATGGCCAGGTTGTTTTTGGTCAGTGTTTTATGAAAGCAAGAGAAACCTAACTCAAACATTCATCAAACTCAGGTTTTATTTAATCCCAATGTAATAATCATTTCTTTTAGAAAATTAGAGTAGGTTTGTAAGTGGTGATTAAAAAGCAGAAACAGTGAGCTGATATTTACTATCTATTCTCTCTACCTTCAATGACAGGCATTCTGAGTTGTAGCTAGGGACTTGGTTCCCATCTGGAGTATGACATCCCTTGCTTGTGGGTATGTCTATAAACACAAATCGTGGGTGCTGCTTCTAGACCCAGGCCCTCAACAGAAATGACCCTTCTGTGCTTTTCCTGGCTGGATGGCGATAAAGGTGGAAGCCATCATTGAATCTTTATGTCAGCCTCATGCTGAGGCAGCAAAGGTGTCTACAAGCCCTGTGCTCTTACCATGACCTGGACCAGGAGTGAGAAATGAAAGTCTGTGTTTCAATTGGAAGAACACATAAATGTCTTAGTCACTGAACAGACATCATGACCATGGCAACTCTTACAAAGAAAAGCATTTAACTGGGGCTTGCTTATGGTGGCATATAGGCAGACATGACGCTGGAGAAGGAGTTGAGAATTCTATATGTGGACTGACAGGCAACAGGAAGACAGAGAGAGACACTGGCCCTGGCTTGAGCTTTTGAATCCTCAAGGCCCACCCCAGTGACTCACTTCCTCCATGAAGGCCACACCTACTCCAACAAGGCCACAGTTCCAAGTAATACCACCCCCTGGTGACCACACATTCAAATCTATGAACCCATAGGGACCATTCCTACTCAAACCACCACATAAACACCCTCATATCAAGACCAATTCATAGAACTTTCCTCTTGCCCCAACATGATCCTTCTTAAGGATTAACTTCACTGAAGTCTATATTTTTGTTTGTTTGTTTATTGGCCCATTTTAGGGGACATGATCTTGCTTAACCCAGCCTACTTCAAACATGTGATCCTCCAGTAGATTCAAGTCTACTTTTTACTGATTAACTGCACAGGGGAATTACTCTGGAATGCACCAACACTCCCTTGCATACCCCTCAGTACCAAGTTGCAGGAGAAGGTCACACCTACAAGGGTGCTCGCCAGAAACACAAAAAACTAGACACGGTGCCTTTCATCAATGCAGAGACAGTCAACAGTGTCTTCTTTAGATGCATTGTACTGTGGCTCCTGCTGACTTGTTATAGTCACACAGCTCATACTTCAAAAGAGGCTGTTTATTTTCATATAGACTCCTGAGATGTCTGAGACTGTGGGCTCTGATACCTGCTA
>JAQHUG010000070.1:1522891-1551519 GCA_028555095.1 Dicrostonyx torquatus | reverse complement strand
TTTTTTCTTTTTTTTTTTTTTTAAAGATTTTTTTATTTATTATGTATACAACATTCCTTCCATGTATGCTTACATGCCAGAAGAGGGCACCAGATCTCATGATAGATGGCTGTGAGCCACCATGTGGTTGCTGGGAGTTGAACTCAGGTCCTCTGGAAGAGCAGTCAGTGCTCTTAACCTCTGAGCCATCTCTCCAGCCCTCTACATACTTTTGAGGGATCGTCTCTTTGACATTCACAACAAATTTGTAAGGAGGGGGCCACCATCATTACCAGCTCAAGGAGTAGGGGATGAGAAGAGGTTGACTGAACCATGCCTAGAACTAAAAGACAGAGTAGTCCATGTGAAAGTCTGTGATTTTAATTATTGTCCCCTATGTCACCCTTTCTGCAAATGGACCCAGAGGTCTGGCTGGACAGCAAACATTGCACCAATACTGGCCGTTGCAGTCTTTGGTGATTTCCCTTGACTGAGACGGAAAATTCTAGTTATTTTCAATGCAAAACAAAACACAATCTAACAAACACATTTAGACTTGAGTGAATTTCTATATAATTTAAATTAGGACAGTAATTCTATTGGGCTGTAGATAACACATACTACTAATTATAATACACACAAACACACACACACACACACACACACACACACCCTACATCATATTACCTCCTCTGGAGTTCTTTTTCTAGATTATCGCTCAAGATTTTTATTTGTTTCCGATACACTTCCTTTGTTGCTCTAAAAACAATAAATATACATATTGGATTTTGTATTTGTAGTTTGTCAAATACATATGAAAGTCTTAACATATTTATTATAATGAGTATGGCTAATTGTAAAAAATCTGAAATTTTATTGGCCTTCTTACAGAAGGGCATTTGAAGTGTTCCTGCAAGCCTTGGGTTGAATATCCAAGAATGGAGAAGAGTCTAGGAAAGCATTTAAGGCAGGTCTCTGGAGGCTATTGATTAACAGGGAGGAATGTGGATGGACAGAGGGAAGGTGTGATCTTACCAAGGAAAGGGTGTGAACATTTGTAAAGATACAGAAGAAAGCATAGAAAGTCAGCACCCTGACACAACACAGGCTAGGGGGCTTGCTGCCCAGCGACTGTGAAGGGAACACAACACTGGTCTATGGGAGGGGTCAAGATCAACAAACTGTTGAGTAACTCCGCATTCTACACAGTTCTAATTTTGTACAATTCAGAACACAGAAAGGCAAGACACATCCTGGAACTAAGAGAAGCTCTTAAGTGTGTGGCTTTTCTCCTGGTAGGCTGGAAGGAAATGCAAAGACTCCAACACAGGGAGCAGAAGGCTCTGTTTCTGTTTCCTTCCCTCTCAGCACTGCTTCATACACAGAAACAAAATCAAATACCACTTAGGTAAAATGCTACTTTGTGTCTTTTCAAAGACAGAAAAACTCATAAATGAAACATACACTTGAAATACTGTTGCATACATTTCTGAAGGTCAGAAATACAAATGAAAGAATTCAAAATGTAATTAAGCCAACCAGGAACAACCACACCTCTGTCTCATATTCTATTTGAAATGATCTAGTAGCCTATTTTAGATCTCTAAGGTTCTTCACAATCTTACCTCTCCTTTTTGAGTTTGTTGATTTATATATGTGCATAACATGTTCCAAAAATGATCTGAGCCAATTAAAATAAGGTAAAAATAACACAGAATTACCAAAGTTCATAACAACATTGAGCAACACATTTGATTCTAAGCTTCTTGGTGACCATAGCAGGAGCCACACAATAACTGATCAAAAGGGCTGGGTGTGTGGTGGCACCTTCCTTTAATCCTAACACTCGAGAGGCAGAGGCAGATGGATTTCTGTGAGTCCGAAGACAGCCTGGTCTACATAGTAAGTTTAGGATAGCTAGGGCTACATAGTGAGCTCCTATCTGAAAAAAATCTATAACCAATAATAAATTTGCATTATTTATTAGAAAAGTAAAATCTGATTGAGCCCAATTCTGTTTTCCTGCTCCTTCATAGGAGAAGGTCATAGTTTTCCTTCTGAAGCTAGCACAATGAAAAACAGATGTTAAAGTGGTTGCTTATCTATGCAGAGACAACCATGCAAAGAACCTCTACTTCATGTTTGTGCTGGCTGGCTAGTTTTATGTCAACTTGACACAAGCTAGAGTCATCTGAAAGGAGGAACCCAAAGTTGAGAAAATGCCTTCATAAGATCAGGATGTAGGCAAGCCTGTGGGGCATTTTCTTAACTGGTGGCGGATGTGGGAGGGCCCAGCCCGTTGTGAGTGGGGACACCACTGGGCTGGTGGTCCTGGGTTCCGTAAGAAAGTAGGCTGAGCAAGCCATAGAGAACAAGCCTGTAAGCAGTACCCCTCTATGCCTCTGCATCAGCTCCTGCCTCTAGGCTCATGGTGTTTCATCCCAGCAGTAGTGACATTATCTAATACAACGTCACACCCCAGAGCTCCACCGTTTCCAACACCACATGTCCTGGCTGTGTAAGCTGGCCTTGTCACTGCCTTATATTTAAATAACGTGCTCTTTTGTGCCTGGTTTGCACTCATTCTTGTTCCTTCGGTCTCACCGCTGTGGCTGAGCACTATAGGAATTAAGTGTGCAAAGCGTGAATACTTTGATTCTTACTCAGCTCTAGAGAAAATACTTTCAGTTTTTCCCCAGTTAGTGTACTGTTGGGTTTAGGGTTGGCATGGCCTTTTTCTGGCTTCTTTAGGGATTTTATTTTTTTTTTTAATGAAAGGACTTTGAACTTGGTCAAAAGATTTTTTTGTGTGTGTCTATTAGGATGATTACATGATTTCTGTTCCTGAGTCTGTCTATGCATTCTTAGGATGAAACAACTCAGTCAAGAAGTATCATTTTTTTATATGTTTTGGTGAATTTGGTTTGCAAGTATTTTGTCGAGAATTTTTGCATTTAAGTACATAAAGGAAATTATAATTTGGTACTTTATAACTTTATAACCTATCTGACAGTTTTTTGTTGTTATGCCTGGGCTATTGGAGGTCTATTCAGAAAGTTGTTATTTATGCCTTTACCTTAAAATGTTTTTCCTTTTTCTTGTAGCTATCTTGAAGTCTTTTATTTCTGCTTTGTTGGTTCTGATGGTGCCAGAGATTGAACTGAAAGCTTGAGTATGTAGATAACTGTGTTGAGCCATGTTCCCATCTTTAAGTGGAAGATCATGTTATAGAGTAATAAAATCCAATTTTAAATATGCACAATAGATACATGTGTCTTTATATTAATATGCATACAAAGTATGTGCAGCAAACTATTAATAATTATTTCTGTGGAGAGATTAGGGTAACATTTTTCTATAAATTACACATTTTTATGTTTAAAAATTAAACTCGGGAATAGGTATTATTTTATTAGGAGAAATGTAGTGACTTAGAGTGGCAGAAATGACGGATAATGGTGGAGAGTGCTGAGATAATGGGCAGGCACATACTTGTCACCGGCCCTATATCTGGTCCATCCCTTGGTCACTCTGTTTCTCGAGCATCTGTCTACCTCTTCAGTAAAATATTCATTGACCATGACCTTTCTGAATGTGAAACAGAGAGAGCTAATTATAAACTTAATTTCCTGTAATACACTACATGTCCAAACAGACTTATGGTTCCAGCTTAAAGAAATAAACACAAGAAGAGTAAAGATGGCAAAGGCACAAACATACTCGTGAAGACTCTGCAGGGTTTCAAATCCTTCTTCCATGTTTTTGATGTCGACTTTTCTCTGTGCTAGGAAGTTTTCCTTCTGATTAATGAGCGCGATCTGTTTCTGATTTCTAGCATGGAAAAAGAAGTGATGGCTATTTTACTGAACATTGGGATGATCATCCAGAGGAGCTGGAGGTTTGAATACGGAAGTTTAGACACCATAGGCAAAAAAAATTATCTTTATTTACCAATACAAAAATTGCATATATATATATATATATATATCCTTTTTAAAGGAAGTAAGGGCTGGAGAGATGCCTCGGTGGTTAAGAGCTCTTCCTCTCACAGAGGACCAGCTGGGTTTGATTCTCAGCATCCGGATGACAGCTCACGACCATCTACAACTCCAGTTCCCAGGGATCCAGTACCCTCTTCTGACCTCCCTGTGCACCAGGCACACATGCAGTGCACAAGTATACATGCAATAAAAATATCCATGCACATAAAATTAGTAAATCTTTTTAAAAAAATTAAAAGGAGCTTGGGAAGCTTAGATTATGAATAATTTACCACATAAACCAATAGAAACCAACAAGTTTCTGTTCAAGCAGTGGATTAATATAAATTTACACATAGAATTTGCATAAACTTTACATTTCTCAAGTCACCAAAAGAACACTGACTGCAATAGTAACACAAGACAGCAGGAGTAGTTGTCTAGCACTCCATCAACTGGCTGCACCTCTCTTAATACATTTATAACTTCCATCAGGTTTTCCTGAGAAAGGAGAGGAACTCAGTTAGACCAACTCTGAGGGCAGGCTGAACATCTGAACTACAATGCGACCTTGGGCAAGAAACCTTCCCTGTGGATAAGTCTCCGTTTCAGTATCTCAAAAATTAGGGCTACAGAACCTGTCTCATTGGTAGAATGGGTTAGCTCACTACTGACGGGGTATACAGACCAAGGAGACTTCTTATGGTTGGTATATTTTTTTGTGTGTTTATATACAGCAGAGAAAATGAAGCTAAGGGAAATTCACAGTTTTGTTTAAATGACAGTGACAAGAACTTCTCTGGAAGACAAAGCATCCCATCTAAGTGACTCACCTTCAAAACCTCATGTGATGCTGAAAGCAAAGTAACTCATGCTCTCTAAGTTCCATGTTTTGGGCACATATTGTCATGGGACCTTATGGAAGGGATTTAGTGTGGATGAGGTGTTGTGTGTGGGGTCCTCATGATGAGATCAGTGCCACTCTTTCTCTATGGAAAGAGAGAAAAAGGAGGAGGGGAGAGGGAGGGGGGAGAGAACTATTTATAAGTCAGAAAGAGGGTCCTCACTAGAACCTAAGCATGTTTGTGTTGGCAGTGTCGTCAAGGTGCCCAGCATTTACAGCAGAGAGAAAATGGATTTCTGTTTAGGCCAACCAGTTGATGGCATTGTGTTATGGAAACTGAACTGAAGACAAAAGGACACGATGACAGTGAATTTTTAGTGCTGTGGTCATTTGCCATCACCACAATTTACTATTCTAGATGATGAGTCTAGTAGCTATCTGGGAACAGTTTGCTCTCACGGAATTGTAACCGCTGGTATTACGTGCAATCAGATGAGGCACTTTGGTTGCAGCAACTGTATAGTTTAAAGGTTACAAGGATAGACTCAGCCTCACATAAATGGCCCTGGGTGTGCACAGTGGTTAGATTCCATGGAATGTAACTTTGGTTGTACTAGTGGGCTTTCTTTTCCTACAACATTTCACTTTTCAAGACACCACTGTGTGATATTCTTGCAGAAGGCATCAGTGAACACTAGCCCCTGCACAGCAGTAGATGAAGTCCTAGGCACACAGGAAGAATTAGACGGAATGCCTTTTCTGGTGTCTCTGTAGACCAACAAGACCAGAGGTTTGCATCCTGTTGTTATAGGACAGTGTTGAGTCAAAGGGTTGGAAGTAGACAAGTTGAGGGTGGAAAAGAAGAGATGTTTGGAAGATGTTTGGAGAGGCAGGCCAAAGCAAGTGGTGGAGCAGAGAGGAAGGAACAGAGTGGAGAAATATTTGGCAGGTAAAATTACCAAACTTTGGGGACCAAATGGAGTTCAATAGGTAGTAGACAGGAAATGATTTCCTTGAGTCTTTTCTGAAGTCACTGTAGGTAATCAAACTCCTACCTGAGAAAGGGAACGTACTCTCTGCCAAGTCTCACCCAGTAATTATTGTTTCCTGAGTCTGATTGACAAGTGTTCCTAATGCACTTAATTTTGATGGATTTAATCTGATCTAGACGAGAAAAGCATTTCTTAGCACTGTAGAGGCAGATTAGAAGTATGCCAACTGATTATCAAATAAAGAGTATCTTGTTGTCAACAGTGTTGAAAACTAAGATGAGCTTAGATGGGCCACCACGTGGACACCCATAGCTGTGGCAAGCAGAGGAGAGACGTACTCATCATAGACCTTCTGTTTCTGGGCGTACACTTTATCTTCCTCATCCGTGGCCATCTTATACTGTCTGATGAGTGAGTGCATACTCTCTCGGAGATTTGTGTTCTCCATTTGGGCTTTGTGTAGTTTTTCCCCCAGCTGGAAAAAAGGAAGCGAGAAAGAGATAGGATTAAAGGAATTGACTCGATAGATAGTAGTCTCTGGGTGAGCAGTACCACTAGTAGAGCATATGCCACTCATAACACAGCAGAGCTCGCCCAGAGGACAAGCAGCTTGATTCTGCAGCAAACATGTGATTGTATGCTTTGGAGTTTTTTCTGGGAACTTTGACAAGAAAATAAAGGCTGTAAGCATTGACACGAAGCCATAGAATGATAATTCATGCCGAAAGGGAATATTACAGACCATCTTTGATCAGGAAACAACAATTTTGTGTCCCTTTCCAAGAATATAAGGTGTAATAGGGCAAAGGAAATGTCGTCTCATAGAAGCCCCCACTCAACGATTCACCGGCCATGCTTGCTCCATGGTAAATAGAACTGGATCTTATGTATCCTCCAACCCCTCAGAAAAGTGTGAGCACCATGAAGTTGTTCCTTCAACCCAATACCAATGGGAGATGTTTGAGAAATAAGAAATCCCAGAAGATTCTAAAAGGCAAACTTTGCATTTTCTATGTACAAATGGAATTCACATGGATGAAATGAAGTGATATACACACATACACATTTTTATGTATATATGTAAGATATTGTGAATTGTAGAGATACAGAATATGGGAGGATAGGCATTAGAATGCAAGAATCGTGATGATATTTGATAGAAGAGATTTTGAATTTGACAGAAGTGTTTGAGCCCAATTCTCTGACAGACCCAGAAAAATGACTGCAGTGCTAAATGAGGACAAACAAAGCCCTGCGTCCCATTGATGCCCTTCAAGAGGAAAGAGTTTGTAGCTGGAAGTCTATATTGAGATGCTTTAAGTGAGAGAAGAAAGCTCGCTTTAGTAGGAATGGTGGGTAGTTCAAAATGACTCTCTGACTGAGTGCCCTGAAGATAATACAATGAGAGCAGTCTTCTTGTGAGTATTTAGTAGCTAATAATATTGTGAAGTAGAAGTCAACCTTGTTCTAGGAGAAGGCAAGAATACAGTGTGAGATGGCTGCCATAGAAAATTTCTGCCCTTAGGGCGTCACCAATATGGAAAGTGCCATATGGAGATTTCATTTTCTTCGATGCCCAGGGGACAAAAGCCAATGCAGAGAGAAAGTCCAGATATCAGGCATGGTGCATCCTCTGTCACTGTAGGCTGAGATGCCAAAGGGTTTTTCCCAGGGAAAGTTGAGGTGGATTAAGGTAAGTGGAACTGCTAATGCCTTCCATGTCTGACATAAAGTCAAAGACAATCTTCTCCCGAGGAAATCATCATCATCCTAGGTATCAAACTGTGTTCTAAACATTTTAATTGCACAATAGCCAGCATACAGTTTCCCACCAAGAAAAGAGGGAGAAATAATCGACCACAGATCCATGAAAGCATCTGCTATTGGAATTTTCAAACACTAGACTACATAACTACTGCTTATTTTGCTCAAAGAAGTATGGATGCTTGACAGCTAGGGCTGGGAACTGGAAATGGTGGAGTGAGATAGCAGATTTGAAAAGGTACCAAATACTTAGCAACTGAGAAATACAACAGCCCAATTAAAAGCATGAATGAGTCTGTTCTCCCTGGAGTGCTGCAGTGGAGGAAGACAGCAGGAAACACAGAAAAGCCCGGAAGACAAACTGAAGGTATCTGCACAAGCACCAACGATAGCATTCACAGCTAGAAGCTGATAAAGAAGACAGGGGTACAGTCGCCTGGACATGTGACAGCAGAACTTAGGAGACACACAAACTCAGTGAATGAGCCAACTAAAAGGAAATAACATCAAACAAATGAACAGACAAAGCCAAATCTGAATGAGGACTAATCAAAAGAAAAGATTGGCTACATCAGTGAACTGAATAGTTAAAAATAAACAACTAACCAACCAAATAATCAAAGAAGATTTGATACAAAGGAGATATAGGCAATCTTCATAGACTAGAAGCTTCCATACTGTAAAGATATGAAATCCTTCTCAAGGTCATTCATAGCCTTAAGACAAGCCCATCAAAATTCAAACGGGCTTTCTAACAGACCATATTAGAAATCCAAAGGCCTAGGACTAGCTAAAGTTGTCCTCTTTTGGCTGTGAAGACTTATCTTAAACTTACTAAAAATTACTATTGTTACAAAATAGTTCGAATGAGCAGAACAGAAAGTCTATAATCTGAGCATATATTTATGATATGACTCTCACTTGACTTCCAGCAATAGTCCAAAAGCAATATTGTAGATGAAAGGACTGTTTTGGTCAGTTGGGAAAGCTTGACCTTGATCTCACAGCATAGACACATACACAAATTCCAGATGGTTGGTAGACTTAAATGTGAAAGGACAATGTCTAGAGGACAATGGCAGAGAATATTCTTGTGATATAGGCTACAAAAACAAAATTAACCAAAAATGAAAAGATATACTTTTATCATTAAAATTAATGAATTATATTCATCAGAAAATTTTATATATACACTGCACAGTTATGCACAGTTATTTACTGTTCTGTGTATGGCATTTTATAACAAACAGGCTAGATTAGTAATGTATTGACAGGCCAAAGAAATGCTTGCCGTAACACTACTCACGACAACTAAGGTACACAGCCAACCCTAAGTGTCTCTCAAAGGAAAGCTGGTGACAGCTGGCATGCATTAAAACACTATTTGGCCTTTAAGCAGGAGGAAATCCTGTTGTTGATAAAAACATGAATGGGGCAATGTGTTAAGCAAAATAATATAGGTATAGACAGATAAATATTGCCTGGTCACATTTACATATGGAATATAAAATATTGACTATATAGAAGCAGCAAGTAAAAATGTGGTAACCAGGGCCTGATATAAGTGGTGAAAGACTTGGGAGACGTCAAAATGGGAGATCTCTCCTACATTCACTAAGAATTTTTGCAGGAGCTTATGGAGTAATCAGTGTTGTTAAATTTGCTTCTGGAACTCACTGAAAGTATGAATTTTATACCTTCGTTGATTTGGAGCAAGACAGAAAGAGAAGCTGGAAGAAGAGGATACTTATGCTAAGGATGACCTGTAGGACTCATGAGAATATGGAGGTAGAGAAGAGGGACCAGAGACATTTCTCCTTCAATGCCAGTAATTAAAAACATCTCAGGAATTTGTGTATATTCATAAAAGAATAGACTCTATTATATATACTACAGTATAACACTTGCCATTCAATAACATATTATGAACAATGCTATTTAATTTTCAACTAATTCCCTTCTGTTAGATCTAATTCATATTTCCCACTCCTTAATTTTTACTATCCCATTGAATGCTTCATTGAATATCTCATAACTAAATCTTTGTTTATATTCATGGTTACTTATTTTTTTTCAATTTCTTTTGAATTAAGTTTAGAAAATGTCTAGATTGAATTTCCATAAGGATAAATTTGGTGTAAAATTTTAAAAATCAAAATAAAAGCAAAGCTTGGGAAAAATTTAATAGAAAAAGAAAAATAGATTAAAAAGAAGCAAAACAAAAATATCTAGAGCATTCTCCTGGTGATAAATCCAACTCAAATACTTTTAAATAACATTAATGTTATTAAATGTAGAATTATTGTCATGCTTTACAGATACCATATAACAGCATGATTGTTGTATTTCCCTAAGTAATATTCATGTCCATTAAACATAATTATTCCTGATAGAAAGCTATCAACCCACATGGAAAGTAACCAAACTGGATCCGATTCATTTCACACGGACAATCTTTGCTGTTTCATACACTTAGAACTTGGGTAGGAGCTAAACTGCTGGAATTAGTTGCTATGAATTTTCATAGTGTTCTATGAAAAGCCAACTTTTGAAATGTTCAACATTTATTGGACACTTAATATATTAACTAAAAAATAAGATGTGATTGTCAGCTAAGTCATTTCTGCCACCCTACCTGCTGTATTTTGTTCAAGTACCCATTCTTCTTCAGAGAAGATGTATCATCCAGGAGTTCCTTGTGACTCTGAAAAAACGACCTTATGAACACAGGAAAGAAAACCCATGAATGTTAGAACATGTTTCTCCACAAAGCCACACTTATTTATGACATCTTAAATTCTTTGGCCCCATCTATGTAAAATCTATTTTTTATTTATTACTCTATGTTTCTACTCTACTGAATTAATGTACCATCTGCTTATTTGTGTATTTGAGAAGAAATTATTGAACACTTGCACTGTGCAAGATTTGTTCGCAGTATGAAGGACTCAAAATACATCAAATCCTTACTCTTATAGAAATTAAATCTAGTGAGTGGTCAGAATAAAATGACATACAAAAATTAAACCATATTTCAGGGAATGTTAAATATTCCAAGGAATGCAAACTAGAGTGAGGCTATTAAGACCCTGAGAACAAGAATGCTCAAGTGGGTTAGGATGAGCTCTACGGGGCTGACCCAGGAAAGACTGTAAATGATGAGAAGGCCAACCACATACAGCTCTAAAAGACTTCAGGAAGGATAAGACCCCGAGATTAGAGATAGATTGGTATTGTTATGATGGAAGGATGACCTGACTGGAGGGGGGGGGGCGCGCGGGAACATGGTGTGTAGATCATGTGGGGTTTGAAAGGTCAGGCAGGATTTTATGTTTGAATCTGAAGGGAACTGGGAAGGAATGCAGAGGAACAACATGAATTTCCCATGCTGTGTAAAGAGGACGCGTGTCTTTGTGGAATAAGACAAAAATGGAGGAAGAACCATGCTGAAAGTAATAACTAGTTTAATCAGGCAGGGGTGAAGTCATAAGAGGCTATGCATAGGTGCATTCAGGTGTGATACTTTGAATAAGAATAGCTCCCTTAGACGCATATGTTTGAGTGCTTGGTTGTTAGGGAGTGGCACTACTCGACAGGGATGAGGAGGTCTGCCTTACAGGAGGAAGTGTGTCACTGGGGGTGGGCTTTGGGGTTTCAAATGCTCAAACCAGGCCATGTCTTCCTCTTCCTGCTGCCTACGGTTCCGGATTAGAACTCTCAAGCTACTCCTCCAGGACTGTGTCCGACTTCATGATGCCATGCTTTCCACCATGGTGACAATGGACTAAACCTCTGGATTGTAAGCAGTCCCCTTCGCAGCAACAGAACATCAACTCAGCCGACAGGCTAGAGTTTGAAGGTATGGAAGAAGAGTAGGTTTGTTTCGCACTCAGGTTGTGTTGTAGGCAGTAGTGAGGAAAGCCCGAACTCCAGATGACTCCTAGGCTTTTGGCATGAGAAACAAAGTGCATGGTTGGATCACACTCGGTGATGCAGAAAACTTCAGGAAGACTTGTTCCAGACTTGGGGGAGGGGGCAGACCAAGCGTTGTTCTGTTTAGGATATTCTCCAAATGAGCTTTAACTGGCAACTTGACCCAGCCTGAAGTCACCTGAGAAGAAGCTTCAATTAAGGAATTGCTTAGAGCAGATTGGCCTGTGAGCTTATCTGTGGGAGGTTGTTTTACATATTAACTGATGTGGGAGAGCCCAGCCCACCATGGGCAACACCTATACTATGTAAGTGATCCTGGGCTGTATGAAAAAGAGCTAGCCAGGGAGCAGACTTTTTCCATGTTTCCTGTTGGACTTCTTTGGTTGTGAGTGAGTTCTCTGGGTGGAGGTGATAGTGTTTGGAATAGCAGGCAGTCCAGACTTCAGGCTCCTGGTGTGACTCTCCTCAATGATGGAAGTGTAAAATGATATAAAGTCTTTCTTCCCTATCTTAGCTTGGTGTCCCATATCTGTGAAGAGAGACCATGACCATGGCAACTCTTATAAAGGAAAACATTTAATGGGAGCTTGTTTACAGCGCCAGAGGTGTAGTCCCGTCATCATGGCGGGGAGCATGATGGCATGCAGACAGACGTAGCGCTGGAGGAGGAGCTGAGACTTTTACATTGGGATCTGCAGGCAGCAGGAAGAGATATCTATAACAAAGAAAAGTATATTGAAAACTGCCAAAGAGAAAACGCAAGTCACATATAAAGGAAGCCCATCAGAAAAACAGCTGATTTCGCAATGGAAATTTTGAAAGCCAGAAGAGTCTAGAGAAATTCATTCCAAGTCCTAAAAGACCATGAATGCCAACTTAGAGTAATATACTGAGAAAAATTACCTGCAATGATTAAAAGAGAAATAAAACTTTTCTACAACTTAAACAGCCTAAAATAATTCGAATTCAACAAAACAGAAAGAAAATACAGAAAGCATTACAAGGGAGAAATGAACAAAGTAGAGAGACTGTGGAAAGAAATTCGGAGCCATAACTACTAAAACACAAAATACCTCTGAGAACACAAGCAACATCACCAAAAGTCAACAATACAGTGACCATCATTAACATACACATTTCAAAAATAGTTTTTGTTAAGTTGGGAGCATAGACCCCAGTCCCTTGCATCTATCCCAGCCTCCGGGCCTCAGAGTTTGTATTGGTCTGGACTCCAAAACCCAGCAGGCCAGGTCCTGACCCCTTCCTGCAGGGGAGGTCAGGACCTCTCCCAAGAGTATTTAAATGAACTCCCAAAAGAGGAACACATGGTCTCTTTTCCTTCCTCCTGGTGGTTGCATTAGTGGCCCCTGGGGCCACCCGAGAGTGCAGAACTCCCATTAAACCTGGATATTTCTTAATTTGGCTTTTTTTTGATTTGGGATTTTGATTGAGATTTTTTTTGATTGGGATTTTGGGTCGGAGAGCTCGCGTTAGGAAATATTCCTAACATCTTGGAGGTTCTGTTGCCTACAAGAAATACATCTTAGTTTTAAAGGGGAGGCACCTATAGTCAAAGGATAGAACAAAGTGCTCCAATCAAATGGACCAGGAAGAAAGCAGACATCACCATCCTCACTAATAAAAAAAAAATCTGATAAAATAGATTTCAAACTAAATTCATCAGAAGAACTCAATAAGGACACTTCATTTTAATCAAAAGATTAGATTGTTCAGGAATATTTTAAAAATCTGAACGCTATTAAATGGAAAAACCTAAAAGAAATGGATGAATTTCTAGATTCAGCCAAACCCTCTAAACCAAGAGGAAGTCAACAACCTAAACAGACCCATAACAAAGGAGGAGATTGAGATTGTATAAAAGGCCTTCCAGCTAAAACCAAAAACATCTAGAGCCAGGTGGATTCACAGCAGAATTCCACCAAATATTCCAGGAAGTTCTACAGCCCAATCTGTCTTAAACTATTAAAAAAAATTAAGGCCAACAGTTGACAAGTGGTACTTCATAAGATTAAAATCTTCTACACAGCTAAAGAAACAACCAGGTGAAGAGGAAGCCCACAAGATGGAGAATGTGGAGGATTTTCAAAAATCTAAAAATAAATGTGCCATATGACTTTAATATTTTTTGGCATATGCACAGAGAGCTCAACAGATATGCTCAGCTGTTTTCATTGCTGCTCTATTCACAACAGCTAAGAAATGGAATCAACCTCAGTCCTGCAACCAATGAATGAATGATGAAAATGTGGT
The DNA here is from genome assembly GCA_028555095.1 of Dicrostonyx torquatus. Lineage (NCBI taxonomy): Eukaryota > Metazoa > Chordata > Mammalia > Rodentia > Cricetidae > Dicrostonyx > Dicrostonyx torquatus. The sequence continues at coordinate 1,537,756 of JAQHUG010000070.1, read as the reverse complement.
ACATATACACTATGAAATACTATTCAGCTGTAAAGAAAAATGAAATCATGAACTTTGCAGGTAAATGGATGGAACTAGAAAAGATCATATTGAGTGAATAGAAAAGATCCAGACCAAGAAAGACAAATGTCACATGTTGTCCCTCATTGGAGTCTCCGTGCTCTGAACTTCCAGATGGGAGGCGATAATCTGTAGTAACTACAGAAATCAAGACATTAAAAAGGGACCATTGCCAGGATAGGGGACTTTGGGAGCAATACAGAGCAGAACAGCCGGGTACGAGTAATCTGATCAGGGAAATGGGGAAGGGGGCTCTTCGGGGAGAGAAAATACATGTGAGATGAACAAAGATGGCACCAGTGGGCATGCCATGCACAGGGAAAAGACCGTGATGGCTCAACCCCGCACAAAAACTATAGGCAACTGAGGAAAGCTGATAGGAGAGGTGGTCCTCTCCAGCAAAGAGTGTGCCAACTGGTTGTCCCTTGTCAAAATTGTCATCCCTGAAAACACACATGCAAGTAGGAATATATAGACTAGATTTTATTAGGTATTAGGTATTAGACACATACATGCACACAATAACAATTAGTGAAAAAAAGGCCATAAATTTTTGTTTTGCTTTTTGAGACACGGTTACTCTGTCTTTGGAGCCAGCCTATCCTGGAATTAGCACTTGTAGACCAGACTGGCCTTGAACTCACAGGAATCTACCTCTGCCTCCCGGAGTGCTGGGTAAGGGTGTGTACCACCACTGCCCGGCAAAGCCATGAATTTTAAGGAGAGATGGCAGAGATATATGGAAGGGTGTAGAGGGAGAAAAGGAAAGAGAGAAATGTAATTACATTATAATCTCAAAAAATAAAGAAGAAATGATCCATGTCTTCTACATTTTTGACAGTTTTCCTTAGAAGAACTGATGAATTGAAACTGGTTTTCTCCTAAGCTTTAATTATAATATTAACTGAGCTTTCCTATTTTAAAATTTTATATCTAATATTAAGATTTGTTCTCATCAATACAACCATGGTGGGAAACTGAATTCTGTTCTTCTTGCTTTAGAAGACACAATTTTAATTACAAAGCATTAAAATATATATATAAATGATTCTATCTTAAAGTTAATTGTCTTTCAGGAATCTTCTTGAACCATAGTTTATCTTCCCATATGTCAGTGAACCACTGGGGTGGCCGTTGGAAGCCACATTACAAGATCCCATTTTCATGGCCAGACCAGACGTGTCCAGGAAGCAACGTTGTGCCTCATACATTCTGATGGGAACTCACAGAGTCTGCTGGTCAATTGTGACTGATATGCTAGACTTGTCACAGGCCATTTCAGAAGTTTTGGCATGGCCATAAATTTTCATGTACTCACCAAGAAGAGAGAACTAACTGGGTACCAGCAAAGACAGAGGGATGAAGCACTATGGTGATATTTTATTTATGTTTTATAAATAAAGCCTGCCAAAAGACCCAAAGGTAAAACTAAGCCACCAGACTCCAGGAAGTGGTATCCCATACCTTTAACCTCAGGATTCTGGAGACAGAAGCAGATGGATCTCTGTGTGTTTAAGACCACCCTGAACTATACAAGATCAATGCAGAAACAGATCCAGGTGGTGGTGGCTCCCTCCTTTAATCCAGTGCTAGAATCCCACGCCTTTAATCCCAGCACTAGAGAGGAGCGTAAGGCAGGATGAGGCAAGAGCTCTTACTCTTTCAGTCTGAGGACTTCTTAGATGTAAGAGCTCTCTAGTGGCTTGGCTGCTTTGCTTTTCTGATCTTCAGACTGAACCCCAATTTCTGTCTCTGGGTTTCTATTATTCGTGCTACACAACACTTTCTTCAAAGGAAGCAGACTATGATCTTTTAGATGAACGGAAGCCTTTCTTTGGGTTCTGAGTACAGTCCCTCATGTAAGAACGATTATTTTTTTTTTTTGCCCAAGGCTTCCCTGTGTTTTCTCAGTAGAGGATGCAAGACCCCTGGACTAAGTGTAAGGCATGTGTTAACATGTAGCCGGGCGTGTTACAGACTCATGCTGTACCCCAGCAATGCTCTTCCCTGTATTCCTATGTTGTTAGTCTAGACTGAGGAACTGAAGTAAGGATAACACATCCCAAAGAGTTCCTTTTATTTGGCAAGTGTCTACATCACCTGCAATCCCCACCTCCCCGCACCATAGCTCATCTAAAATCTAACTAAGTGACTCCACTTAGTGGTGAGCCTACAAAGCAACTGCATGGATTCGAATAAACCAAATATAGTTCCCGTTTAATATTAGCGATGTGTTTCTGAGAATGAAAGTGACTTATGAGTTGTTACCCTTGAACCTTGACTGGTCTTCCAAAGATGCATGAGTTAAAGACTCCATCTCCAGGGTGGTGATATGTAGAGACTGTAGAGTCTTTAAGGGACAGAGTCCAGTAGAGGTCAAAGGTCACTGGACAGATCCTTGATTGGGACTGTGGGCCGTCGCCTCTTACTTTCCAACTTTTCTGCTTTCTATGTTGTAAGTGGGTTCTCTGCGTCACACATTATTCTCACAATGTACTGTCTATACATGGCAGGAGACAGAGAGGCCACATGAGCACTGTCTGCAACCTCTAACTGTGGACCAAAGGATGCTTTTCTCTTCATAGATCGCTTACACCAGGTATTTTGTTAAGGTGATAGTGATAAAAACAAACAAACGAACAAACAAGCAAACAACCTGGTCAACTGGCATCCAGCAGAGCCCTGGGAAAAATAAAGTGTCTCACTTACAGCTTCTCCTCCAGACTTGTGCAAACTCTCTTCATGTCTTCTGCCTTTCTCTCCCATATGGATAATGATTCCTGCAGCCGGGACATCTCTAAACTGTGATCACTAAGCATCTAGTGAAAAGTCAACAAAAATATGACAGCCAGTCGTCAGCGCACGACTCACAACTGCAGTTCAGGGTTCTCTGAGGATTTTATTCATCATCCATGCAACGTTTATCATAGGCCCCCCTTTAGTTAAAAAAATCATTTTTATAACCCTTCTAAAACTCAATTTGGCAAAAAAAAAAGCAATTCTGAAACAACTAGAAAACACAAACTTTGTTGAGGTGGATGACTAAAAACAGTAGTGAGATATACATGTGTGTATGTGTGTATACATATCTCCTCTAATAAATTCGTCTGTATTCAAGATGAATGAGCCATTCTTTAAGTGACTGGTGTGTTACCACTTTGGGGACAGATTCTAATTTAGTAACTTCCTAGAAAGACCCCCAACAGGCTAAAAGATATTCAAAGAGGCTTCTCTCTCTAGAGCACCACGTGACTGACTGTAGGAGCATAGCTCCAGAGTCAACGGAAATTCTAGAAGAGCCATCAGAGTCAGCAGGATGCTGAGAAAACCCTGATCAGTCACCGGGGTTAGGCCTACTATTCAGTGCCCAAGTTCACAATTCCCAGTTTGGGTTTCATGAATCTTACATGCCAGCCAAACTGATGGACCCAATATTCATTGCCTCTAGCCCTCGGCCACCCCTGCCTGAAGAATCACATTCCATTCTTTTTCTGCCAAAGTTCCCAGTTTGGCCTGGCCAAAGAGGTGTCTAAACCGAAGATTTAGTCTGTACTTTCCTGTGGCCTCAGTCTATGCTTTGGAAATCTCCACAAAAATCCACTGTGCTATGCCTAGAGCAGTGTTAGCCACCCCCCCCATTTAATAGGCTAATGGTTCCAGCTTTAAGTTCTGGTGGATATGACACAGTTTGGGATGGCATGGGGTGCAGCAGGTTCTGTGTGAGATCATTTACAGCTGCCAAACTTGACCTTAGCCGCCTTGGGATATACTTTGGAAACTTACATTTAATTTTCCTAAACTCTACTGATGGAGTGCTTCCTCCTACTTTAGGAGGCTCAGAGTGAAGGTCTGAGCTTGGCCACAGAGAAGACACAGTGCTGAGCAGGGCGACTTTCTTCAGCCTAGTCTGACCTCTGCGTGTCGGCAATCTAAAGGCTGATAATGGTCTCTTCAAAACACATCCATGTGAGAGAAGCATTTTATTTTTACCAGGGCTGCAAAAATTAGATACCATAATGGACATATCATAATTAAGGCTAGCACGTGCGCCTCGTGTAACAGATGATGGGATCATGGATGCATTCTGGCAGAAAAGGGTGCTGTTTCCCCGTAACAGCTGCGCTGTGTGTTTTTGCATGTGCTTGTTGATACGCTACAGGCCCAGTCACTCAACTAATTGTGGTAAAGGAATAGCAGGTGTTAATATATATTTAGCTAGTTCTACATGCAGTTTTAAAGATCATTTTCAAAGTGTTTTAGTCCATGAAATATAATCTGGACAGGCTATAGCACTTCAAAGAAAGCGTGAGGAAATGTTAACTTGCCATCAGTATCCCCTCAGGCCAACAGGAAGACGAATTAAATAAACGTAAAAAGTCAGATATGCTTAGATTGGCTAAAGGAAAATGGTTATTCTTTTCTTACCACTGTGCTGGTAGTAACTGTTTGCTTCATTCTTATTATTTTGTTTTGCAACCTGGTCAATTCTTTCTTCTTACTGTACGTCTCTTTTCTCCTGGCTTCACAGTATTGCTTGAACTCTTTCATCTGCAGTGACAACAGAAAGCCAATTACAAAGATGATTAACACACCAGAGCTAGGAAAGATCTTTCCATTTCTCAACCCAATTCATGCTTCTTTTAAAAGCACCATTTTCCATCTAGGTAAACTATCAATTTTAAAGAAAATGAAACAAAACCAGGGTTTGCTTAATCCCTAGTGTAAAAGACAAGCCCACGAATCCTACCAGTCACACTTTAGTTATACATGGTTGACATGGTACACTTATAGGAGCTGTATGACAATGACCACTGCTGAGGAAGGAGAAAAGCATCTTGCCACTGTAGGGACTTCCCCAACATCACAGCCGTGGGTACCACATTTCTGTGCATTAAGAAGATAAGGGGAATGAAGGGAGCAGTCACTTCTCTAGAAACCCCAGTTCACACTACCTAACAAACAAAACCAAAAACAAAACAAAAACAAAAATAAAAGCCAATTAAAGATGAAGAAGACAAAGTCACTGGAGATGGGGCAGTTTATAATCTTGGACAGTTTTTTTTTCCTGTTTTTTTTTTCTCCCAAATCAAACATCTGGTCACATGCCATACTCTAGGGAAACGAGTGACACTTATTAAAATCAAACCTGATTGTCAGCAAACTGAATGACCAAAAACAAGGTAATATTGGGCAGAGAGGCATAAAAAAGAGTATTGAGTGACAGTTATGGACACTTATGCCTGGCTGTCTTTCCATTGGCGCCATCTGCCTTTTTTTTCCTATGTTATCTACTTTGAATGAATGTGACCACAATCAATATCTGTGCACCAGAGTACACATACATATCAGTGAAACTTGTTGATAGATACATTTTGTTGAAAATTATAAAAAAAACCCACAAAATTAAAAAGTAATGTAGTAAATTAACCTTCCTTTGTGCCTTTCCATTTAATGTTGCATTGTTTGAGCTCAAGTTTGACTCCCTGGGTCTGAAGGTGGAAACAGGCGGCTCAGAGTCAAAACGGAGGAAGCTCCCGAGCTTACGCCCTTTCCCACTGCCAAAACTCTGCAGAAGTTCCCACCTTAGGTACAGCTCCTTTATATAAAGGGAGAATGGAGACGGCTCTCCCTTTTCCAGAGCAACCAAGGCACGATGAGAAGTAAAAGAATCCTAAACAGATGGGCAGTGACCTTGCTAAACACAGCACAGTCAATCACCACCAGGGCAGAAGAGGCAGTGGCCACCTCTGCCTCTGGCCTTATACTGCAGTTTGATTTTTGCGCACTGGGGTCTGGCAGCCCCTCTGAAGGCTGCTCCTGTCTCAGGTTGCTGCAACTGGAATAGCAGGCATTGCAGGTATTCTGTCCGACTCCTGCGTTCTATGTATACAGAAGTGGAACTAGATAAGATGGTGGCAAATCCCTCATCTCTACGTAGACATGGGACCATTACAGAGAATACTGGCCTGTATTCTGTTCTACAAACCAAATGTGCACAACTGTGATGTCCCTTCCTGGAGGCCCCCAAACAAGCGAGGAAGCAAACAAATACAACCATGAGCTTCTTACCCCGCTGCTGTGCAGTAGTTCCCAGAAGACAATCACAGTGCACCTTACCAGCTAGCCTCCAGGACAGACAAACAAACAAAAAATCCCATTGCCTACCTTAGATTCAGGATAACTCTGAATTCAAAAAGAATGAGCCCTACCCCTTACCTGGGCAGCTAACTGATTTTTCTTCTCAAAATACTCCACTTTATGCCTTTCCATTAACTCATTTGCCTCGCGCAGACATTGCTTTTGCAGTAAAATCTCTTCCCTCTCAAAGTTTATCCTGGTATAGGTGTCGTTTATATGGATAGTAGCTGTCGCTTTCTCTTCCAGGGTTTGGTTCAGTGACAGGACAAACTTGGCATGCTGCTTTGCCATCTCTGCTTGCTTTGCCCTGGAAGGAGAGAATGACCCTCGGTAGAAAAGGATGGCATTTACGGAAGGAAGGGACGTGGATACTCTGATGACATGCTTAGCTTCTAATGGGTTTTGTGGTTTAAATTTAAACTTGGTAAGCATATAAAAAGGCAGAACAAATTTGCAACTTTTTTAGTCACTGCTAAAACGGCAGTCCCTGGCTCCACCTGACCCTACCTGTCTCCATGTGCCAGAATATTAAAGGATATTTTGGCTTAAAGAATAAGTCATTTTGAATGAGTGAATGGAATCTGGCCGTGTTTTGAGACAGGCCATTCAGTCAAAGAAACATACATTCTATTATGTCTCTATTTGCCCTGATGCCATAACTCTGTGGAGTGGGCCCAAGAGAAATCTAGCCTTCCTCTGGGCAGAAGCTAAGGGAAGGTGAGGCTGCAACCAACTCTACTGCTCAGACGATATTTGAGACCTGATTCTCCTCTTGTCTCCTGGATCTGAGCACAAAATGTGTCATGTATCTCACACAAGCACTGTGGGCCGCATCTCCCTGAGGAAGATCTGAATTCAGGGAGAAACATCTGGCACAGAGATAGTGAAGAGGTTGGAAGAAGGAATAATTGATGTTGTTTCTCTGTTTCAGTCTTTAAAAGCTCTTGCAACATAAAGTCCTTTCCTAACATTTAGCATCCAGGTTAGCGAATTTTGGTGGGGGGAAGGGTACTTGAAACCTCAGGAAATTATTTGGCAGAGGCCAAACATCACAAAAGATAAATAAAAGCAGCCTGCATGGGAGATGTGGTGACTGAATGAATCGGTGGGGGTTTTGTGGGTTGAGCATGGGAAAGCCAGAAAGGGGATCAGTCCAAGGATTGCAGCTCTTCAGGGAAAACCAAATCGACTGAAAAACTCAACTATTTGTGGTGGAACTAGTGGTGGTGCTGGTGGTGGTCCTTTGAGAAACAGGCACACACAGGCAGGATGCAGGCCTAGGGAAAACACACCCCAAAGCCTCCACAGTCTCTAGTTTCCCAGTAGTGAGCAGGAGCCGGCAGGGTCTCATCACTGCTCATCAGAGCCTGTGAGGACCTGGATAATACATCTTCCTTTGAAAAGTAGAACAGGTGGTGATTGTAGCTTTACAGTCCTGTCTCATCAATCCACCAAACCTCTGTTTGTACCTTCTCTTTCCCTCAAGATTTATCTGTAGCAGAGAGTTTCCAATCGTGATGGAACTGCAGAATGAGAGTTACCTGGAAACTATTAGAAATACTGATCTTTATCCCCACCCTGCTACCACTCACACCCCGAAAACACGGGAGCAGAAAGGGGTGATGTCGCTTGGTGTATCCGGCTGCATGTTTTATTTCTGGTTGTCAGTTTAGAAGTAGTCTGGTTTATAGCTCTCTCTGGAAATGGTGGCTAACACAATCCATGCATAAAATACACTGTGAATTCTTAGTAGGAGCTAGAATAGTCAGTATTCTTCAATATGTAATTATGAGCCTCATTTATAACATATCTCCCAGGGCAAGTGTTCTGAGGACCTAGTTTGGAAAGCAAGCCCATGGGCTTTGAGATCATACCAATCCCTGTGCACCAACTTCTATGCTATGATGGGGTCTCCTGAACATTTCTTAATATGGAATGCTAGCATGCTGATATTTATGTCTTAGCCTTGCAAATTTGCTCACAGTGAAGTTATTCTTCAAATCTTTTATTGTTTTCTCCTTTTAGAATACATCTTCCTCTTATGGGCTAGGTTAGGTTAAGGTTAATCTTGCCCTTATGGGCTAGGTTGGGTCAGGAGTTCTGAATCCTGTTTTACAGAAAATGAGACCCATGGGATGAAGTGTTGGTTCAAGGCAGCAGCTCAGGAATAAAGAAATGGTGCCAGGAGGTCCCAAACTATAGGCAGTTACATACGTGGTCTCATTAGCTCTGTATAAACCCTTTAACTAACTTCACTCATCAGTAGATTATAGGCAAGATTGAAGACCTTTAAGGAACTGAACTGGATTGATATGTACTTGTATTTCCAACAAGAGGGCTTGCCTTGGAGCAGGGCGGGGTTGCAAACTTAATTCTGTAAGAGCAGAAACTGGAAACACTGCTTCCACCTTGGGAGGTGCCTTGGAAATAAGCATCTAGTTCACCAATGAGCATTTCCAGTCTCTCAAACACTGAGAGGAGAAATACCTACCCCAGAGCTTCATTCACTTCCTCCAGATCACTTATTGTCTTCTTTAGAAGCTCTACTTCGTTATCCATCCTTTCCACCTTGATTCTCATTTGATTTAGCTCAAAAATATTGAGTCTGCGAGCATCTCTGACACATTCTTAAAAGCAAGTGAAAACATGACTATCATTCCAGGGAGAGCCACAGCAGTGCTCTTCCTACCCTAAGAGAGCTGTCTTTCACTGAAATAGTCCCTTCATCATGTTTCTGCGCCAGACCCTCTATATTTAGCCATCTGCACCATCTCAGTCTTACCGATGTCTGCTGCTCTTAGGATGTAACCAGCTTCCGTGCTCCGAAAAGCTTCACAGGGCAGCAACTGACTCCCACTGGTCCTGCACTATTAGCTTCTACCTAGGACTTCCTGCTGTCTCTCGTACACGATTGGCCATACATGACCATGCATGTGTGGTCAGAAGTCCCGGAGGAGGGACAGACATCAAAACACAGGTGAAAGGAAGCAGGGTGTGAGTGCTTCTTTCCTCCTTCCCAACAGTGGATGCCATTGAGAAGGAGCTTTATTGCAGCAAGCATGCACTCATCACTAATTGTGGCTAGCTGCAGCTGGCATTATAATGCACCCCATGTTGGCTCTCCCTTCTCTGCTGTCTTGGTTCTTTATCCCACCCTCCTCTTCAGATTATGTACCCTAAAAGTATAATGGTACAAAAGCCATTACCTCAAGATTCTTTTTGTGAGAACCCAGTACAACTATGGAAGTCTTTAGAGTAGTGGTTCTCAACCTGTGGGTCGTGACCCCTACCGGGGTGGCTTACCAGATATTGACATTACAATTCACAACAGTAGCAAATTTACAGTTATAAATCAGCAATGAAAATAACTTTATGGTTTGGGGGTCACCACAACCTGAGGAGCTGTATTAAAGGGTCACAGCATCAGGAAGGTTGAGAACCACCGCTTTAGAGGGTTCTCCGGCATGTTGGCCAGGGTCAACACACTTCTACATGACAACTTCCCCAGCAACTAGCTGATAGCTCCTCTTAGAGACTCAGCTACTGCCCCCACCCCCAGTCTTTCTTTTTTCTAGGTCACTAATAAAATTGTGGTAACAAAACGTCTCCAACTTTGTGTCTCAGATACACATCTTTATCACTAGGGAATCCTGTTCACCTGCAAGCTCTGCGGCCAAACCGTGTGTCTGGGAGGTGCCTGGAGATTCTGACCGTTCTAACCAGTCTGCCCTTGGTGCTTCTGATACTGACAGAAAGCCAATTAAACTTTTTCAGTTACGCATACAGCCTGATCAAGGACCTTACAGGCTAATGTGATGTGCAGCTTTCCTACTGACACACACACATACACACACACACATACATACACACACACACACACACACACACACACATATATGTATGTATTGCTTATAGAAATGTAACCCGATCTGGAAAATAAAGAAAAAACAAACCAAAGAAAGTGAACCTGAATCATTTTCCTAACTCTCCCTCGGATGGAGATTCTGATTAGTCTGTTTTTTTTTTTTTTTTTCTGTGTGCACGCATCATTGTGCTTTCCTTCTCAGCTGATATAACGCCAAGCATGCTGCTTGCTTATATAACCCATAGTACCATTTAGGACACAGTTGGAGGTTAGAACTCTCACAGAAATCCAACAGCAAAACTTTAAGAGTGCTACGAACTAGCCCGGCAGAGGTCCTTGTCTCCAAAAATAAATACATAAATAAATAAAAGTGCTACAAGCTACAACCAAAGATGAAAGTATGGGAAGTTGGGAAGTGGCAGCTTCAGCTTTGGGAAGCAGGCCATTCTAGAAAAAGCTGTGTTCTATGGGACAGCAAAGACATGCATGGAACTTTCCAGAAATCTCTCTGGAGTGCTAGAGGACTTCACACAGATGGAGCTACTCTAGGAAATCAAGGGAAGCCCTCCACCAAGTTGTGTCTCTCTTTGGCATTACCATGAAGCTGCTCAACAGGCTTCTTTCTGGGAGATGGGGATGCGATGGGCATTGACGGCTGCTGGTCCCTGTAGGACTGAGGCTTGCCACTATCACATGCAGTGCAGGGGTCTGCCAAGCCGAACACTAGAACCTAAAAACAAAACCTCTTCCTTTGCTCTCATACTTCCCAGTGTCCGCTGTTGCCAAAGCTGAGTAGCAGTCTGTTAGCAAGGGATAGGGGATTTTTGTTTAGTTTTTTTGTTTGTTTGTTTGTTTTAAATCAACTTGACACAAGCTAGAGTTATCCGAAAGAAGGGAACCTCGATTGAGAAAATTAATCCATAAGACCCAAATGTAGGGCATTTTCTAATTAGTGATTGATTGAGGAGAGCCCAGCTCATTGTGGGTGGTGACATCTCTGGGCTGGTGGTCCTGGATTCTATGAGAAAACAGGCTAAGCAATAGCCCTCCATGATCTCTGAATCAGCTCCTGTCTCCAGTTTCCTGCCCTGCTGGAGTTCCTGTCCTCACTGCTTTTAATGATAAAGACCTATAAGGTTCAGCTTATTGTTAATAAGACACTGACATACGGATTGAGAACTGAGAGTCAGTAAGTAGATAATTGGCACATCTATCTTTAAAATAGATGTTTCATGCCAGGTAGGATGTCCCATGCCTATCATCTCAGCCCTGGGGAAAGTCGAGCCTGACATGAATGAATCCCTGTTTTCAAACTAACAAATACAATCAAAGCCAAAAAACAAAATACAAACAAATAAAGTATTTTCTTATTTGAATTGATATTTCAAGGTGGACTCCTTGGGAAACATATTCTAAGGTTTGTGTGTAGAAAATGGGTAATATTTTTAGGACTAGCTCTGGTGGGGTGAAGGTGGCAAGACTGCAGAGGGGAAGTCAAACTGTGAAGACTATTAGAGTTGGTCTTTGGTGACATAAGAGAGCCACACTGACTGATCCCTGAACAAACTCTGACCCAGGGAGGGGGGTGTCACATGTGGGGGGGCTGCTCTCTTTGCTCAAGGTGATTATTGGAGAGGAACTCAGTCATGAGTCTTGACTGATTTTCTTTCATCTGGAAAAATAAAGTTGGTTCCTGGCCTGACACCAAAAAAATAACTAAATGATTCCAAGAGATAAATGTAAGAGCTAATAGTTTAAATTTCTTAGGGACTGGAAATACAGCTTGGCAATGGGATGTTCCTCTAGCATGTGTGGGAGATCTCCAGTGCCACAAAATCAGAATAAAAACATTTCAGAGATGCTCTCAGAGGAAAAGGTGGATTAAGGTCAGTTTTTAAAACTTCATTTTTTTAAATTTTACTTATGTGTACATGTGAATTTCTGTGAAATTTATAAATGCCTGGTGCCCGTGGAGGCCAAAAGAGGGCGTTGGAGCCTCTGGCACTGATGCTGTGGATGGTTGTGAGCCATATGGGAGCTGAACCCAGGTCCACTGCAAGAGCAGCAAGTGACTTAACTATTGAGCCATCTTTCCAGGCTCAGTTAAAATCTTTATGTCATCAGATTTAGGAATGATTTTTTTGATACAACACCCAAAACATAGCCAACCAAATTAAAAATAGACAAGTTAGGACCATCAGATTATAAGCTTATATCAATGCTCACCATCAGTGGAGAGTAAAGGTGAGCTCTGGAGTAGGAGCAGGTATTTGCAAATGATATTTCTAGTAAGAGGTTAACATTGAGAGTAATAAAAACCCCACAACCCAACAATGACAACAACTATAATCACTATATGGACAAAGGGTCTGAGGAACCAACAAACCCAGGAAAAGACACTCAAAGGCATGAATCCTTGGGAAAAAATTCAAATTAAAAACCACAATGAGGCCGGGCGGTGGTGGCGCACGTCTTTAATCCCAGCACTTGGGAGGCAGAGGCAGGCGGATCTTTGTGAGTTCGAGATCAGCCTGGTCTACAAGAGCTAGTTCCAGCGCAGACTCCAAAGCCACAGAGAAACCCTGTCTCGAAAAATCAAAAAAAAACAAAAACAAAAACAAAAAGACAAAAACCAAAAAGAAAAGAAAAAAAAAGAAAAAGAAAACACAATGAAAGTCTAATTAATGTGGAATAGAATAGGTCTCATTAAAACAAACAAAAGCATTAAAAAAAAGTGTTGGCAAGGATGTGGAGGAAGTGGAGGAAATGAAGCCTTATGCATTGCTGGTGGCTACACATGATGGCTGGCTTGTAATAGCTGCATGTGGAGTTATCATGCAATCCACTGACCCCATTTCTTACTATAGAGCCAAGAGAGTTAAAAGCGGAGTTCCCCTGTGCAGTCAGACACAGTTCATAAACATCATTATTCACAACAGCCAAAAGTCAAAAAGCTCACAAAACATAAGCAAAGCCTGGTGGGTACATACCAGGGGATGTGGTTCAACCGAAAAAGGAAGGACATCCCGACACGTGCTCCCATAGGAATAAACTTGGAAGACATTCATTAAGTGAAGTAAGCGAATTACAGCAAGACTACTTACGTCAAGTACCTAGAGTCACCAATGCCATATAAACAAAGTGTGAGGACACTTATGTGGGTAACTATCTATCAGAAATGGACTGAGCCATCTCTTAGCAGCAAAATTATGTAAATTAAATTTCTATAGAGTATATTATGCCACTTAAAAATAAAATGGGGACTTGGCTGCTGATCACAATATTCATACCAGGTAATCTTTCTATGGGTGCTTATATAAGCACAACTATTAAACCTTTTTTTCCAAAGCCCTTGGGGCTCTCTTTTCCTGTGATTGACACTGACGGCCGAAAGTACCTTCCAGCTCCCTGTTGATGCTGTTGGGCACAGTCTCTAGCAGAAAATAGAGTCTGCTCAGCTCCATACTTTCAATTTCCAGAAGTTCAACTGTCTTTTTTCTCATTTCTTCCTGGAAAAAAAAATTAGATTGCATTGTTAAAAAGGTAATGCATCAAAATAATGTTTATTTCCTAAGAAATGGTCTGTCTGTTTGGGGGGTTGAAAGGCCATTTCCACCAGACCTCTCCTGCTGCTGTTTTCACGTGGCAGACGGCTGGGAAAGACGATGACTTACAATCCGATTTTAATCTGCCACTGCCGATTTATCTTCTAATTTCTGCTGGCTTTCTTTTACTCAGAACGTTTTCCTCCTGGGTGCCTGTTTACTATATCCAGCTTCAACTCGTTTAAATGGGAAGAGGTCAACAAGAAGGGCAAAACTAAGGCCACTCACTAAAATTCAAATGCCCATGTGGGAATAAAGAGAGCAATGCTTTCCTCCTTTAAAATATATGTATTCGTGTACATGTGTACACCATGTATAGTGTATATCATGTATGCATACGGTACTAGCAGCAGTCAAAAGAGAGCCCTGGATCCTGGAACTGGAGTCTTGTACCACCATGTGGGTGCTGGGAACCAACCCTAGGTCCTCTGCAAGGGCAGTAAGTGCTCTTAACTTCTGAGCATCTATCTCTCCAGCCCCCAGGCCTTTTTATATCTATAAATCTAAACAGTCTTGAGAATGATGATTCATTTATTTTCTTTAGGTACAAATGCATTTAAAGGAGGAGAAACACTCAAAGATCATCTTTTATGTAGATAAAGACATAGCTATTTTGTGACCAGAGAAACTTCTGTTGCATTTACCAACTGAAAATCAGATTGCATAATTGCATACTCTATCACGTGTAGTAGAGGGGTCTGCCGGGCGGCACGCTGGAGTCTAAGAAGAAAGCCTTCCTTCTCGACCATAATTTCCCACAGCTCAGCATCACGTCAGCTGTGGGGGAGACAGTATGGTGGGCGGTGGTATGGTGGGCAGTGGTGAGCTGGCTAGTTTTATGTCAACTTGGCACAAGCTAGAGTTATCTGAAAGGAGGGAACCTCAGTTGAGAAAATGCCTTCATATGATCAGGATGTAGGGCATTTTCTTACTAGTGTATTGTCTCTGAATAAAATAAAATTCAATTAGGTATCACTTGTACTCTGAAAGTAAGAGAATTAATTATGAATATTTGAAGGTAGTGGAGTTGATGGTGGCTTTTCTTTTCTTTTTTCTCTTTTTTAAACTTCTGTTGATTTATTTTCTAAAATTTCTAGAAAGAACATGTATTACTTTTATGAATATTGGTTATTTTTTAAAAATAGAAGGATTTATGTCTGCTACTTGAAAGATTTGATGTCGCCGGGCGGTGGTGGC